>JAWNNW010000669.1:762500-1136503 GCA_035044465.1 Scaptomyza tumidula | reverse complement strand
CCGAATCCTATGCTCTATATATAATGAGCTTTCCAAATTATTTGATGGGTCCACTTCTAGTGTCTCGCTTAAAATAATAGTTTTGTATCATTTGTCTATATGTTCGCGAACATCGTAATCGTACGTTAAGCGATGTGCCCCTCGGTCGGTTGGGCGGGAGGTGGATTGCTAAATGCTTGGGTCCGCGCGCTAACAAGCCGGTGCTTGGTATCGTTGGGCCACTTGTATGTACTGTCTCGTTTAGTACATCAACGTCCATATATAAATAATATTGTTGTTAATTTCTAAAGTATGCTTCAAAAGCTTTTAAATTTGTTTTAAGTGCCAGCCGATGAGTGCTCAAACGCAGGCTATGTCAAATAATAATTTGCACAGTTTACGTTCATTTCTGTTGGAGAAATGTGTTGCAGGATTTAATTAACAGCAAAAAAAATATATCGCGATCCCAGTTAAAGCACATTGTCACGCTTGAGGTGTTAAAAATATCACAAATCAAATCAATTGTTGTTAGCATGAATTGGCCAGCTCATTGTTGGCCCACTTGATCCCCTTGCTGAATGGATGAATGAATTGCTCTCGCCCACCTGAAAATAAATGAAATATTTGATGTTCTCAAGTGTCACCGGCCAAGGTGGCCTCAACCTTTTGGCGACACGGCGCAAATTCGATCAAAATATAAATTTTGCCAACTAATTGTGTATAATTGGATGCCAAGGGGCATTTGCCTTTTGATTGATCGCAAAGAGTTCTCAATTCGATTTGGAGTGTTGAATATTTGAAAGCAATTCACTGTCTCAAACAGGTCATCAAGATCAAGAGGCAGCGGGAAAAAGATCAAAACAACCAGTTAGTTCCCAAATGCAAATACTTTCTTTAGACTGGATATAACGTAAAGTTATAAAAACATTAGTCTGACCCGTTAAGGAATCAAAATAATAATCATTTGTTGCACGTTTGTATTAGCAATATGTGATTCTTTTCTAAATTTAAGCAATTTTTGTAGTTTTCAGACCCAAACTGCTGGTTTAAAAATGCAACATTAGTCAATGTTTCCGTTGCCTTTGTCTCTGTCGTTGACATTGTCTGTTCAACGACGAGTAAGTAAGTTATTTTATTAATTTAATTAATTAATTTCATTTAATTTTATCTAAATCTTTTTGGCCCTTTTGTATTTTTAAAGTTCTACCACAATGGGCCCGCCTTATAGATTTTATCCCCACTTGGCCCCCTTATTTTCAGCCAAACGCTAAAAAGTAAGACAACCCATTTGGCTAGTACATAAAATCGGCAATTTTTCCAAAAATTGCCATTACCCAATGGAAAAAGCTAAAAAAGGTTACAAAAAATCTTGAAAGTGCAGTTTTTCCAAGAAATGGAACGGCAACAACATTTTGATGGCATACTTTTAGGCAGATGGCTAATTCTTGCATATTAAATTGGTGACGACATAACGAAAAAAAAAGGATAAAATCTATAAGGAGGGGGAACTCATTGTTGTAGATCCTTAAAAATACCATAAACAAAAATAGGTATACAAAATTGTGAAAAAAGGCCAAAAGTGCCTAAAAATGAGTAGCGACAGTTTTTCCAAGAATTGGATTTAACAAAATCATTGCATACGGCATTGGCGGTGTATTAACCACTATTTTAATTTTCACACAAATATAAATAAAGAAGACGAAACTAACTAACTATCCAGTCGTTAACACAGACAAAGGCAATATTCCCAATATTTCTAATAACTAAAGCCATATACTCTAAATAAAGCATTGTAATATCCTA
Organism: Scaptomyza tumidula; assembly: GCA_035044465.1. Lineage (NCBI taxonomy): Eukaryota > Metazoa > Arthropoda > Insecta > Diptera > Drosophilidae > Scaptomyza > Scaptomyza tumidula. The sequence goes on along the minus strand of JAWNNW010000669.1, from coordinate 1,134,721 downwards.
AGTATATAATAGATTTATGCCAAAAGGACTTTAAAATGAGTAAAGAAGAAGCTGTTTTCCAAGAAGCGGTTTTGACTCAAATCTAAGTCAAATTTTGTGCATAAAATTGAGTTTTAAGCTACTTGAAAAATTCGTTTTAAATAAGGAATCTAACTGAAAAAGAAATCTTATAAGAAGACACTTTTAAAATTTACCTTAACATTAATAACCTATTATAGCCTATATAGCAACTTGAGCCTGCGGAGAACGCGAGCTTAGAAGCTACGAGCGTATATATTAATAACTAAGTTTGAATTGTTAAAGAATCAAAAGAATCAGCAATTTAAGAAGATCTACCAATTCTCTTATACATTTTTCACTACCTGGACTCATTCAATAATTTAAACACTCAATTAATTAATTAAAGACAGGAATTTAATAATTTTGCAGTGTACAAACATAAATGTATAGGTGTAAAGATGAATAATTTTAGAAATGACATAAATAAATATAAATTTTGTGTGTTTGATCAATAAAAATAATAAACAATTCTTGTCGATAGGCCGCTAACAATACAAATGGTTGAGTAATTATTTGGAGGCAGCATTAAACATTATTGATAAATCGTATAAAATAACTAAAAACTAACTAAAATGCATACATTTTGCGCTTTGAGCACTTTACTGAACCAACAATTTCTCTATAGGAACCGGTGCGAAGAATTCATTGATATGCGTGACCAAAATGGGTGCCCATTGTTCGCGTGTGGCAGGAATTCCGACACGCGTTATTTCCGGCAAGTTCTCATTGACCAGATTCAAGATCATAGCATCTGCAAGTAAGTTGTACGGATAAGTTAAAGTGAGGTTATTATCATAAACTCAAACTTACTCAGATTACGATCCGAAAAGATGCCATTGGCCAAGACGCGAGCATTGCCAACATTGACATTCGCATTCAGTCGATGCAGACTTAGGGTCTTCTTGCCACTGGGAAGCTTCTCGATATGACCATCGGTCAGAATGGTGGCCTTAACGTCGTCTAATGGATATCAAAATAAAAACAAAACTTATATGTGTTAACTATTGATTGCCTGCAGAGCCAACCAACTTACCAATTGTTATGTTGAATGGTCCCTTGGGCACGAGACGCAGACCGCCAAACTTGACATCAGCCTTAAAATAGCCGCCAGCCTTCAGTTGTGGCAGCTCCACGCCCAATTTGATAACAAAGCCGCTGTCCGTGAAATTCGATGACACGGTGTTGACTTTCAATCCACTGATGCCATAAATTTCCATGTTCTTGATCAACAGGCCACCCTGTATGCCATCATTTGTGTACCGAAAGATGCCACGCTTGTAGAAGTAGGGATCAATGGAGCCCATGCTCAACTCGGGCAGACCCTCATTCCTCAGTCGCGGCACAATCGTATGGAAGAGTCCACGTATGCATTCATCCAGATCCGATGAGCTGAGGCTGCAGCTGCCTACAGCGAAGCCATCATCCGACTCTTGAGGTGCTGCAACGATTACGAAAGTGTTAAAAGATTAGTACACCAAATTTAAGTGTTAGTAAGTCGTTTTAGTTATGGCCGGGCTAAGAGTGTGCGTATTAAGCTCAGTCAGGCATGCATCATTGCGCACAGCACCTTTTCAGGTATTTAACCAAGCGTGTCACACAGTTCACAGTTTGACATGCCCCGCACCAGATTTTTCTTCAATTTTGACATTCAACATGTTGTTATTACGGGCTTTGTTGTTGCGTGCTTTGTGTCAGGGTGACAGGTGAGAAAATCGCGTTGCAGTCAAGGTCTCTGATCTGAGGGCCCCCAAAAAACGACAAGGTAATTGTATTTTAAGTCAATGGGTTTGACTTTAACTTTAAATCATTAGTAATTGGCGTAATTTCATTTCATAGTTAACTTCAAAATCAAAACATCAATCAATGTTGTATTTCGTTGGACAACGATAGGATTTTTAGCGAAGATTTATAAGTTATTTATATATATAAAATATATTCAATTAACAAGATTCTCTTGTGCTATGAGTTAACATATAAGCAATAAAGTTTGTTTAGTGAACAAACACATTGAATTTTAGCACAACAACTTTATTACGTAATTTTGAACGCTAGCCATAAAAACAAGTGCAAAATCGCACTTGCCTTCACTTGGATAGCACTTAATTGAAAAGGTTAAAAGCTTCTTTAAATGATTCAAGCTTTAAAGACTTCTTAGCGGAAATAAATGAGTGACAAAAGATTGTAATTATTTTGAATATTCTATGAAATCATAGCAGAAAATTACTTCAACATTCAAATAGCTAATTGCGCACAATCCCTCTAAACTACTTATATAAAGATTAGGCTTAGTAACTACTTTGACTAAGCAATTTTATTGTTTTTTGTTGTGCGTGTTTGGGTTTGTGGATTTTTTGCGATTTTTTGACAAGTTCAATGTCAAAGGTGAAACAGCAAAAAAAAAAAAAAGAGAAGGCAAAAAATAAAGTTAAAAACTTTGCAAAATAAACGCCGTCAAAACGTTTGCCATTAATAACACATTCAAAGGGGCGGCTTTTCAGGGCGTGTGTTGAAGTTCGCTGCCTAAGTCTTTCGTATGTTTAAGCCAACGAGTGCAAATGTCAATAAATTTCTTGCGCTTGCGAAAGTTGTTAATGGTTTTTAGCTGCTTTTTGTTGTTGCTGTTCGACAATTTACACAATTTGATACTATTTACAATTGCAACTGCCAGCGTCTCAAACTTAACGCAAAGGCCCAGCGATGTTGACGCCGCTTTACGCATTGATGTAGGTCAGTTTTTTAAGCTTTGTGCTGTAAAATGTGCGCACGAGCAGCCGGTTTTTTTTTTTTGTATTGCAAGCCTCTTTGTTGACGCGAACTCTTTTCGCAAGCGCCCCACACCAAATACATACATACATACAAATCTATTGATTTATTTTTTTGTTTTTCCGTGATGTTGTTTAAATTAATGCAATTGGCGATAAATATTTCAGTGTGGTTTGATCGACTTGCGTGTTGTTGGTTATCTGGTCTGTTTATTCTGCCATTTATTTTGCATAATCAATCAATCGGAGAATGTGTGTTTGCACAAGCATCGCGGTTTGACAGTGACTGCGTATTTCAGCATTCACTTTCAGTGTGTTTTGTAGCTGTTGTTGTTATTGCTCTTTTGCGATTTTATAACTTTTACCACACACACGTAAAAAAAAAAAAACCGAAAGCAAAATGAAAACGAAAAAATATATGTCAAGTTCAAGTGGCTCCAATTTTTTATTGCTGTCTCAGTCAGGTGTTAAAAGTCAAACAAATAAAAAGTTTTTTTTTGTACCTTTTGGGCAGACGCTGACTTGCTAATTTCTACAGCAATTTGTGTGTTACGCATGGGATTATTTTTTTTTTTATGAAATCTCATTAAAATCACACTTTTAAGAGCTGTTTTTTGTTGACTTTTACGAAGGTTGTAGGCGTAAATAGCTCCAGTTTCAATGGCTTAACAAGACGACAGTCATCTTAAGTTTAGAGCTAATTCAAAGCAATAGTTGCATGCATTTTATGCATATTTTTCCAATTGAACATAACTTAACATGATCAAGATCCATTGACTGAAGATTATTTTTGTTACATTGCTAACTTAACATTTCCTGTAACGATTTCCGTCACAACAATTGCGCAATTGCCTTCAAGTCATCGAATGTCTGAAATTTCGATATTCATATTCATTTGTCACACCAATTCAACTGCAATATTATTCATTTGAATTTCCATTTTCAAATAGCCACATTTTTGGCAAAACAAACTGGTTGTCTGCGCCTTGCCAAATTTTTCACATGCCTTTTTCTTTTTGATTTGAATTTCAAGTTCTTGCGGTCTTGTTGCATAAGAGTAAACCAAAACACATACCTGCATCGAATTGGGAGTCCGGTAAGGAGGCAGCCTGTTGTTGTTGTTGTTGTGGGTCGCCAGTTAGCTCGCCTGGAGCGGACGTTGGCAGCGTGGCGGACGCGACACTTCCGAGTCCGACAGCCGCGATGGACAGCAAAATGTAAAACGCTTGCATATTTCTTGTCTGTCGTTTTCTTTGGACAGCGCTTTTTTACACAATTGTGCACTGCTTTGATGATTTTGTGTCTTGATTTAACACAAACAAACAAATGCACTCGCACACACACACACACAGAAGTGGGCAGTTTTCGCTTCGCTTTTGTTTTTTGCGTAATTTTGAAAACCGGCTTCACTTTTGTTTCTACACGTCTTTTTTTTTATTTTAACAGTTTCTTGTTGTTGCTGTCGTTTTCTCGGTTAACTGCAATTGTTGCTGAAATTGAACCCACATATACACACACAGACCCCAATACAGCCACACTGCCAGTCAATTGCAAAAGAAACACACACACGCACAGTACAAAGACTTCTGCAAACTTTAAAAATTTAGCGAACGATTTCGTTGGCGGCCCGCCGCTTGCAAATCTTTAAATGAGCGCTGCATAAAACTCACGTTTATTTATAGTTTTGAAGCTCGAAGATTTTGTGTAAGTTTTTCTATGCGCGCGCTGCCGAAATCAAAAAACACACGAAAACAACAACAAATACCAAAACATTTCGAAGGCTTTCAGAGCACGCCGATGGAGCTTTCGAAGCTTTTGACTTGTTGAGTTGTTTTGAGAACTTGCGTGCCACAGTTTGAGCAGCGCTACACTTTAAAATGCATGAGCATGAGTTGACATTACTGAGAGCAACACTTGAATGTTAAGTTCGCCATGTAACAGAATCTCGTTCAGACGTTGCTATAATTTAAATTTGATTTTATTTATTGCTTAGCAAGTCGCGCCTGCATTTTTTAAAGCTTAAAGATAGCTAAGTGTTAGAATTGTAGGTAATATAAAATCGTATTAAAATTATTTGTTTTGATACTGAGGAAACATTTTGTTTTGTTGTTTTTATGACTTGTTTTTGTTGGGGATTTATTTAAGAGTTTATTGCTACTTGAAAAATTCCGTTTGGGAAAATTACCTCAGCTTTATAATTTTATAAATTTTAAGGCAAAGGTCAACGAAACGCAAATAGATTTAATTTGTTGAGTAATACTTGAACTAGAAAATTAGTTTATCCAGGGTATACAAAACTGAATAATTTATTAGAGCTGCTCAATATAAATGTAATTGCAATAAAAAAACATATCAAAGATAATGTCAATCAATAAATTGCACCTACAAATCAGTCTATTTGTAAACAATGAGGAAGCTGTGAGCTGCTCCCATGAACTTACACACCTACAAAGTTAGTTCCAATCCCAGTTACAGCTTGAGATGCACTACTGCAGTTTGGCAAGCATAGGACCTAATCGAGGTATTTGGGTTCGCCTTCAACTGGCTAGCAAAGTCGAAATGTAGGACAGTTGTAAATCTTTTGAACTGGATTTATGAAGTTTTAAGGCGTTCAGTTTTCAAGGTGTTCGACGTGACTTGTTTGTTTCATGTTACATGTCTCTTAAATCAAGATTATTGCACTCTAGGTGCTTCCCATTTTGAACTTCCGATCAAACCATTCAAGCCAATTCGGCAGGTGCGTCACTGAATGTTTTGGCAAAACAAAAAAAAACTCAAATTAAATGCTCCTATGCTTGAAATGCTTGGGCAGTCTTCGAGCAGACGGCACAAATGCGTGTGCCTGGCATAACCATTTAGTAATTAAAACATAAAAAATATCCACAAACTAATTTATGCAAGGCACAGCATGGTTGATCTACGTTAATAAACCATATATGCATAAAAGTGTGCGCTACACTGTAGTCTCATATTAATAAGCGGATTTATGGGCGAGTTGACGCCGACTTGGGCTGTAAGCGTTGCCCTATTGAATAATATCTTACTTGTTTGTTAGCTGAATTACAAACTGCATTATTTGTGTGAATGCTTTTTTCCCCCCTCCCCGGTCAACATTAAGCTTATGTTTGTGCTCATTAATCGAGCTGTAAGAAATGAGCAGAATGTGGGAAAGAATGGGAGAGAGAGAGAGAGAAAACCATTCATCGGCTTGAGAAACTGTAAAAGAATTTTGTTCCCTCTTTCTGTTTCGCTGTTCCAAAATCAATGAGAGGGTGAGAGAGAGAGATACGAAAAGAGAGCTTTGAGAAAGCTCGAAAACAGTAACACACACACAAACTCATTGCACACTTAACTAATAAGATCAAATTCCTTCATGACTTACTTGGTTTTTTGAGAATCGCGTAGAAGGGCGATTTTCATGTATTAAGTAAAATTTTTTGGTTCTTCGCCAAGGGGTAAAGTCAACTTACAAAAGTAATAATTAAAAAAGTTCCCCGACCGCTGCTTTTGATAGTCATCAAACTCTGACAACCGATTCAGTTAGCCAATTTGTAATTATAAAGTTACACAATTTACTCATTCAATTGAATTGTTCCATACTACAAATTGTTTTCTAGTTCAACTGTGGCTTACATATCTATAAATATACATGCATTTAAAGTTACTTTATGCTGATCAATATAAATATATAAGTTGATGAACATTTTGAATATTATATTAGAAAATTAATGAGAAACAGCATACTTGTATCTGCCAATTAAGTAAACACATTTTAATAGATCGATTGATCGTTTCCGAAAGCAAAAATTCAAAAATACTTTTCTTACACACTTAAAACAGAAGCTAAATCCCCCCGTACAACTTCACCTAACAACTTTTTCACTGTCATATTCTTAAGGGTACAACAATAAGTTGAAATGTTTTTAAACTTGTCAGATAAAGCTGCTAATTTGGTACGAATGATGATTCATAAGAACTGTTATTGCTGACAGCTTGAAAGTATTCAGTTATTCTAAAACTGTTAGTGACTGTAATTGTTGCTTAATTTAACTTTTAATGCATGCACTTGGCGTCTTGCCTACGATTAGCACATTCAAATGCGTATGTGGATAGTACACTCGGAGAAAAACGTAGCGTGTATAAACACATCCATGTCTAACCCAAGTGTCGACCTATTAATGCACAAAAATATTTAATTTAGATATAATTCGTACAGAATTTTAATATCAAGACGTCTCGGATACCTCACAACTTAAACCAAGTATCAGTTTTTTTATTCACTCCCAGAAAACGAATAAAAGTTAACTTGATGAAACTTATCGAATACGATATTTGATGGCCTGCGACGGGTTGTGAACCGGCGAACTCATGTTGCCCCTTATGCCATTGCGCCGTTGACAAACAAATTTCGAACGCAGATTCCTGCTCTTTAATTGGAAAACGGATCATATTAATTTTAAATATGAAGGTTTAAATAAATATTTTTTTTTAAGTGGGCGTACCTTGATTAAAATATATTTCATATTCATTTTGCTGTTGCTTTAAAGTTGAATGAATATGTTTTATAGTTAAATTAACTAAGTTTAATGTTTTAAAAACCGCACTGTTATTTCAGAGTTGATTTCCGAGTCGTTTTTCTCTATGTTTAAATGATAGTTTTCATGGTCAAACTCTCGTGCACTTAACCCCATCAACTGGGTGCAGTCAGAGGGGTCAAGGGGTGGCAGTTACGCATAGTTAATTCATTTATGTGTTTTAGGCGCACAGTTAAATTTTATGCTAAATGAAACTGGGGCAAGACCAAAACAACATTAAAAACCCGTTTTCAATCTAATCCGTCATTTGTGCATAAACTGAGTGCGCATGCATTTAATAACAACAATTTAATCGCAGGTTCGAATTTTATTAGAGGTAACCCGGTTTAATTACAAAATTTTCCATAATATAATAAAATAATTCCTAAAGGTAATCACATATAACGTACATATACATACAACAACAGCTTAACAGTTATTCGCTTGTTTGAATAAACTGATCGATGGGCACATGCAATAGAGTCTGATTAATCAGGCGCAGCATGAGAGGAGCCCACGTTTTTCGTGTTTCCGGCAATATGATGCCATATATATCCCGCCAGTGACTGTTGGCCACACTTAAAGCCAGTTCATCTGGTGAGAATGTGAAACATTAGATGAAGATATTGAGATTTATCACACAGACTTACCTAATTCGGGATCCGGAAAGATTCCATTGGCCTTGATAATCATATCACCGATCTTTGGATTCGCGTCAATATCCGTGAGACGGATGAAACGGCGACCATCCTTGGTATACATCTCACCAACCGTATCCACTATGTTCTCCACATCAACTAATCAAAATCAAAGCAACACAATTAATAATTAATAAAGTTAGTAAGCAAAGTACTATCAATCAATTTCCATCTACTCACACAGTGTTACATTGAAATTACCCTTGGGCTTGAGGTGGATTGCATTGACCTGGAGTTCCGCCTTGTAATTGCCCATTATATGCATCTTGGGTAGTTTTGAATGAAGTCGCAATTTGATTTTGTCGCCATCAACTTTTACATTGATCTTATCGATTTTGTGCTCGGCGAATCCAGAGAGTTTCACATTACGCACAGCAATGCGACCATTTACGGTTGGAGTTGAGTATTGAAAGCTTAAACGATCTATGACCAGGGGATCGTAGGGTGGAATACTCAGCTCGGGTGCCCCAAGTCTAAAACGTTTCGTTAACGTATTGAATAGAGTTTTTATGCATTCCTCAGCCAGGTTGGGATCCTGCGGACACTTTGGCAAATCGCTAGCTAACCGATCGAAGATAGAATTAAATACGGCTTACGCTGCGTATGTGTAATATTTAATACACACCAACAAAATACTTTGGATCAGCTGTTGTTGCTTCTGCAGGCGCTGACTTAACTCCTGTTCCACATGCCAAAAGGCACAGCGTTGCCAACACAAAGTAAAGCATTTTATCTTTCTTTAACTAAATATTCCTTTTGATTTGTGCGACTAAGTTAACGTCAACTTGTCGCTAGTATTGGCACCCTCCAACTGATTAGCCCACACACAACCCGTTGCTATTTTATTCTCAGAAAATGGAAATAGCACCCGACTCTAGTATGAAGTAAGCTGCTTCTACTAAGCTAAGGAAAATATAGTACTTATAATCCAGCAAACGTTACCGGCAAAGCGATTTCGACTGATTGAAAACCGGATTTGCTACTGATTTATATTGGCGAATCATTAAATGAAAAACAATCTAAGCAACCAACCAATGCAGCTTCCCGCTAACCCCCCAAGAAGCCATTACTTTCCTGAACTTCGTATGACAATGATTTGCATTAATAATTTCAATAATAACCCATTCACAATAAACATAGCCTCTGTGCGTTTTTCGCTCAACTAATTATACCCTGCACGCATCAAAAGTTGTAAATCAAAGCCAAGAAACTTTAAGTACCAGAAATGCTTCTTGATCTTAAAGTCATTTAGAATTGTTATAAATTCTAAAATATGAGGTTGAAAGTCATAGTTCTGTATAGTTTCATCATTAGTCATAATAATAATTGTAGGAGTATTTGGTTTAAAAGGTTAAGCAAGAAGTGATGTAAGAATTTTTTCATCTTCTAATGTCGAAAAATGTCTCAAAATATGGATAATATACTTAAATTTAATTTTGTTTTGGTAGCTATATTTAATTAATTTTTTTCCAATTATCTTTCCAGTGTTGTATACCTTTAAGTAGGTTGATATGAATTATAATTAGATTTGCCAAAAAAGAATAAATAAATTATAATATAAAAATTACAAAAGCAAATAAAAATATTCAAATATGAAATATAGGAAATACGCAATAATGGCAATAAATCTTGTTCAAGTATTTTCAATTAGTCGATTCAAAGATACCGTGTACGCCCGTTTAAAATATAATTATTTAAACACTTTATAGCAAGGGATAAACAATAATAAAAACAAGTAGCCTCAACCCTACTGGAAGATAGAATCGGTACTTTATGGTGATTAGAAATATTAGCATTTTTAATGCACACACAAATGTCAAGTGCCTTATGACCAGTTAAAAAACTTGATTTGTTTAACTTGTTGATTTCATAATATGAAGTCGACAACAATGTCTTATGTAAAGGGCTCTATGATATTGGAACCTCTATTAAATTCTATATTTAATTTATTTGTTTACAAACCAAATTAACATCTTTTATACCATTATAACTAAACAATAAAATGATTTTAATTATTGACCCACATTCAATCCTTGGTGACAATCAAGTCGAAAGGCAGCGCTGCCAAGAAATCATTGCCTGCTTTGAGCATTAAAGGCTCCCAAATGGCCATTGTCTCCGGAAGCATAGCCTGATACAGCTGGCGCCAATACTGATTGATAAAGTTGAGTATGACATCATCTGTGGAATTGAATTGAAATGGAACTTAGTCATGCAATCGATCAAAGATTATGTTGTGCACACTCACTCAACGCTGGATCGGGCACCAGGCCATTGGCATAGATGCGCATGTCACCCACTTTAGGCTCCGATTCGAGCTTCGTCAGATGCACATAGGTGTGACCGTCGCGCTCGTATAGTTCGCCCAAGGCGCGCGTTTTCATGCTGACTTTGTCTAAAATGTCAAATATAAGTTGAGTTGCGTCGATTTGAGACACTAATTATATAATATTAAGTTTTTACCCAGCGTAATGTTGAAGTTGCCTTTTGGAGTTATCTTCATGTCGTTAAGCTTAATGTCCGCCTTATAAGCACCCTCTGCCAGCAGCTGAGGCACATGGCTGAGCATTTCCATGCGTATGCGATTGTCTTTCAGGCGGTAATCCACCTTGTCCACAATGCCCTCGCTCAGACCGTAGATTACGACATTTCTCATTGAAATGCGTCCCTGCAGCATGCCTGAGTTGTAGTTGTAGGAACTTTTGCCGAGATGAAAGGGATCCATTGGTGGTATATTCAGATCACTGATGCCATATTTCAAACGTGGCATCAACGACTGGAATCCCTGCTTGATGCATTCGTTAATGTTTTTATCTTCTTGGCGACATGTTGGTATATCTGCAGCTGTTATTTTTTGATGAAAATCAATATCAAATTTAATTAATCGATGAGCACACACACAACACACATTTATACATATAAAAACAACAACAACATTCATGAGCACTGCCATGACATAGATATGATCTATGCGCTTTATGCTCAGAACGTGACATTTTAAACGAGAATTCCGCTTTCGGTATTTTTGGTTTTTTTTTTTTTAAATCGTTGTCATACATAATTGCGAACCTTCCGTGCCGTCTCACCCCTCTCTAACAGTTGCGAGCCGCGCAATTTATTTGTAATTGTTTAGATTTTAAACTTGATTACTTGCGAGCATTTTGTATGACAAAAACATTGTCAACTGCTAATGTTTCCTTTGTTTGAGCACTAACTAAACGTTTTATTGTAGCACAAATCGCACAGCCGTATCAAGTTTGTCGCTTAAATCTTTTGTACCGAAGGCTTTTTGCAACGGTCGCTGCGGCTGCGGGGAAGGCCATTTACCGGAAGTGGCAATTGACTGCAACCTGTTCTATATGCTATAAAATATAACGACTTCGAGTTGGGAAAATATTTTTAAACTCTGGCTTCTAAATAAAGGTTTGAACTTAAATAAATTGTTTCTCTATGTATTGAGCCTAAAGAAAATCACAGTGCCAATAATAATATTTATATAATTTTATGTGCCTTTTGTTATCATCATACTTTTCTCCTTTCCAATCATTATAAACATCTTGATTTTCGCCCAGGAATACTAATTAGATTATTAATATGACAAGACATTTATAGCAACCCATTTGGTGACCTTATTAAGCCACATCATTCATTAAAATACTGTCACATATTGTTGATTGTCCAAAATCAACATTCAATAATCTATTAATAATATTCAAAACAAAACAATTTAAGCTTATTGTATCAACAAAATTTATAGCTTATATTATATTTCTATAGCTGAATAGTTGATAAAGTGCTTACATGAAGTGCACTTTAATTCACGTATCTAGTTATAGTAAATTGGCTTTGTTGTAAAATTCGCAAAACTTTTGCGTGTTTCTCACGATTGTCGCTAGTTGATAGCGTTTGAATCTAATTATTGATATTTATCTACTAATTTCACAATTTTATTGTTATTTTTATATGGCTAAAAACCTTATATGATTTCAATGGTTATAGTTTATACATAGTTAGGTCACATTTGCAGGTTATACGTATTCACATAACTTGTTTAAAACTCCCTTTGCACCTTTTCGCATATAAACAGCTTAATGAATGTTAAATCATTGCATGCTGTAATAAATTCAGGTTTTCTTTATCACTGCATCGATTAATACTTTGTCGGATAGTTGATCACAACAACTTATTAAGAACACAAGCAAAGCCTCTGGGTACTAATAGTCTTTTTCAAAACAAAAGACTTAGGACACAAACTGAAATCGAAGTACAACTTCTTAGTTTCTTTTATTTACTTACATAATTGTGTAATTGGCTTTAATTCAATTGGTGGCAACGTAAACCCTTCCTCAGCAGACAAACCAACGCTCAGCAGCGTTACCAAAATCAATGCACTTAAAACACTTTTCATTTTGTTTTTTTTTTTTTTTTGATTCGAGAATTATTTTAAAATACAAGTTTGTTCTTTGTGATGCAACGCTAGATTTCACTTTCGTTGGGTTTAAAAATTAGACAACAACACCCCCGGCTCATGCAAATGCGAACTGGCATCTAAAACCTACGCCAATTGTTCGGGTTGTATTTATGGCGAAAGTAGAGAGTAAATTTCAGAGCTATGCCCCCAAACGCGACAGCGATTGCAAATAATAGGCACTCATTGAGACAGTCGCGAACTGAGCTCAGGGATTGGGGGGTCGCCATTGAAACGAAAATAGCTTGAAAAAAATAATGACGACGCCAACCACTGCTGCTGCTGCTGCTTCTGCTTCTGCTGCTGAGCCAAGCTAAGCTATAGCAAAGTCAGTTGCGAAATACAAACGACATTATTAAAAATACCCTAGACAAAATAAGTCGTGCAGTTAGATGGAGCATTCCCCCTCTCCATCGACCAAATACCATCCAACTACCGGCAGCTGTCCGATGTTTCGATGCGCTCCATGCTATTTAATGCTTCCTCGTCGCGCTGATTATAGCTGCCAGGTTGACACTTTGTTGCTCATCCCCCCATAATTAGTTAGTTACTGTATATCGATGCAATCACAGACTTAAATTTACATATAAGATGATCCCACATACGATAGATACTCTCAGTACTCTTAGTTAAATCGGTTCATCAAATTCAACTTTTACTTTTAGAATTGCATAAGCAACGCATGTCTAGGAAAAATAAAAAGTTATTAAACACGCAGTGCCAAAGTATCATTTCTTTATGATATATAATGAAGATCACTTGAGGTTATATATATATTATAATGATTCAAATGTGATTTATGTTTGTTTTTTTTTTGGTTGCTTAAGAACGAATAAGGAAAAAATACACAAAGTTATATTTTTGGAATATTTATTTTGGGACTAATCCCTTAAAAGTCCTGCACATGCTGACAAGCAAGAAAAATCGATTGAAAGTCATCTGTTAATAATCGCATCAAATGACTCAGCAATGGTATTGGCTAATTGCTACTTCAAATAAAATATCAAGTGTCGAAAGCAACACCATTAAAGCTGACCTGACAACTTATAGGTTAGCCAATTCTTTTAGCACTTTGTATAAGCCATTTTATTGCACTTAATGTGCTATACCAAATGCATTAGATTAAGGGCCTTTCAGGTATTATTGGACATCATCGTTGTTCACACTTAAAGTCATATATATTTGTGTAACAATAAAGGTAACAACTTTGATTAAGTGCTTTGTAGTTTCCATAGTACCTTGGGGAATTCAACTATATATAAATACATAATTAATTATTGATATTTCTGTTCCAACAACATATAAGATTGGAGATAAGCTCTTAAACAAAGTTTAATTATATTAAATAATTATAACCGAACCTCACTCCTTATTAATAACCTTTGTGTTTGCACAAATCTTTTGCATTTGTATTTTCATTTTCGAAACATAAACAAAAAAGGCTCTAGTCGAGTAAGCTCGACAAGAAGACCATACCTATAAGACCTTGCCTGCACTACTACACCAATGCTTGATGACTTAACTTCAAACTTCCATATCTCCGGTGTTTCTCAAACAATTTCAATAAAAGAGTTTCAAAGAATCTAACTTTTTTATCTTTATTGCAAACGGGATGAGTTATCGATAACATATGTCTTATACTGCCTAGGGCTTGGGCGAGCTTATGTGTCAAATCTGGCTCTAGCTCTCACAGTCCCTGAGATTCATGCGTTTATACATACAGACGGACATGGCTATATCGACTCGCCTATTAAAGCTGATCAAGATATATACTAAATGGGTTTGGAGATGTTTTTGCTGTCCGTTACATACTTTTGCACAAAACCATTATACCCTTTTTACTCATTTTCAATGGGTTCAGGCTATAAAAACCATTAAAGCCATTCACCATCTTCTCTGTTTTATCTCCTGATGCTAGATTTTTTCAGAACCTGCAGCAACGATCTCTGCACCATTAACCTATCTGCTAATACAACATTCTCTTAATCTCGACTCTCAACAAAAACCCAAATATCTTATCAGCTAGCGTAATGCCTGTGTCTGCCTTTTGCAACCCGAGCTCAAGTCACGAAAAGTAACTTCGCATCTTATCAATATCAACAGCATGATGCACCAGGAATGCCAATTCCAAGAAGCGACCAAATACGACAAGAGAAATACAAGTAGAGAGAAAAACAACAAACCAGTCTGACAATATCTTATCAATTGAGTGAGGCAGACACACAAAGAGATTTTATAGTTAGACAAATGAGCCACAAGTACCAAAAAAAGAATATTGAACAATTCAAAATGAATTGAAAAAAGAAAGAAAGAAAACACATACACATGGCAACGCCTAGAACTGTTGACAATAGCTGCGACAATGTGAAAAATGTGAATAACAAAAAGAAAATGGAAAATTATCTGCAAGCGGAACAAACACAAATTGAATGAAACACATACAAAAGGCGCGCATTTTGCCACCTAGGGAGCTGGACAAATACTTAAATCTCAAGGCGATAGATAGCCAGCCCATTAACTAGGCCTGGTCATACTCAACGCACGCAAGAACAAACACGCACGCACAAAAGGCTTATCAGCGGGTGGCGGTAAGCGGGTATAGGTAAAGGGAATGGGAAAGGCAAATGGCGCATGCGCGAAAGTTGGGTCGTGTGCGTGTCGACCGCAGGCACAACAGCTGATTTTATGATCTTGTTTACGTTTTGCAAAAAGAATTTCTTCAAACGATTTTGTGTAAACAACATCATAAACGTTGGCGGATTAAAACCAACTGCATGATAACAGCAATCTCTATATAAACTAGCCTAGCAACAACACAGGACATCAGTCAACCCACAGACAACAAACCAAACGCATCACTTAAACAGCTTAAAAATGGCTCTGATTATCGAAAATAACTATCGCCACAAGAAGTTTGATAAGCGCCGCCCACACAGTACCGAACAGGAGGAGCTTGAGATCAAGGCGGAGCTAATCTCACGCATCGGCACTCCAACCACTAGCAGCAGCAGCTGCCACCATGACGAGGACGACACTAGCAGTCAGTGCTCCAGCGAGTATTTGCTATCGCTGCCCAAGCGAAGGCGTCTCAATAGCACCATATGTGATGGCTCTATTGGTTCGGAATCTACATCATCCTCACAGTCATTGCAGCCATCCATAAGCCCGGAAGCGTTGAGAGACATTTGCAAATATCATGGTAATATGGTGCGTAAGTTTCCGAAAAAGGAACGCACACCCAAGGATCAGGATCGACGCAATAAGAATACGATTGCCTGTCGTATGAGCCGACGTGTGAAGAAACTCGAGCATCTGGCCATTGAGGAACAGTACAAGGAGTTCACAATGCAACATCTCAAGATTGTCGAACAGAGCATGCGAGCAACGGCATATTTCAATCATCTCAATCAGCTGGTTAAGCACGATAAGGTTAAGACACCAGCTTCTATCTCAACGAAAAACTTCAGTATAGACTATTTAATTAATGGCATAAAACGGGAACAGTGTTAGTTAACATAAGTTATAATCCCCGTGTGATTTGTATATACTTTTAAATTTTATAATGCTTTTTTTTCTAAGTTGTATGTTATGTTATTTTTAAGGATTTCTTTGAGAAATAAAAGGTAATACTTTATAATTTAATTTATGTTCATAAAATATTTTTTCCTAAGCATCAAGTGTTAGTTAAAGGTGGGTCTTATTCGACTTTTAATCATTACGCCGAAATATTATTTTATAAGAAGTTGACGAAGAGCAAAAAAATAAAAACAAACGGTTTAAAGTATAGCAAATTAAAAATATATACTTTTGAATCATTAGCCAAAAATATTTTTGTGTTGATATAATAATGTCATTCTAACTTAAAGTTTATTTTATTTCCCTTTAATTTTATTTATTGCTGCATTTGTTATTTTGTCTTTATATATATATGTGTGTTAGTGAGTGTGTGTTTTGGTGTGTGTGTTAATGTGTTTAGGTTGAAACAATAAAAATATCCACAAAAAATAATCATCATAAAAATCGCCCCTCTACGCGATTCTCAAAAATTCAAGTAAGCCATGAAAGAATTTGATCTTATTAGTTAAGTGTGCAATGTGCAATGAGTTTGTGTGTATGTGTGACTGTTTTCGAGCTTTCTCAAAGCTCTCTTTTCGTCTCTCTCTCTCTCTCTCTCCCGCTCTCTCTCTCTCGCTCTCTCTCTCTCCCGCTCTCTCGCTCTCTCTCGCTCTCTCACGCTCTCTCTCGCTCTCTCTCTCTCTCTCTCTCTCTCTCTCTCTCTCGCTCTCTCTCTCTCGCTCTCTCTCTCTCTCTCTCTCTCATTGATTTTGAAACAGAGAGAGGGAGCATGAACAAATTCTTTTAAAGTTTCTCAAGCCGATATATGTTTTTTTTCTCTCTCTCTCTCTCTCTCTCTCTCATTCTTTCCCACATTCTTCTTATTATACCCTGATCCCATTAATAATGGGAAAAAAGGGTATAATGGTTTTGTGCAAAAGTATGTAACAGGCAGAAGGAAGCATCTCCGACCCCATAAAGTATATATATTCTTGATCAGCATCAACAGCCGAGTCGATATAGCCCTGTCCGTCTGACTATAAGAGATTTGGAACTTAAGCTCGCCTAATCCCTATGCAGTACAAGTTTGTTTTTTATTTTCGATAACTCTTCCCGTTTCCGATATACACATGGGATCGATAACAACAAAAACTTGAATTTGAGAAACTTTGAGACGGCATTTAAAACATTAGACAAAATAATAAAAATCTGTACATTTTTTTATTGAAATCGGTTAAGAAACACCGGAGATATGGGACATTGAAGTTGTGTATGCAGTATGCAGTATGTACGTACATACACACACCCATACTTGCAAGCACTGACTGTACGCATATAGGTATAGTATAGGGATAAGGTTTATCGTCTAGTCGGGATTTTGCGACTAGAGCCTTCTTACTTGTTTTTTTTTTATCTTCCTTGCAGTAGGGAGTTTTAAAAAGAAAAAAAATGAATGAAATAGCAAATTAAAAATATATACTTATTACTCACAAAAGTTTAATCTTTACCCCCAAACATTTCATTTTTACCCCATTTGGGGTAATTTACCCCGGTTCCCCAACTGCTGGATTATAGGCATGTTGGCAGATAAATGATGTAGTCTCTTAGAAAAATTAAGAATATAAGTTATTTTGCCAACCAACTTTTACACAAATCATACAATCATTGAAAACATAACCTTTAAATTGCGATTACGAGTAGTTAAAATTAAGTTAAATTATTGATTATTTAATTCTTTTGGGGAAATATTCTGATAACAATTGATCACGATTTAAAATCATAAAAATTCTTCCATGATTACTTAAAAATAATCAAAAAGTAATCCGTCTATTTTTTATAATGACTTATGATTATGATTAGAATTCATTACTTCACAGCCTTGATTGAAAGTTTTCATTTTCTGAACTAAATCTAACGTAAAAACTGCTAACTAAACTAAAAGTCCGTAAAACTTTCCACAGCATGTGAAACCAAGGTTTTTGCTTTCACAATACTTAGCCATGCAGAAAATCAATGGTCCATACACAATATGTGCTTCAAAATAAATATGTACTTAAGCATAAGGAAGTTTCTATGATCGATGGCAAATTTTAACTGCAAGGCACGAGCCAAACTGGCTCAAATAAGCCCAAGTGCAGTCAACTGCAACTACTTCAACTGCACATAAGTTAGTTAACTTAACTTGGGTATTCATGTCGAGTAGTCGCAACGTACCACACCGCCTGGTAGTTAACTCTTTTATTTATATTTTTTAACATTAGCCGAGCTACTAAATACTTTTAATTTTCATTCCAGGTCTGGTAATGGTTCAAGGCGACTTCCTATGGCTGCAACTGGAAAATCAAAATCAAATACAAAATTCACGTATACAAAGTTGCCCACTTGGCCAACAATTTGCACTTGTGGTGGTCTGACAAACCCCAACACTTGCTGATGTCAGTAGCCAACTATTTTTGCTGCTGTTGATGTAGCTCTAATTTGTTGCTCTTTCGTTGCTAACTTAACATTGAAAACCGCATTCGATTTTCACACTAGCTACAACAAATTGCAACGTTTGGTTACCAGACTTTTGTGGTTACAAAACTTTGGCACACAAACTGTGTTGTTGCTGAACTTGAGCTTTTCGCAAAGAAATCGCCACAGCAAGCGCCACCCTCAGCTCTTGTTGTCTCAGCTAATATTAATATTTCAAATAGTGTGTTGTAAGTCTGCAGCTCGTTTTTATTTAACGTTTTTTCTTTTGCTTGCTTGCATTCGACATTGAGAAATGAAAAAAATATGAAATAACAGAATCAAATGAGAACACCAACTGACCACAGTGAAACGTGACTGTTAAAATACACTTGATTGCATAAGAAACTTGAACAAATTTACTGATAAACATTTGAAAAATTGAAAATCAAATTTGATTAACCAATAGATTGATAATCGTGTTAATAATGTGTTCAATGCTGTAGCTCTGGTCAAAGATACTCAATGTAATAATTAATTTTTTTTTTCAGATTTTTTATGGGAATTTAAAATTGTAAGGTTTTTGGTAAGACCTTAAGTCATATATAATACAGATAATACAAAAGTTCCGTAAAAGAATTGCCTGACTTCTGTTACTTTTAAAAATAAAGTCCCAAATAACTTCTTTATCGATTAAAGAACCCAAATTTGTTTATAAAATAAATGGTTTTTTTTGTATTTTCAAAGTCAACAATAAATAAATTAAAAGTTATCAACTAAATCACATTCAATGGCTGTCAAATTACTAAATACTTAAATAATAATAATGGAAAGTTTCATCACTGTTGTGCTCCAAAGATTAGTAACTGTTGCGATCGAGCCATTTGCTGCAGGAACTGTTGCTGTTGCTGGGGCAGTTCAAAGCCACCTGGAGTAGTAAGTCCACGTTGAAAGACCGCCTGCTGCAACAACTGACGGTAATATAGACTAAATCGAACCTGTTGCTCTAATATGGCTGCTTGCTGTGCTCGATACTGTTCGTATTGTTGTGCCATGCGAGCATCCTGCATCTGTTTGGCTCGACGGTTCAGGAGACAAACCAATGTATTGCGATCCCGACGCTGTTGCTCCATGGGACTACGCTGGCGTGGTGTCTGGCAATGGCGCACCATACTGGCATAATAGGTGCCACCAAGTGGGACCGGAGTTGAGCTGCGCTTTTGAATTGCTTCCGTGCTTTGCTGATTGTCCAGCCAAGGGCGAAAGAAGCCTTTCGTTTGACGACGTTTGCAGGGTGGTGGTGTCTCTACCGAATAGTTCTCCTTGTTTTGCTCCAGAATCTGATCCACATCACGTTTGCGTTTTAACGTTGCAAACTTCTTGTGCTCATAGCAGTTCGAGTTAATAGCCTGGCTGTGCTCCATAGCTTGTTTTGTAGTCTTTTGAGTTGTTGATGCCTTGACGTTTAATGTCTGAATGCTGCCAATTTCAGCTTGATATCCTGTTTATATGCGATGGATAAGATTGCAGGCCTATCCTTCAGGTAGTTGAACTTTTTTGGGAACAAACAAACGGATTAGCTCATCTTTATAACCCCCTCTAATCATTTTGTTTGGCTAACCGTTTTGAACATATTTTATGACCTGCATTGCCTAATTGCCGAAAAACATTTGTTTTCAATTACCTACTCTACCTGAGTCGCCATGGGTCACACTCAGAAAATCAAATATGTTCGCAGCTACCGGAACTGGAAAACACACGAATACACAACACTCGAATATTCGAGCCATTTATTGACCTACTTGACGCCAGGTCGTTGCGTGCGGTCCTGAACATGCACTTCTTTAAGGCACTGTTTAGTTTTTTGTCATTCCTAGGAAACTCCTGTGGGTCTAAGCCAACATTTCTTAGAGATTGGAAATCGAAAAGGATCCTTTCCACGAATTGTCTTTTATTTGTTTGTGGGTAGGAATGACCAAATATGTTTTATGGTTCAGCGTTTTGGCAAGTATGATTTTGTTTGTTAAGATAATTATTTTAAAATAAATACATTCGTAGAATAAATATGGTTAATATTAAAACTATTTTCGTGTATGATTTAGCATTAACTGTGATTATGCTTAACTTTACATACTTGTCATTGCTTATTGTTCCATGAAATATTTTATTCATCATTATCATAGATGATAACGTTTTAAAACAAATACACAATGCATATTGGAATTAAATTTTAAAATCAAAAAACTTTATTTTAACATAATTTTTATGTGGCACGCAATTTGCACCTGTTGCTGAACATATTTCAAATGCAGTTAGTTCGAATGTAAAACGAAAATACTTCGGGACTGAACTATATGTCTGCTCTGTGTGTTTTTGGAAAATGCGTGCATAGTTGAATAAAATGAGGTTTAACGTTAGAATTGAATAAACTACGTTTCATAGTTAAAGCCACAAAGTTAAATAAACTACTTTTATAGTTGATTTTCGTGGAATTTTTTCTCTTGATTTAATAATTAACACAACAGTGACAATGTATTTAATGCATTTATTTATCATACAAGTTTGTGATCTATGTGTGTGATCAATGTACTCTTTGAAATTAGCTGTCATTATACCCTGATCCCATTAAAAATGGGAAAAAGGGTATAATGAAGTTGTGCAAAAGTATGTAACAGGTAAAAGGAAGCATCTCCGACCCTATAAAGTATATATATTCTTGATCAGCATCGAAAGCCGAGTCGATATAGCCATGTCCGTCTGTCCGTCTGTCTGTCTGTCCGTATGTATGAACGCGTCGATCTCAGAGACTATAAGAGCTAGAGACTCCAGATTTGGAACTTAAGCTCGCCTAATCCCTAGGCAGTGCAAGTTTGTTTTCGATTCAATAACTCTTCCCGTTTCCGATATACACAGGGGATCGATAACAACAAAATCTTTAATTTTGAAAACTTTGAATTTGAATTATAAAACAAAATAATGACAATCTGTGAAATTTTTATCGAAATCGGTTAATAAACACCGGAGATATGGGACATTGAAGTTTTGTATGCACTATGCTGTATGCGCGTACACACACACACACATACTTCCAAGCACTGACTGTACGCGGAAAGTATAGGGATCAGGGTATCGTCTAGTCGGGATATCTCGACTAGAGCCTTCTTACTTGTTTAATTTAGAAACGTGTATAAAACAGAAATGTACATTTATAATTACATACTAAATAAAGTTCAAAGATTTATGACTAAGGGCATTAACGACAGCGGTTACTCATCCAAAAGCACATCAACTTGATATGTTATTCGAGATCCATTATTTGAGCTCAGATCTAATCTGTAATTTTTATAGACAGTCGACGAAGTATCTATTGTTTTTACTTTAAAGCTTTAAAATGTGATTTCCGCAATAAAAAGTTATATAAAGTAATATAAAGGAGTAAGGCTTCAATAAAAACAAATACAAAAAGTATTAAGGTCAATTGGAAAGTGATTCTGTTGCCAGGGTTTGTAAGTTTGATAAGCTTGAAGTTGACATTTGTCTTAACAAAGCTTGACTTTGGTTATTTAAATCCCTTGGTGTCTTAGGAACCTTCTCGTCAACATGAACCCGAAAAATCTGAAATTTGCTTTCAATATTAATAATTTAAAACGCTTTTTAGAAATCGGCTTTCAACAAATTTTTTTATTGATGATCAACAATAATAAATAAAAAATAAATACTTTTAAAGTAATCAGAACTATATAACTATTCACTAAAAACTTAAATCACATTCTTAACAACTTCCTCCGAGGGAAGTATCGTCCAATATGTAGCGTTTAACGCTTCATGGCAGTTGCCTGTTGGGGAATGCAGTTCTGAATATGCTGCAACTTCGGATGCATATCGAGCAGAGGAGTTCGGGTCGTAGAATTCTGTTGCAGGAATCGCACATAGTAGAGACTCAATCGGATTTGCTGCTCCAAATTGGCTTCGTGCTGCAATCGATATTGCTCACACTGCTCCTCCATGGCCACTTGCTTCACCTGTCTGGCCCGGCGGCTCAGAAGGCATGACAAAGTATTGCGATCCCGGCGCTGTTGCGCCTTCGGACTGCGCAGTCGGGGTGTATGATAACGCACCATGTTGGCATGGTAGGTGGTGCCCACTGTGATGGGGCTGGGCTTCCGGGGTGGTTGTTGTAAATGTTCCTGAGTGGCTGTTACTGTTGGCTCATCCAGCCAGGGACGAAAGAAACGACGCTTGGCGGGCAGCTCCATGACAAATACCACATCATCTGAATCCTCATCCTGGCTACGTTTGCGCTTGAGTGCCGAGAACTTCTTGTGTTCGTAGTTGGGAGCACTATCCATTGTGTTTGTTTGATCCATCTGATGAGCTATTGTGTTTGGTGTGTTGATGTTATTCTTGTTCGCTGTCTGGTTCACGACTGTGCTGCAATTGTCCTGGGCCTAATCTTTTATGCAACATTAGGTAATGGCAATCAAAGACGCTAGACAATCCCACCGTGTTTCCCACACATAAATTCCCCAGCAGGTATTTCCCAATCAAAGTTCATTCATTCCAACGTGTGCCTGCACTTCGGACTAATCATCCTCAGCCCTTTGCGACCCTTGGAACATTCTTAGGTCGCGCTACCTGTGGCACCTAACTGTTTTTGGTTTTATTGTTCCTGATGTTGTCCTCTAAAGCAGGTATGTCGTCCATGTCTAATCCGCCGGCTGCTGGCATTTGCTTGCGTTTAGTTAGGGGCGTCATAAGCCAGTTGCCCTTTTTATACCCTGATCCCATTAAAAATGGGAAAAAAGGGTATAATGAAGTTGTGCAAAAGTATGTAACAGGCAGAAGGAAGCATCTCCGACCCTATAAAGTATATATATTCTTGATCAGCATCAACAGTCGAGTCGATATAGCCATGTCCGTCTGTCCGTCCGTCTGTCCGTCTGTCCGTCTGTCCGTCCGTATGTATGAACGCGTCGATCTCAGAGACTATAAGAGCTAGAGACTCCAGATTTGGAACTTAAGCTCGCCTAATCCCTAGGCAGTACAAGTTTCTTTCCGATTTTCGATAACTCTTCCCGTTTCCGATATACACATGGGATCGATAACAACAAAATCTTGAATTTGGAAAACTTTGAGATGCAATTTGAATTATAAAGCAAAATAATGATAATCTGTGAAAATTTTATTGAAATCGGTTAATAAACACCGGAGATATGGGACATTGAAGTTGTGTATGCAGTATGGAGTATGCGCGTACACAGACACACACACACTTGCAAGCACTGACTGTATGCGTAAAGTATAGGGATCAGGGTATCGTCTAGTCGGGATATCTCGACTAGAGCCTTCTTACTTGTTACAATTTATCTTTTGCCTCAGCGATTTTCACTGGAAATACTTGTTGTGTGCAGCAGAGCCTAGACTAGACGGGTCTGGTCTGTTCTGGTATTTTGTAATCCTGGCGCTCATATGGCCCTGCTGTCTACATGCGCACTGTTAGGCTTTCTTTATGGCACCTGAAAAGTTTTATTGTTCCTCGCCGCCGATCCGCAAAGTATTTATGACTTCAGCTTGTGAGAGATCTGTTGTTGCCAGCTGTAAATTCTATTCATCCCAAGGTGTTGGACATAATTACTGAGTCTCTACACATATCTTCACTACATATATGTATACACATATTGGTGTCGTCCTTCCCTTTTCCTAAGTGCTTTTAGAATTATGTCGGATTTTTTCATTCAATGCCGCTTTGTCCATTGATTTATGTTGTCACTGTTTGACTGTCCGACTTCTAAGCGGATTTATTTAAGGTGGGCTTGAGTCCTGCCCTCAACATATTGCTGAGTCAAGAAGCAGGATTTCATTTGTTATTGCTGCTCTTTAAGTATTCAAGTGAAAGATTGCCGTATTGTTTGATTACAATTCCCATTCGCTGTTAACCGGAAAGAATTGATTAAAGATATCTAGTGCAAAGGGCGACACTATTTTTTTTCGATTATGTAATATAAAATAATGAGTTATACTTCCAGGAAATACTGAATGCACAGTTGTTAGCGAAATTTAGTTTCAGGAAAATGAAAAGAAAGAAAGCGATGGTTTGAAAATTTTTTGAATGAAACGTGATTTATATAATTGATTCACTTGCTTACCTTTCTCACTAATTGTCTGGCTGGGAAGATTGTAACCTGATGGATGATGGATTTGTCGATAGATATAACACTTTTGTTAAATATAAAAAAAATGAGTCATCTGTTTACAGTTTAATCAAGCTTATAATTTTAGGGTCCAACAATATATTTGCAATCAATGATATATGCAAAGTTAAGCCCACTTGTTAGAAACAATTTGAATTAATAATTGGTTGTGAAAAGCAGGTTCAATTAAGAATCGTAATATTTTATCTAAGCCTATTTTTAAAGCATCAAGGAACGGGTTGGGAATAAAAATGTTCATTAAAATCGTAACATATTTAATTAAGTTATTATAAGGTAGTTAATCGTTAAACTTCAATCACCTTTAACCGCTTTTTATGAGAAACGCTTCCCAATTCTTTACAATCATTGAGATTAGTTTTCCTTAAATTTTGTTATCGATCGATACATCATACTAAAATATACGATATGAAAACTGATATCTGATAAATTCTTAAATACGTTTATAACCATTCCACATTTGTATTTTTCGGTGTATTTTAATGACATTTTTCCGACAGCAATCAACGCGCAACATTTCGGGAAAATCCAAATAAATTTCCATTCATTTTGGTCATTGTCACTAAGCCGTCGAGCTGCATTTTCCCTCCTAGAATGGTGTAGAGCTTAATGAGCTAGATTAGCGGTAAGCAAGATAAGAGTCCAAAGACCGAAAAAAGCCGAATGTCAACGGGATCGCAATCGGGAAAGAAAACTCATCAAAGAACGTTCCGGGCGCAAGGCGCTTCACGAATCGTCTTCTGGTGAAATGTTATGGTGAAATACCAGGAATTTGCAGGCAGCAAGAAGAATACTTTGTATTCGTTCGTGTGTAGGTGCGAGCCGAGCGCAGAGCTGGCCAAATGAAAAATTAATTACGAAAAGGACCCAACGGCAGGTATAAAGAACACTCACACACACATTTCGATTGTGGAACAAATCCTTTTGTTTTTATGACAGAGCAGACCTTTTGTCAACGAAGTTTTTCCCACAAACACAAGACGCATCGCAGTGAACCTTAATGATAATTTCCTTGCAGGTAGAAAATAAGTATCAATCGCCTATATAAGCAGGGATTGCGCAGCTTAAGGAGCACAGTCAAACGACGACCGGCAACGTAACAACATCTCAACATTCTAACACAAATCTAATACGATGGCACCCTCACAAATGGATTACCAGCACAACGAGAAGGAAACGACGAATGTGAGCTATACGCATAAGAAATTCAACACCGGGTGCTACAAGCACAAGAAATTTGGCAAGCGTAGCAGCAGCGGCAACAAGGAGGAAACGCCAACAGCTCCGCCATTGTTCCGACCATATGCGTTGAGCGAAAATACGCCACGCAAGCGACGTCAGGAGTCCGAGCAGCGATTGCATCAGTATCAACAACACCAATTGCCGCCAACGCCCCCAACAACGCCTCCACAACAACAACAACAGCTGCCACAGCATTATCAACTATATACGCCCATTGTCACGCCCACACCGACACCGAGCATTAATCATCAGGCGTTTGCCTATATGCTACAAAAACAACGCACAGTGCTCCAAATGCGTCATATGCTTAGCATCAATCCGGATGCCAACACATGGCCAGCAGAACTACGTAATGCACTCTACTCCATGCTGCAGCAATGAATGAAAACGATTCACGCCTGAAAGACAATCGACTTATGTTGGTGATTTGCCTAGCAACCAGTGATATAGAAATTTAAGTGACCCCAAATGACGCAAATTGTAAATGATATCAAAAATTGCCTTTACCTTTATGTTTAGTGATTGTATATAACAACATATTTAATGATTTTACATTTAAGCAAAACCAAATAAAACAATTGTATATTCCACAAATTATTGTTTACTTGCAAAAGCGAAGTTAAGAATGAGGTGAAAAAGATCACTCAATATATGATTGAGCGAGATGAAAAATACATAGGATGGTGATAAAAATAGATTTTAAATTCAAATTCAAGAGTGCGTCACATTTATGTTATTTATAATTATGAACACTTTCGCAAAAGCAAGTACATTTAGTGCACAATAAAGGGTATAATGTTAACTGAACTAAAACAAACTCTTAAACAATTACTACGGTTAGTTTTCTTAAGTCTATAGAGAATTGTTAAATCCTAGCCGATCAAAAACAGAGTTCGTCTGAGCTGGCCTTTGCCTGTTTCCAGCATTTATGCTGGATTGCCGACGAGGAGGATAGGGCTGCGGCTTTTGAACGCTTTGCGAGATGCGCTTAGGTGGCGTTTGCCTTTCAGCTGATGCGGACTTCGATGAGCCCAGGCGCTTGTGCACCGGCAGCGTATCCTGGCGTGTGAGCAGCTCATCGCTGCGCATGCGTATCATTTTGCCTTTGACAGGACTTAATCGTGCACCTGGCTTCTTTGGTGGCGATGCTTTGAGATTGTATGTTTTGCGAGTCGCATGTAGTTTTGAAACTGTTAAATGAAGTTATTTTATTGTGTGCTTAAAAGCGTTAATCATATGTATGTCACGCTTACCCATGCCCAAACGAGACCTAATATTACGCGCAAAGTTCAGGTTACCGCGCGATTTGTAGTCTGTATGTGGAGCTATCTCTCGCACCTCTGCTGTTGAGGCAAATTTGACGATTTTCTCAGCTGGCAAAGTCATATCCACATCATCATCATAATCGTCACTCAACTTGCTGTCAGTGTCACTTTCAGCCTCTTTATAATCATCATCGTTTTCGCTTTCATCTTCGCTATCATCGCCACGTTTCAATGGCACCTTATGCACCAGCATTACCTTCTGCTGTGGCAAGCGCGATACAACTGATGTCGTCGTTGCATTTTTGGCCTTGACTATGGACGTGTTACGCTTGACACCACCTATACCTCCACTACTGCCGTTTTTGCCTCTGTTACTTTGAGTGTTTTTCAAAATCGATTTAATTGCCAGGGCATTATTTTGCTCCGCATCCACGGCCTGTTTACCGCCTAGACGCGCAAAGACCGAATTATTGTTAGAGCTGGCCGTCATTACGCCGCTAGACGCTTTATGTATGCCAGTGATGTGAACACGCACGTTGCTCTCCCCGCTGCTGGACACAATACCCTCCTGGGCTTCATCATCAGACTTGCTCTTGTGCAATCGTTTAAAGACGTCTGTCTTTTTAGAGCTGCTCACACGATCCGAGTATACTGCAAGTGGGGAAAAAAGTTAACTTATTAGGGCAAGTGTAAAGCTAGTATCACTATTTAACATACGCTGCTCACGCTTGGCCAGAATTTGCTTGCTTCGCTCTGTGGTGCCCGATGGAAGAGTAACTTTATATTTGCCCTCATGCTCGGGAAGCACGCGACGTGCTGGCTTAGTTGGTGGCGAGGCTTTTGCAACGGGTGATATACCCACTTGCTTGCTAATGGGCGGCGTGGGAGGTGTAGTATCAACTACAGTTTTTACTTTTGGTTTGGGCACCGATGGTTCCGATATTAGGACCTTGTCAAGGGCATGCTGGTCGCTTACTTGCTTGGCATGGCGCAGTATCGCTATAATGTCGCCCATTGGTGTAACTCCCATCTCACGCAGATACTCCTTGTTTAGATCAAGCAACATGTCGTCCTGTATGCGATTCTCGACAAATATGTGAGCATAGCTGGCTGCTGCCGGAGATGGAATTCCCCCGGCGTTGAAGAACTTGACCCATCGTGCTGCAATTATTGATATTTTAGTATATCCCTTACTGAAATCCCATTTATCCAAACCTGCACTTGATTTAGACATGATTTTTTATATTTAAGCACTACTATTATGATTATTTTTAAATAATATTTATACTTTTCACATCACACAATACAGAACTGGCTTGACAGTTGCTTGGAATTAGTTCAAACCATGAACAAAATAATGTGTGTCAAGATAGCAACGGTTCGCAAGCAACGAATTTTGAAACTTAGTTCATGAGTCGGAGCCACACATTCATATGAACGTTTTACGTTTCCTTTATTTTTTTCGCATGAAATCAAAATAAATAATGATCCAGAATTGTTAAAACATAATTTCTGCATTGCTTTGAATCAACTTTCTGCCAATTTCTGCTTTTATATGTGAAAATCAACTTACTACCATATAACGTTTTCACCATAAAAATTTCCATGTTTACAGCTGTCCCATTTACTACAATTTCACCTATCCAATGTTATTTATATTTTACCAGGAATAACAGTGTGAAATGCAAAAAACACAAGCTACACAAATGAAACCTACAGCCAGTGATATGGAAAATCAATTAAATGTAAATGAACCCTTATGGGGTTAAGGCCTATCAAACTGGTGGTTCCCACAAGAACTGAACTACTGCGCAACTGAAATATGGCTTATATGGCACGTTTACATATTAATTACAAAGGGCAGTGCTTTTGACGGATCTTTGACATACTTTTTGTTGGCATAATAGCAGCTGCATGATTAAAAATAAAAAAAATTGTACGTTAATTTTGTTATGAAATATGTTATGCATAGAAGGAAGCATATACCGCGCATACAGTATATGAATTATAAAGTATATAAAGCATTTTATATAATCGGTAAATTATCGATCACGAAAAAATTATATAAAGCATTATAGAAATTATTTTGTTCGCATAACAATAATCGTATCAGAATGATACGAAAAACATGTAAGCAGTTTCTTTATTTTGCTACATAGTTTCATGGTCCATTTCTAATAAAGTGACGCTACCTTAGCATTGCTCCGAAACAGTGAAAAACCTAAATCAAAACGATTGTCATTGATTCAGAATAGTGAACCATTGAAAATGAGCGATTACCAATACCCTCACAGAAAAAAGTAAATAATAGAGTACAACAAATTGAATGCTAAAATACAGTGATATTAAATTTAATGACGCTGTACATTTAAAGAGTCCTTGAATAATCAAAAAACACAATTCTACTTATTGAAAATACGCGTATTGAAGGCCAAGTAAGCAAAATGTCTACAGAGGAGTTGCAAGCGAATTTGGACAAACTAAAAATAACACCAAAAGATGAACAACATAAATTGTGTACAAGAAATCCATTTTACAGTCCAAATATGACGTCTTGCTCTGAAACGACTATGCCATCAATACAAAATACAAAACAAATAATTCATTGGAAGATGCGTCGAATAAGACGTAGGTCGGAAAGTAATGTCGATGACTTCGACAGCAGCAAGCAATTGGACTCCGCAATTTCTACGGCGGATCATTTTGATGTGAATTCTCTACGTTGCCTAACTGGAGTACATAAGCTACATTTAAAGCGAAGCAATTTCGCCACTTCAAAAAGGAATCTGTTACGCGAGCCAATATTACGTCTCGCCCATGACAATCATCTGCACACGAAGTGTGTTTTTGGCAACCGTGGTATCCGTCGAATGGTTCCATTAAATTTTGATGAAAAAAGTCGGTCGACTTTTCATAAGCCTCGATCAAGCAACAGCATTAAATGTAACATTGGTGGCAATTGTAGCTTTCGAGATCTAATAAGCGAATGCAATATCCTCCTAGATGAATCAAATTCGAAGAAAGCTATTTTGGATACGAACTGGCAAGTGTCAAACAACTTTCAGACATGCCAGAAAAATGCTATTGAAGCAGCAGACAACAGTTGCGAATACCTTGATGATGAACAGGGTTCTAATTTTGGAGAGAGACCCATTATAACCACAGGCTCGAGGCTTTCGTGCTCCCAGGAGGCAAGCAACAATCCACAAAGTTCGAGAAATAGCGACGATGTCACCATTGTTGAGTTAGCCAGCTATTTTGATACTATGGTGCACATTCCTAAGAAGATGTCATCAATGGCGGAAATGATGTACATTTAAGAACTGGCACTGCCGAATTACATTTAATTAACGTAGTGTGTATGTATGTGTATACATAATTCTGTTTCAGTGTTTAATTGTACATACCTATATATAATCAAACAAATATTTATATGAATGTCATTAACTTAAATCTAAATCTTTATGAAGTGTATATATCGATATTGTTATCTATAGGGCTAATTCCGGTATCAAATTAAAATTCTATAAAAAATGTGGTATTTAATTTGTGATTAGGTCGTCATTCTATAATATCCACAGACTTCTTTGTTCAAGGTGTGCTATCTTTATTGTATATACGTAAGTACTAATGAACATATGGCTAAGTTTTTTTCAGACAAACATATTTTTTTGTATCGTTTAAAAGCTAACTCTAAAAGGCGCCCTTTCAAACAACTCTTGTACATCACGAAGCTACCTTACAAGCAATCGGTGGATTTTTTAAGCCCGCAACACATGTACCTATGATCGCGTAAATTTTGATGTGCTTAGGAGTCCTCAATGGTTGAATCGTTAGCAACATCATTGCTGTGAATCTCGACATGACCCTAGTGCCCGATTTTTAGAATATATCAAAGCAGAACTTGTTTTTTTTTTTGCACATACCACTGCGTAGCTCACAGGTGGAAATTTACATATAAAAATTCAAAATTGTATATTTAGAAATTATATTCAGATTCTGCTCTTTTAGTAAATGTTCGATTTTCATATATCAACGTGGTCAGGTGCGATAAACACTTATATATTGAACGCATTCTTTATAAATTAATGGTATAATAGTTTGGTAAATGTATATTCTTAATCAGCAACAATATATTCTATAAAGCCATAAGCAGACCATGTTTCTTTCAAATTATCGATCACCCTTTCCCTTTTTCAAAATACACATCGTATCAAAAACAAGAACAAAAATAATTAACAATAATCTACATATTAAGAAAACATACAAAAGTAATGACTGTATTATATAAAGAATAGTTTCCTTACGTCGTTTTCGGCTCACGCACTTGCAAATTAACTTACGTCGCAGGACCCACATCAGTTCGGCTGTCGTCGTCTAGGTTGAACTATGTTGCTCCGCTGTTTTTATACCCTGATCCCATTAAAAATGGGAAAAAAGGGTATTATGATTTAGTGCAAAAATATGTAACAGGCAGAAGGAAGCATCTCCGACCCTATAAAGTATATATATTCTTGATCAGCATCAACAGTCGAGTCGATATAGCCATGTCCGTCTGTCCGTCCGTAAGTATGAACGCGTCGATCTCAGAGACTATAAGAGCTAGAGACTCCAGATTTGGAACTTAAGCTCGCCTAATCCCTAGGCAGTACAAGTTTCTTTCCGATTTTCGATAACTCTTCGCGTTTCCGATATACACATGGGATCGATAACAACAAAATCTTGAATTTGGAAAACTTGAAATGAAAATCTGTGAAATTTTTTTTTAAATCGGTTAAGAAACACCGGAGATATGGGACATTGAAGTTGTGTATGCAGTATGCAGTATGGGCGTACACACACACACATACTTGCAAGCACTGACTGTACGCGTAAAGTATAGGGATCAGGGTATCGTCTAGTCGGGATTTCTCGACTAGAGCCTTCTTACATTCTTCGATATAGCTATGTCCATCTGTCCGTCCGTCTGTCTGTGTATATGTATGAGCGCGTCGATCTCAGAGACTATAAGAGCTAGAGACCCCAGATTTGGAACTTAAGCTCGCCTGATCCCTAGGCAGGGGTCTTTGCTAAGTTTTCTTCAGATCTGTTTAATTTTTTTGAGTGAAGTAAACACACACACACAGACACATACTTTCAAGCACTGAGTGTACACGTAAAGTATAGGTTTCAGGGTATCGTCTAGTCGGGATATTTCGACTAGATCCTGCTTACTTGTTTGGATGGGTGGCTATGAAATTTAAAAGGCACACCGTGAATGTGAGTTGCATACATTTTTATTTGTATCGATGACAATTGATCCTAAACCTGCCTCAACATTTATGATATTTTTTTAACAGATGCATGGCTTGGGCTGTAAAATGTTATTATTATATGAACATACATACGTATGTGTTTATTATTTATTTTGTTTATTCTTATTTAAGTTTTTAGTTTGCTAAAATTCAAGCAATTTTTATTTCTAATTAGTTGTACCAAATAAATTCAATAATAATAAGTACATATATCCATCAATGATCGCCGCTCTTATTGGCTATACCTATTCGTCGACTTTGACCAAAATATTTGTTGTGTTAATTTTGTTTTAAAAACAAAGCATGCCATATTTTAGTCACTGTGGCATAGTCAAAATTTGTTGAATCAAAACAAAATATAATTTTTACGCAACTGTTTAAAATAAAATTCTAAGACGAAAACGAACTTTTATTTCTCAACACACTAAAAATAATGTTGGAAATTCCACAACGCTTTCGAACGCCGCTGCTAGGTATTGCAATAGCATGTATTATTAAGTTTTTGGAACACTGTTTGCGTCCATTGGGTCTGGTGTTTCTAGGTCTCTTCGGATTTTGGCTCTATTGGACACGTTGCAGTGTGCGAATTGTGCTGACGCCGCAAATGCATGCTAAACTCCAGAAGTGGCTGCAGCTAGCGAAGAATGGACGCCACAATTCTCCCCTCAAGTTCTGCGTGATTAGCTGCAGCTGCCTTGGAATGCTTTTCATATTAAGCCATTTTATTTCGCTTGTAATGTTATCACTAATTCTATTTGAAATCACTGCACTCTTCGGTCGCCCAAAGAATTTTAAGCTACTTGAAGTTAAAAGGAATAACTTGCCTTCGACAGAGAAAAAAAATAACGTGAATACCGATGATGATTTGAATGAATTCATGCCAGATTTAAACTCTTCGGATATGTTATTGCTAGAGCACGCCAGTACAGCCACTTATTATACTGATAAAGATCAAAGTAGTGACAATATACCCATGCGTGATACCATTCCCGATCTCAATGAGCTTTCAACGAGCGAGGATGACTAACAAGCAAAACACTTACAAACAACAGCTCACAAGTATTGTATATTAAATGTAACAAAAAAAGGACACACTTTATTTTGTTCGCACAGTTTTTCCAATTTAAATACGGCTTGCGGATTTTCGCGTCCGTTTCATAATCATTCGAAACGTTCATGTCTCATACTGTTCCACTTTAAAATCAGGAATACCCAAATCGATACTTTTTCTATCGATTGCCATCAAAAAACAAACGACCAACAAATTGACGCTACATATAAACAAAGGCACTATTAAAAACAAAGCAAGTTACAGTAAAGTGATTAACAATTGCAATTAAAAATATTAAAACTGATTGCAATGGACTGCGACAGCATTCAAATGGCCATAACAGAAGAACATCAATCCACAGTATGTAGCAATATATGTTTGATTGTGCTTTTGCGCTTATTGCGTCGTTAATATTTGTTATACATATGTACACAATGTATATGTATATTTGTATGTGTATCTAAGGGTGGTTTATCAAGCTACCAGAACAATAATATGGAATACAAATATTTTGTAATAGTCATGATTTCAATGATGTACTTTTTATTTTGTTTTAGGAACGCAAGGAATGTGGACGAAGGGGTCGAAAGCCTGGCAGAAAGACATCTTCCGAAAAAGTTGATGTAAAAGCTAAGCTTGGTAAGTTTTTAATTGACAATATAACTTTAAAAACTCTAATAATGTCTCAAAATATATACATTTTTAAAGAGCGGAGCAGACAAAGTGCAAGGGAATGCCGCGCAAGAAAAAAACTTCGTTATCAGTATCTGGAAGAGCTTGTTGCGGATCGGGAAAAGGCAGTTATTGCCTTGCGTGCTGAACTGGAGCGAGTTGGTTAATATAAATATATGTTTTTATACTATTTATTTCTAATATATTTGATTTTTACAGTTAATGAAATGGAACGAGTTGCTGGAGGAAAATACCAATCCGAATGACATTGATCAGTTACTTCAAGACATTGGTATTCTTAAACAAGAAACCAGTTCTTAACTGTAAAGTACAAAAATAGTTACTACATATATTTTCATACAGTTATATTGCATTTTAAATAATTTATATATTATATAACTGACTCAAAGGTATAAATTAAGTATTAGCTTGTAAACGTTCTCAAAAATTATGTAAACTGAACTATCACATCTAAGTTACAGTAAACAAAATTTTCGTTACAAATAAAACAATTTTAAAAAATGTAGTGTTGAATAAATAAAAGGGGCATTTTAATCTACCAATGCACAAAGTCCTTTTAAAGTAGTTCTGAGGTTTAAGCGTTGCTAGCTTGACGGTCATGAGCTGTCAAACTGGACAGCTGTTTTTGCTTACAAAGTCTGGCAGCACTGAAATCTTATATATATTACATGTTAATTTATAGCCATTTCATGTCCAAATAGACTTCACAAAATTTTAAGCCAAAACATAAATAAAACACAAACTACATTAATAATTGAATTGAAAAATGGAAACGACAGTGGAACAGCCTGCAGAATCAAATGCCGCAGACCTCAGGCGTGAAAATCGACGAAGAAAGATACTACAAACTGCAAAATCTCGATTAGAAAAGTTAAACGGCGGCGTTAAACCATATGATAATATAGGTAAGCTTGAGTACCAATGAAACGACTAAAGTTGTTTTTAGTATTAGGCGAAAGTATTTCACGAAGAAATTTCTCACCGAAACCACATGTGTAGGTAGGAACCTTAAGGTGAACTATTTGTATGTTCGTATCAATTAAAACCATTTTACACATTTACATAAATAATCGACAGACACCTAGATATGCATAAACATGTATGTATGTATATATTCTAAGGAAACAACTGATATTGCAAATTGTAATGAAATTGACGATAAACATAAGTGTAAAAGCATAATCGGTATTTATCATTGCAGATTCAGTGTCTAAAGATAATCTGGAATACTCCGATCCTGAAGTAGAGCCAAACATTCCTGTCGGGTTTTTTCCTCAAGAAGATGCTTTCAAAACTTCCTTTTTTGCAACAACAAATTTAAATCACACAACAAACGCCGATGCACAAAATATATTTGTAAAAACCAGGATTCACATTTTTGTTGCATCGATCATGGGATTCATTTTATCGCAATTCGTCGCTAATTCTCTTTTTGTCCCAGTTGGCTTGTGTATGATGTACGAGCTATTTTCTTTAAAAAGCCAGCAATACTCCACTAACTCAATAATTTCGATGATATTGCCGATTGTTCTTATGTTTACAGGTACTTTTTTGAGTAGTAAAATTAAACAGATCAACTGTCTCCTATATATTTCACAATCTGTCATCATTAACCTAGCAATTAATATTTTCTGTATATGCTTAAGCAGTTTTTTGTTTCAGTATATAAGTATAAATAACTTTGTACATATTAAATAAAGAAATTTGTACTTCAAATTGTTTCAAATACATTCCATTAAAAGTATGGATGACCTATTTTGCATTTGTATGGGACCGTATAAAAAACAGCTATGGCAAAAGACGTACTTAAGTTTTCCACAAAAACTTTCTTGGAACAATAACAGGATACCTAACAGGCCAAGTCGCAAACACCTACATAAGGTAAATCAAGTAAGGCAGGCAATCTTCAGCTAGCCGAATACTATACACTTGCAATGCCTGCCGCAGTCTCAGCTAGAAAGTTTAGGATTTTTACCTTACAATAATGTATGTTGAGAGCAGATAAAATGTCCTGAAAGTGTCCTATGTCGATTTTAAAACTCTTCCGTCAACGTCATTGTATGTCGGTCAATGTTATTATTCTAAATATTTTGTGTTCAAAAGAAGGTCCTGTGAGCTGTCTAACTGTAGTTTCTAAGCAGGCTGCACAAAATTGAGCCCTGAGGTACGTCTGCTCAAGCGTTTTCTAAAATTTTATCACCACCACAGCACCACTCTGAACTATAGGTGGGAGATAAATTATCTGCTCATTGGTCAAACTTCTTTAGAATATCCCTGAATGCTGCAACGTACTCATTGCTTAAAATACTCCAGGACGACATAAAGCACTTTGTGGAGTTGTTTTGGAATACCGTGCCTTGATCGAAAACCAAACTAAACTGTGGCTTTCCTTGCGGCTGGAGTTACAAGGATCTTACGTTACAATTTTCCTGATTGTTCACGTTCTACCAAGCGACACGGAAATAACCTAGTCTCAGTGAAGCATGCGGAATACCTCGTTAAAGATAATAATTAAGACAGGAAATGCAATTTGCAATTGTGCGTTCAAAAAGTCCGGCACTTGCTGGGCATAAACATTAGCTTCATTAATCATTTGCGAGTCGACTTTTTTTGTTTGAAAAAGTTAAGAGTGATTGGATTATTTCATTGTATTTGAAAATGGCACCAGGTTGTTCTTAATTTTAAAAAGTATGCTTAATAAATTTATAAATAATACAAATAAATTTGTATTTGATACCTTCCCAAAAATCCAAAAATTCAAAACATTTTCAGTTATATGCTTGGTTTTTATTACGGAATCTTCATGACCTGAAAATTGTATTGGAGTACACTACTGTTTTCCATAGAGCGTAGCTTGCAACAACTGGAAACGTTACAATTGCGTTTTGTTTTTCCTAGTAATTTGTTATTTCTAATAATATCATGCTTATAACATTCGTTTTTCATTAATGATTAAGATTAGTTTATTGCTGAATTTTCACTTACATACTTTGTAAATACTTGTGGTCTAGTGAATCGACTGGTTACCATTCACTAGTCCAAGGCTTTAACTATTACAATAAGAGCTGTTGCTCCCGGCAGTACTGAAGTTATTAACGCGACTTACTTGCTTTCCGAATACATTCTTGTATATGATTTAAGTGTTAGCGAATATTCCAATGCATAAAGATGTGTTAAAAATTGATCAAATTTGCGGCACATGATATATGAAAGACATACATTCATGTTTTTGCCAAATAAATATATATTTATATATATATATATATATATATATATATATATATGTAAGCCCTTGTAAATTTTGAACCAGCTACAGCAAATACGTAAATACGAATAACGATTCTGACTTTTTATTAGATTTATGTATTCTAGGTTTTCAATAAACTTAGTCCATATTTTGTTTTAATATATATGTATCTTAATTACTTGTAATAGTTGGCTAATTTAGTTCTTAAATTTGAATGTTTATCGTTTTAAAATCAAAATTTTTGTATAATGCAATTTGTAAGTTAAATAAATAGTACTTGATTTGTTTGTTGTTGATTTTTTTGTTGTTTGTTCGCTTGTTACTTCAAAAGCCGATGTCCTAGCATATAGAAATACATATGTATGTTTTAAAAGATTAAATTCCCTTATTGATAAGAAATCAAATCTTAATGTTTGTGTTTAATATATGTAAGTATGTACATATTAGCAATGATTCCTTTCGGTAACTGGATCGCATCAGTATCGCGCAGACATTTTAAAATTTTTATTTTTTTTATTTTTTTTTGTTTGTTTGTATTAGCAGCTTCAAATATGAGGTTGGATGTTTTAATAAATCCGAGGATAAATCGCCGGTGATCGAGACCTATAACGACCTCCTTGTCCACCACTGCTGCGACTGTAGTTGGAACTACTACCCCCACCGTAGCGACTACTCTCCCGCGTTCCACTATAGACGTCGCGTCGGTTGAATCCATTGCTACCTCCATCTCTGGAAGTGCCGCCATAGCCGCTGCTGGAACGACCAGAGCTGTAACCACGATCCAAATGACGACCACTGGAACTAGTCGATCCGCGCTGTTGTCTGTATCCACCGCTGCTGCTGCTGCTATTCGTTATACTGTGTCTGCCAACGTCGCTGCGACGTCCTCTGTCACCGGGTCCACCCCGCCGGCCTTGCCGTGGACGGCCCTTAGAAATTTCCACGCGCAATTGAGAGCCTAATAGTTCGGAGCCATTTAAAATGTCACATGCTTTTTCGGCATCGTCACGGTGCTCAAACTCGACAAACGCAAAACCGGGTGGATTGAATGCAATCCAAACTGAATTCAGTTTACCATACTTTGTAAATTCACCTTCTAAATCGTCTTTCTTCACTTTATCGGTCAAGTTACCGACATATACTCTAGTCCCCCGCTGATCAGTCATATTTTCTTATAAACAAATATATCTGCCTTTGAACAGATAATAATTAATCAATATTTTTGCACCACACTACAGCTCGATTTTTTGTATGTACATCAGAAGTTCTTATTCAGGGTGACCAGATTTTTATTTCACATAACTAATTGCTTCTTGACTAGTTCAACAACTTTAAACTTCAAACCCTAAAAATGTCAAAGACAAACGTTTCGGAACGATGGAATCAGGCTACTTTCTAGTCAACAATTCTCGACTTATTTGCTTAATCACGTCACATCCCTAAAAAAATTATTTTCTGGATTCAAATATGCTAAAAAAAACTTACAATTTATAGAAATAATCGTATCGCAAATTGGCAATTAATTTATATTGCTAAGAGCAACAAGGATATCTGTATTAAAATTTGAAATTTTTGGTACCTTGTCTTTCTGTTGAATTACAAATATTTTATTGTTCCGCCCTTTGCATGATATCATTCATTGCCCATTTCTTAACAAATATTTCTAGCTTTCCTCATTCGACTACTTCTTTTCGAAGCTTTGTATGCGAAAAACTTACACGTCACTTTTTTACATTCGATCGTTTCATTCATAAAATGTATCTTCATGATATAGTTTTATTAATCAAGGTGTTAACGTTTGAAGATTATGTTTTCTTGATATCCCAATAAATGTAAATAAATTACATAAACAAATATCTACAAACAAATAAAGGCAGTAATTGGTGTTTATTATAATTTATTATTAGTTTACACAATTGATCTCTATTGGTGACTCTGTCTTAAAAAAAACTGCGAAAGATATGGACAATTATAAATTTCCTAGCCCCACTCTTACACTTTGTCTGACACAAATGGACCAACATATTTGCAAATTTTCAAAAATGTAGATATTGTACAGAACCAACTGCGGTAATTAAAAATAAATCAATAAATTTTATCCACTTAATTTATCAGTGTCTTGTCAGCGTTATTTCAAAATATTTCAAAAATTACAGCTCTGCAAGATAAAATCGGAATGAAATTTAAACGAGTACAGTCCTGTGTTACACGGTGCAACTAATTGCATGCCAGTTTCTTGATTTTCTTATGAATGTTGCGTTTTGCAGATCTCGCTTACACGGTGCAACTTGTTGTATGCAACTTGTCAATATCAATCCATGTATATGGCAAACAATATAAAGTATAAACAACAAATTGCTATCAGCTACACTAATATTAAAAAAGAGTATCATCTTGGTTTCTAACAACCAATATAGAGAACATACACTGCCGAACATTCCCGTTAGCATTTGTCCTTAATTTTGGACCATTGCACGAGGAGTTAAAGAACTTTAGGGATGAATAAACTGTTTTTTTCCTACAAGTATCCAAATGCTATGATCCCTTTATCAAATATTTCTGCAGACTTTGCTGACATATCCATAAGGTATTGTCATTTTGCTCTTATTCAATTGCTTGGCAACCACAAAACAATAACTAAATTTAGTCTCAGATTAAACACTTATTCTAATATATCGATCGCAAAGTCACTGTAGTCTAAACTTAGCATTATTCATAAAAAAAATTTCCGCTAGAGCGTGATTCCACGGGCGCAAAAAAAACATCTTTCTTACCGATATATCGATATAACTATAATCAGATGCATAACAACTGTACAAGCACGTACAAAATTATTTTCAATTAAAAATTTTGTCAATCATATAGCAATGCAATGCCGACCTTGAAAATTTTTAAATTCAGCTGTGGGCCAAGCAAGGAACAGCTACAGTTTGTCGGACAAGCGAGTACTTTTGCCAATATAAACGAATTCTTGCCACTATCGCTAAGGTTTTTATCAGTTTCACTGTTAGTACAGTATAAATTTCACAATCCGATATACCAGCAATATTTACTTCCAACATTTGTAATATATGAGAAAGTTTTTTTTTTAAAAAAAATAAAAATAAAGGGAAATGATTTTTCTATACATATATTGCGAAGCTACTAATGCACTCTCAAGTTCGAATGTTTATAAAAATGCCAATCAAGCCTGCCTGAATATACAAAAGAACGATATCAGCAAAATGGGGTAGCGATTAATAATTAATTTATATTGTATTATTGACTAAGATGAACAAATGAAGGTCATTAATAATGTTAAAATAACAATATTTTTCCTATGTACAGTCAAAATAAATAAAATTAAATTTAATGATGTAAAAAATATTTAGTATGATGAAGTCTAAGCTATTTAATGACATATTAATAATAATATGCAATATTTGACCATAATTAATACCGGTCTTACATTATGCAACTAATTTCATGTAGCTTTCGATTTATTGGCAAGCATTTAAAGTTACACGATGACCGAAACGTGAAACTTACATGCAATTCTGTGCGGTCATTTCGATTTCATGGCTGTAAGTTTTGATAATCTTTTAGAAGAACGATTATTTTGCTGTGAGACAATAAATAAATGAAATGGACAAAAACGAACATGTAATGGTTTTTACCAACAGCATAATTGCATTTAAATAATTACAATGTGCAAAAGAGAGCTGCAATATGCACCATCATTCACAAGAAATTTGCATGTAGCTAGTTGCACCGTGTAAAACAGAACTAAGACACAAGCGCAACTGAAACAGTTACAGAAGTGAAAATTACTTTATTAAGAAAACAAAACACGTTAGGAATAAAATTGTACGTAATTTATTTGTTTTTCTCTTGTACGATAACTGGAACTTACGTGATAATTAAAAAACAAATTGTTCTTTCTTAAAACTAAATACCAACATAAGATTTGTTTCCGGCTATCGATTTGTGTTTGGTCAAATTTCGTGTGTTGAATTCATGAATTGGACATTCCGAACGGTGTGATCCACCAAACATATTTGTTGAAACTTATCGATGTTTTTTAGTATTACCATTATAAGCAGCTTGTGCCACCCTGTGTATATCATGTTAGATATTACTATTGGCAGATAACTAGAATATATCTAAAAGTGCATGAGCTATTGTTTAGGTTTTTTTATTTTATTTTATGAGCGTAAGCTAAAAATGTTTAATAACGTTATTTGTGATTAACAAGTGATATATGTTTGTATGAACGAGCGATACTACATTAACTTTAAACACATTTTTAAATCCAATAATAAACGTAATGGAAACAGCCTAAAGCACAAAACTGAATAAAATCTGTGTTAAAGCTCGCAATGGCGATATAGTGGCGTTGGAGTGTGTTACATGTATGTACAAACATCAATTCACTTTCATACATATGTATGTATATACATATGCATGTATATGTATGTATATAATATAAGTTCATATGCGCGTATGGAAGAGTTGGACAAAAGGAATATTTCCTTTAGCATATTAAGTATTTATTGTGTTCACGCGTGTATGCCTATGCACAAACTCGTCTCAATGGTTGTGAATTATGTTTTTGCCTTATATACTTTAATTTTGCTGAAAATTGTGATTATTGTTAAGGGGTCTGCCGATAGGTACTTACATACAAACATACATATACACATAATTTATGTATGTATATGTGTAGGTACATACATAGGTATTTATGCTACATGTACAACTCGATTTTACTCTTATGAACATGCATACATATTTATGTATAGTGTTTATTCGGTTACTCGACCGTTAAAAATGTTAAAAATCATTTGTTCATTTAAAGAGAAATACCGTTTATTCAAATATACAAAAGTACACAAAAAATAAATTAAAACCATAAGTAATATAAAACTATTGGTTCCAGTAGTCAAAGTTAAACTGAGTTTATAAAATTTATGTTTTTATGTAAATTAAAGCAAATTACTTTATTTTTTTAAACAATGTTTGTGTTTCA
Organism: Scaptomyza tumidula; assembly: GCA_035044465.1. Lineage (NCBI taxonomy): Eukaryota > Metazoa > Arthropoda > Insecta > Diptera > Drosophilidae > Scaptomyza > Scaptomyza tumidula. The sequence continues at coordinate 1,092,144 of JAWNNW010000669.1, read as the reverse complement.
GTGATTTTAATTAATGCAGCACACTAATCCTTAAACGTAGACTCGTGCCTCAGTTAAGAGCTAGGCAAAAAAACACTTTGTCTTGACTCCTTTAAATTCATTGACGGACCTTAAAATACAATAATAATAATAAATATATGAAAAGTTTTCTATTTAACGCTATTTCTATGAGCATGTCAAATTAATAAAGTTGTATCTTTTTTATTAAACATTGAAATAAGGTGTATCTTAAACATCATTTTAAAGTTTTGATTTGTTATTGAAGTCATACACCAAAATTTTTTTTTGTAACTGATAAGTTTCGTAGTATTTTAACTTTATTTTTAATAAAAGCAATTGATAAATATAAATTTACTTATGCAACTTACAAACTTTGAACAATCTCTTTTTTTTACAGGTGTTAAAGGATTGCAGCAAAAATGGTTTATTCAAGAACGCTTGTTTTAAAAATAATGATATGAAGGGACATATTAATAATGAAACAGAAATCAAAACAAATAGTTATAACAACATAACAAATATAATTTATAAAAGACAACCTACAACATATTTGGAGACTAATATGGCAAACACAATATCCCTTATGTCCAATAAAATACGAAATATAGTAAGCAAGAAACGCATACGTTATAAGGAAAAAGGATTTAATTTGGATCTTTCATGTAAGCGTATTTTTTGTTCTACTTATATTCTATCGGCTCTGTTAACTTAATTTAATACATTTTCTTAGCTTTATAAATATTTTTGAATTGTTTTTTGGTTCTTGCATATCAATATATAAAAACCTGACTGTGTAATAGGTAGGGATCTCCTCGAGGTCTCTTCCTTACTTCAGTGCTCTTAGACCATCTAAGAAGTCTATCAAGTAGCCTATCAGTCATATCAGGAAACTAACTATAATTTTAATGCACACTTTTATAAGCTGTTTACCAATATGTTTGGCTGTTTTCAATTGTAGACATTTGCTCCAATATTATTGCGATGGGATACCCTGCGGATAGACTAGAAGGCATATACAGAAACCGTTACGATGACGTATATAAATTTCTGGAAGAAAATCACGGAGAACATTACAGAATATATAATCTGTGTTCGGAGCGGAGTTACGACATTAATAAATTTCATGGGGTAATAAATAAAATCTTGTAAACGTTTATCCCTTAATAAAAGCTAAATACAAATTTGTCTTTGCAGAGAGTTGCAATTTACCCGTTTGAGGATCATAACCCTCCTACCATTAGGTTGATTCAAGATTTTTGTCAGGATGTTGGGTCTTGGCTTAGTGCAGATCCATTAAATGTCGTAGCCGTGCATTGCAAAGCTGGAAAGGGTAGAACCGGTAAGCAGAATTTTATCTAAACCTTCATTAAGCACAGCTATATTATAACTTTTATTGCTATAATAGTTATTATAATTTTTCTTATTCAATGCTTGAATTTAAGTCGGTAATAACTTTGACTTATTAAATACATCTTCCGTTTATTGATGTAACACCATATTTTTAACCATCATTAGTATATATACTTCTATAACATTATAATATAACCATTTATAATTTACAGGTACCATGATATGTGCATATTTAGTTCATAGTAGATTTAAGAGAACAGCAGACGACGCCTTGGCTTATTATGATGAGAAACGAACGATAGATAAAAAAGGAGTTACAATTCCATCTCAACGTAGATATGTTCAGTATTATTCAAGTTTAATCCCAGATGTACAGTATAAAGTAATAAGTCTTTACGTAAGTATCGCAAACATTACACCATATTGATTAAATCTAATTCAAAATGTGTTTTTTTTTCTTTTTATTTTTACAAAGGTCTGTGAAATTCGTTTTGCTGAGACTAACTTCTTGCATAATCTTGGTACAGTGCAATGTTCGATTTTTGAAATGCGGGACTCTCCAACAGAGAAATTGAAGCCGAATGTACGTATATTAAGTTAATTAACTCCATTATGAATAAGTAGTAAAAAATAATTCAATAAGTCATTACGTTCATCGTCACTTAAATCTTACCCTTTTGAATTGTTAAAGAAATCTGAGAAACTGATATGTAGTACAGAGAATCCCTCTTGCTTATCAAAAACAAAAGTAAATCCAGCTAGCCGAATTTCTTCTTAAGAGGGTTTTCACTATAGTACTAATTAACTGGTTTTTGTTGTTTAAAAGTACAATAATAAAACATAAAACATTTTTGGTTTATTTAGCGACTGAAAACGTGGACAATTGATATTCAAAAATCTTTTATATTGGATTCGCCATTACCAGTTGCTGGTGATATTAACGTCGAACTTACCCAAAAATCACAAAGAAAGATGCTTTGCCACTTCTGGCTTAATACATTTTTTGTGCAAAAGAACTCGGGTGTGTATGAGATATTTTCTTCTAACTGTTTGTAAGGAAATATCATAATGCTATCATTATATTTTTGTATATCTTCTAGCTTGTATTACCGACGGAACTACAGTTAAATATATATATACTTTAAATAAATCCGAAATTGATACTGCACATAAAGACAAAGATCACAAATCGTTTTCGGAGGACTTTAAGGTTCGTATATAAATATCAATACTGTAAATATCAATCTATTAAAGTGAATTTAAACGAACGATGCTGTTAATGTTACAATACATATTGATTATCATTACAGATCTCCCTTGTATTCGAAGAAGAAAGACGTTCCGACTGTGTCAGCGCTGAACCCACTGTAAAAAATAATTGGAGCAGTAAACGAAGCTCGGATATTTTTCCTGGTGATAATGATAAGAATCTAAACTGCGAGGGTTCTGGTTCAAACTCTCCGTCCTCAAGCTGTTTTTTCGAAGGTCCATTTCAGAACAGTGATGAAAGAGGTGGATCTAAATCTCACCAAATAGAGCATAACAGAAATAATGTAAGTATAGAATGCTTGCTGAAAATACAACTAAAGACAAACGTAAACATTTTTCTTTTAGACTAAAAATCAATTTAAAAAATCCACTATCTCAAAACTACCTGCGTTGGCATCAAAACGCAAACAGTCTTCATTAAAATCCCCATTAGGCGTTAACAATACCTCGTCATGCAAGGACATCAAAAAGCTGCATATTTTTAATCAACCGTCCGTTTGGCATAACGATTCAAATATAATGCATGAAAACAGCCCCGAGGGTCGGCGATTATTTGAATGTTGTACTATTCCTAAACCTACTGTCGAATCAGAAAGAATCTTTGGACAGAAGTCATACAGTTCATGTAAAAGATCATCTCCAGATTTGATCCAGAATGGTGAAGAAGGCGGCGAAGATTGGGAATCCGGTGAGTCCATTGTTCACCTACTAGCACCAAAAGTATAATAATTACTTTTTAGTATACCTTAAACAATTTTAAAATATATGTAAGCACACAACCCACAAAAGAAAAAACAAAACCGAATAAGTTAAGTGTCGTAAAACGAAAAATAATTATAATTTGACTATCTAGGTTCCACAAAAATAAAAATGGAGATATATAAATTATATATGTTGATCAGAAATAAAAAATTCTTTCAATAATAACGGTTCATACATGCTACAGGGATTTTTGATGGTAATGTTCAGGACACCAAGAACAAAAGAAATTAACAATTTAAATGGGATTTTTTATGTTAAACTGTCTTTGCCAAACAATGTTATTCATTTACAGAGATTATGGGAATTGACTTTCAAAGCATTGCAAAAAAAAAATGTTCAGGTTGTGAAGTTTCTGCTGGGCAAAAACAACTTGATAAGTCTTTTAAAGATCAAAACACTTTATGTGTGGTTAAACAGGTTGAAAAACCGCACACCAAAGAGTTTTAGTTTGTTTTGAGTACGGCTACGAAACTTAAGCATACACAGGCTTCACATTTTATTAATACGATTTAGTTTATTAATTCAAGGCAAAGTTTCATTATATAATTTAACCTGTACGAATGGTATTGGAAAAAACCAACAAACTGATACTTCATTCAATTAACTTTAGCTTGTTATCTTTTTTTGTTTTGTTTTCTCATCCTTAATGCAAGAAGAGAATTCAAGTTATTTCAAGTTCTTACCAAGCCTTAAACGAAATCGCTAGAAATAAGAACATTAAATTGAAAGTAATTTTACAAATTTGTGTTTACTATGTAAATAAAAGTTTGGGCAAAATATCGCTAACAGTGTGTTCTCAGCTTATGCCCTTTAATAGTTTCCTTTTAAATATATTTATTTCGAAATAATCATAACGTTGTTATAAAGAAAACCTTTTAAAATATAGAAGACAGGCATCTTAAAATCATTCAAGCAGTCCTTGACCAATCCAATTTTGAAATTTTTCGATGATAGTTCTTAAAATTGAGACGTTGATTAATTTATACTAAAAGGGAAACCCATACAATTGTAAACCATTTCATTAAAACGTATGTATGCTTCTAAGATATAGATTACTTTTTCATCGAAATTATCAAATTCTGTGAATTGTGAATACCGGACCTACTTCCTGTTGAAAACAAATATTTCTAAAGTTTTTATGTGTGTGTGTGTGAAAATTAAATAAATCGTGTGTTATCCTTATCGTTAACGAAATAAAGTAGGCGAATATTAACGATTTGGTGTATCGAATAATTGTAATAAAATAAATTTAATTCAAATACATATAAGATGTATGTATAAGATAAAATAGACATTAATAAGGGTAATGTACCCTTAATTTTGTACAATTGAGAAATATGTATGTGTAAACTTGAAATACGTAATACATATGTATGTTTAAATATTTAACAGGAAAGCATTTAGAGATATCTGTATTTGTCATAAACATAACCGTTTCGTCAAACATCTGTTTAGAATAGAGACATACGAGCATGTCCATTTTGTAGAAAATTCTGTTGACAATAAAAATGTTTATAACTCGAAAATTTAACATCCTTTGAGTTCAACAATAAAATAGTATTAGCTTTAGCGTGCACGCCTATAAGAATAAGCTTAAACCTACAGGACTGGGAATTTTGGTAAATAATGCCAATTTATTAGCTCAGATTATTTAATGAGTAAAATGAAATCGGGACAGACTTAGCTACTTTAAAATATTCGTTATTCTATGGATTCTAGTTTTTTATTAAAACCCTTACTATGAATCATAAAAAAAAGTTTTTCTAATATGTTTACCATGACATTCGAGACCATGCAAGGTTCAGTTTCAGATACTTAGGTTTCATTTATTACAGTATTCACAAATGAGCCTTTGTTGCTGTTTTCTTGATGCTTGCAATAACATTAAAACTGGCTCTTATTAATGTTCTACTAAAGAATAATGATCTTAACTATGAGTTACATAAGAAAAGGAATACTTGCCTAGCGTACTTCAGATGTTTTTCTATTGTCTGTAAGGATGTGTTAAATTCATAGTATTAACAGATGTATAAAGTATATTACGTCTGAAATAAAAGGAACTTTTTGCTGCGCTTCCTTTAGCAGTTTTAAAATGACGATTTGTTAGCCTCAAAATTAAATGTCATCTTAATGCAAATAATTGTGAAGCTTTGTGAACTCGGCGTCCGCATTTTCTCATAAATCATACAATTCCATCTCGTCCAAATTGATTATGGTTGTGGACTACCATTATTGTAAGTTGGAAAGTGATCGCAAGTTCGTTAAAAACTGCAGTATGTTGCTTTCTACTAAAAAAAAGTTTATTCACAGGGTATTCATTTCAAAACATTGGATATAGAAAACATCTGACGTTGTGATGCAAAGGTTTCGTAAATCTTTTACAAAGCTCACTAGCTTCACCCTTAACAGCCGAGTCAGCAAAATCAGTGGTGAGTCTTTTATTATTATTTATTTTAATTTGTTTTCAAAATTTTATTATTAATTTAAATAAACTTTAATTAATAAACTACGATACTTACATTTTTGACCGGTTGTTTCTATGGGGGCTATCTAAACTATCTATAGTATTCCGATATCAATTGGGTTTTACAGAATCTTAAAAAATTCCGAAACTCAATTTTTATTTCGTGTAATAAATTAAAACCCAATAGTATTAACCTAGTGTAGCTCAAAAAATGTACTGTATGTTAAAATATAACAAATGAAACTAACTTTTAAGTTTTTCAATGTGAGCTTAACATGATATGGTTTGTGGTGTCCTTCTCCTGTCTTAATGGCTTATTGCTAAGAACAAACTTTTTAACCCTGTGGTACCTAGAACTTTGAAGTTATGTTACCATAAACTAACTTTTTATCTTACTGTGATCAGTAACGCGATCTGCTCATATAAAATTTTTAAACTTTCGTGCATAAAAATGATAAGTTTATACCAACCTTTTTTCGATTTTTTCTTTATTAACCTATTTTGATACTTAATTTCAGATATACTATATCAAGATCAGCCATGACAAGAAGTGATAATACACCACTCCACACTTTTTGGATGCCATTATGTTATTTATTTATTAAAATTAACGTGAAATACAATTAGATTTTAAACGATTCGTTGTTGAAAATAAGTATCGTAATATTCAAAATTTCAAATTTTTTTTTCCTGATTTCGAAGGATAAACAGTAAAATTGTGTGCTTTAAAGACAAACCTGTCGTTGCATATTTTTGTAATTTGTTTCAACAGGATATTTTATAAAATGGCTGGACACGGTTTTTGGGATTCAAAATGTTTTATGTATTAAAATGCGGAAGGCCGAGTCGGCTCGAAGAAAAACCTGAGACTGCGATCACTTGACTGTCAATTTCTCAAAATTCATTTAATTTATACATGTTTTCAGAAAGTTATTTAAGCAACGGTTTTTAATAAATAAAGAAATTATTTTTAAATAATAAAGAAATTATGTTTTTAATTTCATACTCAATTTAGCAAACTGCATCAACAAACTTGCCAAAATTTCAGATATTTTATTGTTATGTGATTTTAATATGTAACGTGGCAGTTCGACGAACGTTTTTTCTTTCAGCAAAGTGAATTTAAATCAGTTGCTAAGAATCCTTTTTTGTTGTAAGGCTAGTGATGTTTTTTTCTTTTTCAATCTTTGGAACCCAACAGAAGTTCCGTGTAAGATTTTTTAAATAATTTTTTATTCACTGTTAAGGAATCTCTGATTTATTTAGTTTGTTGTTTTTTCTAATGTTATGATAGTAAGAGCATTGTGTTGTTAGCTGGCAATTTTCTTATCGATCGTTTTTGTTTTGATACACATTTTAACAGAACTCATCACAAATACTAACATTCTATAAACAATTCAAAACAATAATCACGTCTTTTAAATAAATTTTCAAATAATGGATATGTTTTTCTTTTACAGGTGAATCAACATATCTTTAATGGAAGTGTATTTTGGACCTTAAAAACTTGGAGATCTACAGAAAAATAACTTAAGCTGCTAACATTTTTCATAAATATATCTGAGTTTGTACATACATAGATGTTAAGTAGGTTTATAATTAAAAATTTAATTTTTCTTTGTATGATTACTTTAACGATAAGTAAGAATAATAAAATACATAGTAATTTGTTAAAAAAAAGAAAGCTTGCCTTTTCTTTAATAATAAATATTTGCTTTACGATTTTGCAAGGGTTTACAAAAGTGAAATTACACAACAATATAAGTGATATCAAAAAGCTGTTTTTTTTATTTTACAGATAATTGATTAAGATAGAAGACATTTTTTTTTGTAGCAGCAGATGTTGACGTGCGACGCTTTTAAGTTGATCACAAAATTCAGGTTGAGGCAAACGCCTACAACGAGTTCTCGTTAACGGATAGTCGGGAAGTAAAAGAGGAAGTGTTGCTTTTTCTCCAGTAAACGATCGAGTTGTGAACTATAAGAAATGGGAAAGGTCAATAAGTAACTTAGATATGGAGTTTCAAAGCAAAGCTTTTGAAAATCGACCTTTTACCTCCTTTTTGAGTTATAACTCCGTTATTTATCTTCTAGGTCACTCGAAACTAGAGGTTACGAGCATTAAAGACAAATGATGCTGATGCCTTTTTCGAACAAATTATGTGTTTTATCGTTTGTCCGACCTACCTGCACAAAAGCATATTTTACGACACTCAGCCGTAAATGTATTTATGAGGTATGAAAAAATGTATTTGTTACGCCGGAGTGTTAGTGTCTTTTCTTTGGTCACAATTATTAGTATACCTGTTCAGTAATAAGATATGTTGGAAACAGTCGTGTGTTGATTAAAAAAAGAGCCTGGTTTATGGATGTGAGCAAAGTTTAAGGTGAATGAAGTGTTGTTTTGTCTGTTTGAAAAAAAAGATTCATTAGCTTTAAATCTGCTCTCTACAGTCGAAAATCACAGCTAGTCCTTACGATTTAGTAATGAAAGCTAGCCTTAATGAAGGAATTCGATCAGAGAGACTGAATTCAAAAATTTAAGTGCTTCAACACAATTAATTATATCCGAAAAAAAAACACAATAAATTTAAAAAAATGATCAAATGAACCAAATCCAAATACGGAAAATAAATTTAATAAATTATGTTACAATTCCCTGAAAACAAACTTCAGCCGTAAGCAGTTGAAATATATTGGAAATTGAATAATATTAATAAGCTTTCTTTATTTTAATTAAACATCGAGTTAGCAAAAAACACAAGAAAGTAATAAAATATATGTCCCCATAAGAGTGAAAGAGAAGCGGAGAAAAAAATAACGATATATTTTCAGTGACTTAAAAAAGTTGTATAATTAATTCTTGTGTATATATTTAAAAATTACATTATTAAAATATTATTTTATTTATGGTGTATAAATTTTATAAATTAAGGTGCTTGTCCAAGCCCCTGTGTTCGATACAGTGAAAAAGAGTCATAAACGTGCTCCAGCTCTGACAATCGATACTCCTCCAGACAGACGATTCCTTGCAACGATGGTGAAAGTTTCAACACACATGGTAGACAATGGACAACGTGTCGTTTCTCTTGTTCTCTGATGAACAATACGTTAAAAACTTCAACCTTTAAATAAAATAAATCATAAAAAAATCCATTTGTTTTATTGATCTAATTCACTTCCAAAGTATCATCTTTAAATTTTTCCTATTAAATAACTCTTCAATTGTGTATATGTTTACTTACTTCACATTGACCACAATAATGGGATGCATCGTTTTTTCCACGACCATTAAATCGTATTTCGACTCCTTTGGACTTTACATATTCTTGAATATGCAAAACATTTTTTAATGATTGACACAAGCACATTCTGAAAAACAAAGTTAAGTAAAGATTTTAATTAAATATGTTACATGTTGTTGAAATTTTGCACTTACTTTATAAGCTCAAAAAGCTTTGGATCTGAAACCTTTATATTTCTTGCCAAGTTCCAGCTCAAATGTACCATGGGAACAATACTTTTGAAGCTCTGAAGCTTATTCCACTCATATCGGTCTATGGCAAGAGAATACTGACGTGCAGTTAGTGGTCCAACATTCCATGCTATATTATTGCACCACCCTACAGACTGGACCCAATGAACACATCTAAAAAGACATGTCAAAATAATGATTATACAAGAAGAGCTATCTTGGGCTGCATCCAGACACAAAAACGATAAATGTCTAACCAATTCAATTTTTATGATCTTTCAGCTTGGGCAAAATAATTAATAAATACAACTTACCCAGCATTAACCCAAACTAAGTCTCCCGGTTTTTGTATAAAACGATATACTGGTATGTTTTCTTTATATAAGTCTTCTAAAACCGGCCACCACGATCCGTGTAAGTAGCTAATATTGTTCTTTTCGCAGAGATTATGAATTCCACCCCAATAGGCGTCTGGGACAGCAAACCACTCACAATCGCCTGGTCCAATATTTATATTAATTGAGCAAAAGTTATTATTTTCTTGATGTCCAGGTGTTCTACTACCCGGAACCTTCATATATAATTGCACCGTATTCATTCCCAAAATGACGTGGCCTACGTGTGACAACATATTGGCAGCAGATATTACTCTAGCAAAAGCAGGCAACTTTTGGAGTTCACTCAATTGTGGCTTCCATTTGCGTTCATCAGATAAATCAACGTTAGTGCCAAACCTAAATTGAAAACACAAAATATTTGTAAGTCACAATAACCAACCGAATTTTATAATATATAAAAGTTAACGTACCTAAGCATTTTACTGCCGTTTTTCTGTTTTTTACGCTTTAAGTTAATATTCGAGTTAGATACTGAATCCTTAGAATCGGAATCTGACATCACTTGAGAGCCGGCGGAACCTTTATCACCTTCATCCTACAATGATAATTTAAAAAATTGGTGAATTCCAGCACAATATATAAATATACAATTATTTATTTATCTTTTTACCTTTAAGCTATCTTGAAAGCTTGATGCTTGATATTGCGCATATTTTGCAATCGTTGTGTGTGATCGATGTGATATACAGGCCCATACTCTCTTTGCTTGGGATATGTCCCAGTTTTCATCAGGAGACTGATTAACTTGAGTTCTGACCTCTACACTGTGATCTGGGTTTGCCTCAACTAAAGTTTTGGTTGAAAAAAGTCCCAAATCTAATTTAAGAGCACCAGCCAAACCGCGTACAACCGCAATTGGATGCTTAAGACAAAATTCTTGCAACTGCGGGCTGAATGCATTTTTTTTATTTTCCAAATGAACCGATGGAGTGGGTGGTAAGAGCTGCTCTGTGGTAAGTCTTTGCGGTGGACAGTCCGGAGGCGCAGGCGGAGGCGAATTTCTTGTGAGCATAGTAAAATTAATTGGTGGCTCATCAACCGGTAAAAGCTTAACTGCCGCACACAATTGTTTAGAGTCCATTTGTATATTAAATGTAGGCGATGAATCGAGTTCATTATCATATTCAATTTTGGTCTTTTGTTCTTTATAAATATTATGAGTATCATCATTGCTTTGTGTCTCGTATTTGACGATGATCTTACCGTCATCACTATTAACTAAACCCGGACAATCATCAACTGGTTCTGATGAAATATTTTGAATGCGCACTTTTATCGACTGATCAGTTGCACCTAAACGAAAAGAAATATTAAAAAGAAAATCAAAAGCGTTATTTAATGAAAAAAATAGATATACATGCACTATCATGTTATTGTTTTCTATTAAATTTTTATATTTTACATTTTAAGTTAAACCTACCCATTGCAATCTGATCATTTGAAGACAAAATCCGATCCAAATCAATGGATTCATTATTCTCCCTCATGTCGTTACTTGATAATACTTCAGAAAAGTATGAATGAAAATTGGTTCTTTCTGATACAACATCAATCGAAGATGTGTTATTTGTAAGGCTTTGGCGATTTTGAGTTGTAATTTGAAGCACAAGTTGTTCTGGCTGATCACTAATGATTTTTTGATTTTGTTGTGATAGTTGAAACGAATTCATTTCCGGTTGAGACAAATTGGGAATTTGCTGCTCCGATCGAGTCTTAACTGGGTATTCACTATCGTCCTTTACTCGTTTCGCTGGATTGCTTTGAGTTCCTTGGTTGTGAGGGTAGGGTGGCGGCGGTCCCTAATAAAAAATATAAATAAATATTTTTATTTTAATACGATTTAAATTAAGTATGAAGTGACCCATTTTTACAATCTTACCTTTGATTATTTACAATATATCTGAATGTGCATAATTCGAATAAGAAATTGGTTAACATTTTATTTTAAGAAAGTACCTGTAGTGATGAAGTTTTTCCAAACTGTCTTTGTTGCATTTGAACGGTTTGCTGTTGTTGGCGTGAGTTAATTTCTAATGATATGGGAAGATTCCAAGCCTCTTCAATAGAACAAAGCGTTCGTCGTTTAGATGTTATACTCGGCAGTGGTGCTTGGCTTAGTTGCGTTTCGAGAAATTTAACTCGTTGCGCTAAGCCCTTAGTTAATCCGTTTGTTGTGTTTTTTAAAAATATTGACTTATTTCCTTGGTTGGCAGTGTTTGTTTTCTAAAAATAAAACAAATATATATGCTTTTTTAATAATAATATAATGACAGCGTATTTTTTTAAGGTTTTTTCTTGGTGGTTTTCGGGATCTATTTTTGATACAATTAGATAATGCTGTGAATATTTAATATACAAAATATGCGTCCAAGAATAAAAACTTGAGATAATGCTAACAAATCTAGATACCTGGTTTAAGGTCCGTTTAACTGCATTTAAATAACATGCATACGCGTCACGTAATTGTCCGCAACTTTCATATAAAATACCCAAATTAGTCCAAGCCGACCTGTGTTCTTTATCTAACTGAACTGCGCATATGTATGCTTGAAGTGCATCCGTTGGCTGATTTTGTTGTTGATATAACACACTGTACAAATAAGTTTATTTAATGTTTTGTGCAAATAATCAGACATTGTTGAATAATTTTACCCAATTGAACACCAGGTATCCGCATTTCCTTCACTTTTCTCTACAGAATTGCGATAGGCTAAAAAAGCATCGTGAACTTTATTTACGCCAGCATAGCATCTTCCAAGTAAATATAATGATTGTCCACACTTTGGATCAGCTTCAATTGATTTTTGTAGAAAACGTAGTGCATTCGATTCACGTTCTTTTTTTTCGCCTAGGCATTCGACACAATGATACATCCATCCTGAAACAATTAAGATTATTTTGTTTAAATTGTTTTAATGATTTGTTGTTCGATCTTACCTAATTGTCTATAAATGTCCGCTTTTAGATCCAGCGATATATTCTTTTCATTTAATATAAATTCATAAGATTCTTTTGCAGCCTTGTGTTTGTTCTGCACTTCATATAGATGAGCTATTTGAAATTTTACTGCAAATTCAACAATAGTTAAGCAACTAAATCAATAAAAAATATTTAACAAAAAATACCTTGAAGTTCCGTAAACGTTGAAGGCGATGTATCAACCAAGGCTAACTGCAAATGTTTGAGTGCGCTACGAAAATCACCATTCGCTTTAAGCATCAGTCCTAACCGTAGATGGACTTCATTTGCACAGGGGAAATATGGGTTAAGGTATAAAAGTTCTTGAAATAATTTAATTGACCTGCAAGAAGATAAGATGAACCACACCAGATATTAGTAAGTATTGTAAGAATATATTATTTTCCGAGGTCCGAGCTTACAGAATCGTATCCTTAGGGTAATTATTAGGTCTTAGAATATAACAAGATTAGAGCTTTTTTCTGACCGTGACCGATTCAGCCCACATACTTTTAACTTAGTCGCCAGACCCGAAAATCGGGAGTCTCGATCCATCCCTTATTTAAGCATTTAGTGAAGAGTTGATTCAGTTCGAATTAATTGTTAAATTATTTTATTGAAGATTAAAACGTTTTTTTTTTGGCAGTATCGTTTGAGGAAGCTGAATAATGAATTGCAAGTAACAATTTAGTCTCAAACGATAAGGAGCTAAGTCTACAAAAACAAAAACATTTTTAAAAAATGCATTTTATGTTCTAAGGTCAGATTCATAGTCTGTAGGTTATTTCTTCTTTTGCCAAGTAACATAGCTTCATCACATAACCTACTTTGCGCCAATATAAACGCTAATATACACAATTGTTATACTAAGGACGCTTACTTATAAACACTGAGTGCATTTTGTATGATTTTGTATACATATATGGATGTACACACATGTACGTGAATGTACAGAGAAATATTATTTCCGCTATTTGGAATATATGCATGCATTTGTTTGCAAGTAACAACTGTTATTTGACACAAATTTAACTTAATCCCATAAAGTGGGATGCACATAACCGTTTGTTCCTATACCTTTACATATTTGTATAGTAGGTATACATATACACACAAACGCAAATAGTATAAACAACAATATAGTTCAAGAATGTTAATGCTCGCCTCTTACTTCCATCTGGTGGGTTATATGTAAAATTTGTATAATTAATTTGTACTAGTTTTTGGCAGTTGTCACATTTAATATTGGCAGTGTTTTTAAGTGTATTAATTTAAAAAACAGACTCTAAATATACAATCATAATTTCGTTTATTCACAGACTAGGGATGTAAAACTAGATATGTAACAAAAAATATCGATAATGTCTAAGCGCCCATCGATTAAGTGGCTTCAGTCCCATAGAAACAAATGGGAAAATATCAAAAATGAAACAGTCATGACAACATAAAATTTTAAATGTTCCTAACACTGTGTGATTAAATTAAATGGCTTTTAACTAGTTTGCATTATAGTTTTTGGGTACTTTCAATCTTGGTAATGAAGCAAACTTAAAACAGAGAAATAGGACACGCCTTATTTTTAAAGCAGTTCGTAAACATAACCTCATGCATTTTTCCAAATATTTTTATATATTTAAGGGTGGTATTGAGATACTAAAGATATCATAAATATTTTGTTTTCGATATGCCTTGATTAAAATTTATGAATTTATAATTGCTTAATTATCGGCTATATTAAAGGTTATCTTAAATGTGGCACAATAAAATAAATAGCTTTAAACATTATTATTTTGTTGGTTTTTTTTGCAATTCATTCGTTATTTTTGTGTCTTCTTTTAAAAACTATTAACAAATTGTCATAAACCACAAATAACAATGCCGTGTTCCTGGAGTTCGGCTGGTCCTTACGCATACTTAAGTTAAGTCGTATTAGGCATATGATAGGTGGCTGAATCGTTAGCTTTAAGCACCAAGCAATGAATTTTACATAGAGGTGTCAAATCGACTAAAAACATATGTTGAAAGTGATTGGTCAGGTAAACTACTCGAAGCAGCGACGCAAATGCCATCCGCCGAACATTTTATAGAACTGGTGTGTCGCTCATATGGTACAATGCATTCCGCCTCTGTTATTCAAAGTTGTACAGGTAGAACAAGTAAGAAGGCTCTAGTCGAGATATCCCGACTAGACGATACCATGATCCCTATACTTTCCGCGTACAGTCAGTGCTTGCAAGTATGTGTGTGTGTGTGTGTACGCGCATACAGCATAGTGCATACAAAACTTCAATGTCCCATATCTCCGGTGTTTATTATCCGATTTCGATAAAAATTTCACAGATTGTCATTATTTTGTTTTATAATTCAAATTGCATCTCAAAGTTTTCAAAATTCTAAATTTTTTTGTTATCGATCCCATGTGTATATCGGAAACGGGAAGAGTTATCGAAAATCGGAAACAAACTTGTCCTGCCTAGGGATAAGGCGAGCTTAAGTTTCAAATCTGGAGTCTCTAGCTCTTATAGTCTCTGAGATCGACGCGTTCATACATACAGACAGACGGACAGACGGACATGGCTATATCGACTCGGCTTTCGATGCTGATCAAGAATATATATACTTTATAGGGTCGGAGATGCTTCCTTCTACCTGTTACATACTTTTGCACAACTTCATTATACCCTTTTTCCCATTTTTAATGGGATCAGGGTATAAAAAAAAAGTTTTGTTGGCACGCGATTTTTCGAGCCTTGTTTTTAGTAACAGATGTCCACACATCTGAACTTTGAATACCATTTAAAAATATATGTGTATGTTTTGATATGAACGTAAGTTTATAGAATAAAAAACTTCACAGATTATGCCTGAACAAAAATTGTCCTGGAAGTCTCCGTTTTACTGAACTTGGAATTCCAAGTATTTGCCGTCGGCATCTCAATTGCATTATATTATCATTTAAGGATCAACAGTATATTATAATATTATTTTAAATAAAAACTGTTTATAACATTAAAACGTATTTTAAATAATTTTTGTTTTTTAAAACATTGAAAATAATAACTTCCTACTTTATTATTAATTGCGGCATAAGTTCGTCAGACAAAGTGTCCAGTGTCATTGTGGCAAGGAATATCGGTAACAATTCGTATCCACCCCCACCGTCCCAAGCTCACGAATTGTTAAACCGGAAATGCCTATACTTATCATATCGGGTGGCCAGATGTGTGAACCCAGAGAGCTTCCACCACAAGCTCAAAAATTTCAAAAATCTTATCACTAAGATAGTTTTTCGAATTTGACAGCAAAGAAACTGGCGACGTCTTTTTCTGCATTTAAAAAATTTTGGCAAATAGGTAAAATAGGGCGGGTAAATTTTTTTTAATAAGCGTTCACCAACATCTCTTCACTCTTCGAAGCGCGAGCTAAAATTGAGTTAGACCTACATCTTCTTTATGACGCTTGTACTTGTACTTTGAATGGATGATGTACATAAATACATATCTATATTGGAGACATATTCAGTTTTAAATTTAGCTAAGACCATTAATTTTAATAAATGCCAAATACATATATTTTACGGCAATGAGATTTGCCTAATTACAAATTATAAACAAACTCAAAGAGGTAAAGTAAAGTTGATATTATATGTTTTACTGGGCATACTGATAAAAGAATGCGCGCTCTGGGAATGGTAAAATTAGCTACCAGTTCGGACAGGCCCGGTAGAAGATTTCCAAAAAAAGATGTTTGTTTTTTCTTAAATACATTTTCTGGCACAATTTATATACTGCTTTCGTTTTGCTTTGAATTGTTAATATTTTGATAAGTAACACAGCGACACGAATTGAATGAACACAATAGTTGGAATAAGAGTTATGTGTTGAATAATAAAGGCAAAAGCTACTTTCTTTAATTTGTTTACTTATCCCAAGTGAAAAAATTGCAAATGCGTACAAGTTCTGCTGACTTTAATTTAATATTAAAAATCTTATGACTTACCATTTAAAACAGCGAAACTCAAAGTAAACGATGCCCATTCCATAGAGAAATGTATGATTTTTCCAATATTTTCCACAAAAACGCATAAACTTCTGATATGCAGATAGAGCTGTAATCAAAAATAAATTCATTTATATTGTAACTTATGTACGTGCCTATGTAACGTTATATGTAATCTTAAGCCTAAGCAATATAATACCTTCCGAATATTGTGCCATGAGCAGATGCAGGTGTCCAAGTTTACAGTATGTATTCACGTCCATTTCACCGATTTCCTGCTTTACTGGGACGGGTGCACTCATGGTTGGTAATTCAATTTTGAAGTTTTTTGAGTCGAATTCCTTTTTGATGGCATTTTCCTTTATATGCTTTTCATCTTTGATTGAAAATTCACTCTTCATATGCAAATGTTTCTCATCGCGTTGCTTGATAATATTTAGAGAATGAGAGCTGGCGATTTCATCTTGCAAAGCTGTGATTGTTTGTTGAATAAGCTCCTTTATTTCACTATTTTTTGGACTTGACAAATCAAGGAATCCATAGTAGCGGCTAAAAAATAACAATACAATAAGTAGTCGTCGATTGGGAATAAATAATTAAGCATTACCTATCAAGCTCCAAAACTGTTTGAAGATCTTCAGGGGAATATTGAACCATTGTAGAATGTTTTTATAAATTATATTTTGTGAATTTAAGTTTGCTATTGTAATATTAGTTGCATATTTATACATATACTATACATATTAAATGTGGCAATGTTTGTCAAGATATCGGCGTTTTTTATTGATTGGAATGAAATGGAAAAGAGCACTTTCGGCAAATGTCTGGTTCGTAGACATTGGTAGAAATTCGGAAAAACATGTCTAACCAATCTTTAGAAATGATTTTATTATTTAAAGTTTAGCAACTTCAGCTATAAGGGGCCTTAGAATTATATAATTATTATAATATATGTTAATTATTTGTTCATCTTACATATTTAAAAAAATGCAATTCAATACTCTTGCTGTTTAAAATTATTTGTAAAATTTGTGTTTTAACAAACATTTCGCTGGCGTAAACAGGCTTTTCTTCTAATGACATTTAGTGCACTCAGAAGAATGGCAATTTTTAGAAATAAATGTCTCCTTATTAATATATGTTGTAACAAAATAATTAGTTTGGTATTCCGAATGTAAGTTTGTTTCTGTACGCATGTATGTTTTGGGAGATTCACTTGGAAACCGTTACAAAATGTTAAACGTTTTAAAAAGAAAGAGAAAAGATTATAGGCTCCCACGGGTTAATGGCTGCCATCAGAAGAGAGAATGACCCTAGGTCATCTTGTTTTTTTTTTAATCGTGAGCCTAGCTCATTTGAAATTATATTTTGCTGATAACAGTTCAGTTTCTACTCAATTTAACGAAACTAATACGGAACGTGTGTGTGACAAGACTTTTTTTAAATTAATTTACTGACAAATTGTTATTAATATTAGAATACATTGTATTCGTATGGTTCAAAGCAAAATTTTAAAATAAGTAAGTTACTGACAATCTTAATATCTACCTGTGCAATCAAATGCATATACATATATACAGATATGCATATGTATATGGCATTGCGTATTAAGTTTACATACAAAAACAGTACCATTGCCAGTCCACCAATAGTTCACCAATAGTTGTGATCGCGGAGGTTAGGGGAATATTTTATTTGCGAAAAGACCGTCAAAAACTTCGCGCTGAAACAAATTAATGAAATAAATACCTTGATATTTAACTCAATAACCATCTAAAAAGATAGGATAGCACTATTTCAGACTTTTCACCTTTAATTGCCCGATGAAATCATCTATCATGCTGTCCTTAACTTCATAAATAATAAATATCAGGCTGTCAAGCAGTTGATAATATTTCGTTTGATTTTTCTAGTCTCTTTTCTAATAGCCCGTTATGGCACTGACGCTTTCGTTGAGCTTGAGCAGCTCTTTGGCAATATCTTTTAGGACCGGGAGTCTCCTCAGAGACTAGTGCATTGAGTAAGTTGACGCTGTCGCTTTCGTTGCTTTCAGAACCCAAAACTACAGCTGGGATAGTGCGGACAGAGATAGTGAAGATTGACTTGAGGGTTCACATTTATTTGTTACTAGTAGCCTTTAGGCCAAGTCATATATATTTATGCATATATTTATGAACCCTTTTTACCCATTTCATTAATTTAGTGAATGAATAGCTAAGTTTATTATCAAAAATATCTTCAATTTATTGTCAGAACTGCTTTAAAATTTCCGTTATATACCGAACTAAATTCGAATGTTTATACACACCAAACATCAAGGACGCCTTGACGTTTAAAAATGTCTCAAAAACAATCTGACGTATCGTTTTTTAATTAATACATATACAGCAGGCAAATTGACATTAAGTCCGCCTTTGCACTTAAGCTTCACTACAGTTACAGCCGTTACAGGTCGAGAGGCAAGATCGATCGTCTCGCCGGGACCTTATTGGCAGTACTCAAATATGAATCAATTTTGAACTGGTTGGGCAATTTCGTAGGGCGATTTCGTTTCTCCTATTCTGGATCGTAAGAAGATCACTATTGGAAAGCAATACCATACAGTACCTAACCAGTTCAAAGCTGAAGATTATTGGATAGAACCAACACCGTCAAGTTGTAAGAAACCTACCGCTTCGTATGTATGTATTGCAGAAAAAGAGCAAAGTTATTGAAAATACAGATACAACTTGTCATTCTATACAACTTATTGAGGAGTATTGGTTTCTAAAGATACGTATCATGTAACATCAATATCACTAATATAAAACACATAGTTCTGTACATATATATTTGAACAATATATTTATGTTTATTTCAGGGCATGATAGGGCATAATAATATTTAATTCAAAAATTAGCAGGATCAGATAAAGATTCACAGGGAACAGCTCAAAAATGACTTGGAGTTTGGGTTAAATTACATAGTCACATGAACAATTATTATTGTTAAATGATTCAAATATTTTCTTTTCTAATTTTTTTAAGAGAGCACATATTTAGACGTAGTATACTTAAAGCAGAAATATGGCATAGTTAATATTCAGAAAC
This sequence comes from Scaptomyza tumidula, assembly GCA_035044465.1. Taxonomy (NCBI): domain Eukaryota; kingdom Metazoa; phylum Arthropoda; class Insecta; order Diptera; family Drosophilidae; genus Scaptomyza; species Scaptomyza tumidula. The sequence goes on along the minus strand of JAWNNW010000669.1, from coordinate 1,072,380 downwards.
TTGGCAGTTAAAAAATGTTGCATTAGGCTCACTGGAATTCACGCACTAAGTTGTCTATTTTTATATACTTTGACAAGTTTTTGTTGAACAATATCAAATGTATTTTGTATTACTTACAGAGCTTATTACACTAATCAGCTGACTTCAAAGGACCTTTGGCTGCCGATAATCTAAAATGTTAGTGGATTTCATTGCCGGTCTTTTTGGAGGTAATGTACTCTAATATCCTTTCAGAAAAATAATTAAGTGACAAAATATGACATTTCTGTCTGGATTATCACTTTCTGCATACACAAATCTCATAAGTTAAGCGTTGTTAGGAAAAATAAGATCAGCTGCCAAGCCTTAATTACATATTCAAGTGCTAGCAAATGGCAATACTATACGCTATTAACTTGTGACTATAAAAAATTATTCTTCCGAGTCGTGACGAGAAAATGGAGGACTAGATGGATTTCTCATAGCACCGGCACAAAAGTACATCGGAGTTCTAGCAGTCCTTGTGATGTAGTCTAAAAATGATGTAGTTTAAAAGTTTGAATATCTGGCAAAAAAAAGAAAATTTCTTTTTAACAATATTTTTTTTATATTTTGTAGGTGTCGCTGGAGTTCTTGTCGGACACCCCTTTGATACCGTCAAAGTACATCTGCAAACTGATGATCCAAGGAATCCAAAATACAAAGGAACTATCCACTGTTTGAAGACAATATTTCTTTCAGATAATGTTCGTGGCTTATATCGTGGAATAAGCAGTCCAATGATGGGAATCGGCCTAGTTAATGCAATCGTCTTTGGAGTTTATGGAAACGTTCAAAAAGTTTCGAGTAATCCGAATTCATTGCTTTCACACTTTTTTGCTGGCTCCACTGCTGGCTTAGCGCAGGCTCTCGTATGTGCTCCAATGGAATTGGCGAAAACAAGACTTCAACTCTCCAGACACATAGATAATGAACATAAATTTAAAGGAACTATTGACTGTCTGCGGTACGTACAACGAACAGAAGGGATCAGGGGCACATTTAAAGGACTGACCGCAACAATACTTAGAGATATTCCAGGTGAGATATATTTCAACGTACGATGGATCAATAATAACAGTACTCTTGTAAGGTTTCTCTAGTTACTTCGTATCTTACGAGTTTTTAATCCAACAAAGAGATAATCCCAGTGTGCCTTATATGCTTATGGCTGGAGGTTGTGCAGGAATGTGCTCGTGGTTAGCCTGTTATCCTATAGATGTTGTGAAAACACATATGCAAGCAGATGGCCTTGGACGCAATGCTAAATATAACGGTTTTATCGACTGTGGAATAAAAAATTATCATACGGAGGGCATCCGGTTCTTTTTCCGTGGCTTGAATTCAACATTAATACGGGCGTTTCCAATGAATGCAGCTTGCTTTTTTGTAGTTTCATGGGTTTTAGAATTTTGTAAAAAAAACGGAATCGACTGGGTTACGCATTCAAAAGAATCCCTTAATATTGTTAATTTGGAAAACTGGACGCAATCGTACACACGAAACGAGCAAAAAACAGATGACGAGCTAGTACGAAAAATAATTTCAGAGAATGAAAACGATTTACGCGAATCCACAGACGATACACATAATGGAAGTTCTAAAGATTATTACCATGGTGACCAAATTTACGAAAGTAAAACCCAGTGCTCGGAATTAAATTTTAAAAATACAGAATGAGTTGTAATTCTAAATAAAATGAAAAACTTAATATTAAATCAAACATTTTAACAAAACATTGACGCAAATCGATCGTCCGTTTAGATCTAAATTGAACTAATTTACTTTATTGCTTTTCTTTAAGTTAAACATGATTACATTATTATTTGGTTGAAACACAATTCAAATTCTAGTGCAATTTTTTAAGTCTTTAATAACAAATGCAATTTGTAATAAATGAATATACTAATTAAAAAATATGAAGAAAGGTTTTAAATCAATGAAAGCTTCCCTTAAACATGTCTCCCAGTTTCCCCAACACAAATTTTACACAGGTGACCCCTTAAATGTAAAACATTTTATTTTACAATAATATTGGACCTCAAGCGCCACGATTGATAGTTGTAACAGATTTTGTAATTTGTCTAAATTTGTCAGTGGTTAAGTGATTCATTTTCGTTTTAAGATAAAGTTACCAATTGAATCTTGCGAACTAGTAGATACTACTCCGTACAAAAGGGGAAAAAATTGAATTGCAAGATAAACACCAGACAGATAAAGGGATATAACAATAGTAAGGAAAAGATCAAAAATGGCTGGCTTTACTCGATAGACATTTAACTTTGCATCGATGCCATTGTAGAACATAAAATCCGGCTCCCGAGAATCAGGTTTATCATAAACGATTTTTACATTTTTAAGATACTTTTCAAAACCGTCCTTAATGTCGTTATTCAGCAAAATCGATTTCAAGCCAAGGTATGGCAACACATTATCTTCATTTATAACCTGTTAATAAAGCGAAGAAAAATTTAAAAAAAATATATATATTACAGAATTTATTAAACTTACAACATCACCGTTGAAAACATCAGAAAATGTATCTATTTTATACATATAAGAAGCCAGAGTTTCTGCAATTATCTTCAAAGAAGTTGTTGTTTGCTCTACTACTTGGGCTTCGTTGTCCTTGAACATTGTCGTGCGCAACGGACTTCCGGGAGATTTAACCGATGATAGTGTAAAGGCAGGGTATCGCTTCATGCTAAAACGCTCATGCTCCCATGAAAGTTTTGAATCTGCCAGGTTAATTTTTTTATGCACGCCTTCAACCGTTATATTTTGGTCGTGATGAGCCGCCACAGATTTGAGAAGCTTGAAAAACTGGCTAATTGAAGTTTTTTCTTTTGGTGGTTTGGAAACATGCAGGTATAACACCTTAGGTTGATTATTTGACAAGCTTTGAATGATCGTGTCCAGGCATAAAACAAACTCAACGTTCTAAAAATAAAAAATTATTTCAATACTATACAACTTCATACAAGCATATGGTTAAGAATTGAAGCATAATACAAATTATCACCTGTAAAGACATGTTATCTTCCATTTCTAGCCATTTTTTTGTTCCCTGGAAGTTAAGTAGCATACCAGAATCTGACAGTAAGAATCCTAAGCGGTATTTTGGCGATGTACTAATCATAGAGTGCAGTTTACTAAATACTTCTATAAGTGACATTAACACTGCGGAGTCTGCATTTAATGGATAATCCTGTAATTGTAAATAAAAAAAAATTCGGTAAAGGTTTTCTAAATTACTAAATAAAAGTTTTAAGCTTAACATACATTAATTATTCCAAAGGTTTTTAAGTTGGCTGTTATCAGAATAAGCGGTAAACCACCCTCTCCAGTGTTATCAACATGTTTCAGGGTAGGTTGATTTGTTATAAATTCTCCTTGAATAACTGGAATTTTACTATTTTTATTTGCCGCACTATTTTGTCCATCTACAGTGACATGGTAGCCATTTGCAGATACGGATAATAAAACTTGTCCAGCTGCAGTTTTATTTTTGGTATCATTATCAATGGATGTGGATGTGATATCATTTATAATATGTTCCAAATCCTTGTTAAATTGAGAAAAATAAACTGGTGACGGTATGGATTGTTGCAACATCTGCTGCTCCAACATTAGCACATGATCCTTAATGTCGTCGTTAAGAGCTTGAAAATCCTTTGGCAACATAGCTATAAGGCCTCCGGCTTTCTGACGGATATCGTTTAAGTCGTTAACAGAAATATCGAGTAACCTAAAACGAAAAATTTAGATAGTTTTTAAAACTTATTTTGCATACGCAGTATTTAAGGAAAGAGGATTTTAAAAGAGCTTATATTACGTCCGTCTAATAAAGACTTTTCGTATATTTACATACTTAAGTCTTGATTATATGTTTTTAGGAAATACAATCACACTAGAACAACTCAATTTTTTTACACATTAAGTGTAATACTTGGAATTTGCTGGTATCTTTCAAAGCTTTACGAACAAAAAATTTATTACGCGTACCGTCAGATAACATAGTTTGATTTTCCCGGCCTAAAACCATTTTTAGTTCTTACCTAGCTAGAACACAATGCCGGCCAGTACTCCAAGTATATAAAGACTTTGCTTCTAGAGATATAGCGGAAGACCGAGCACCTATAATTGTAAAATTAAAATATGTTTATTTAATATGAGTGTTAATATATTATCGGCATATAATTAATTTATTTATTTCATTTACCAAAATGTTCGCCATTGACATCAAATTTAATCATGGACATAACTTGAAATTCGCTGGCTAGACATGGCGAGCAGAATATAAGTACAGGCAATGTTATCAAAAGATAGTAAGGCAATCCACCGCGAAATATGTCCGCAAAATTGTCAGCCTCATTTAACATTTTCTAAATTTTAAGCAATTTTTTTTAATTTACTAATAAAATCTTCCCAGTGGGATCGCTAATTAGGATTCGATAACTCAATGCCGCATGCATTCACAGAATAACATTAATCGATTAAATCAAACTTATTGTGGATTTTGGAATATGAAAAGAAACATGGAAAATAAGAATTTTTGAATTATATATATTATTATTATTATATATTTTTTTTAGATCTCTTCCAGAAAAAGGCGCAAAAACTAATATAAACTGTGCATGAATAAACTCGGCTCAAAGATTTTTTTGTACTGAATTACGATGTTTTATTTATTTTAACACTCTAATGTTATTAGAAAATCACACTAGCATGCAAACACACGTTAAAGATTTATATTTAAAATTTTTTTGGATAGCCTGAAGCCAAAAATTCTTGTTCCCTTATTGTATGCAAGCTGTTTCTTAGATCTTAAAATGTTGATGATGAATCCAACCGTTTTATACATTCAAGAGGTCATTGCGATGAAAATGAACACAACATTTTTAATTTGTTTCATTAGCCGCGTTATTAATTTATTCGCATAGATATGTAAGATTTGGGAAACAATGTAAAATGGCACAGGGGAGCTTGATATCTCACTGTTTCAATATTGACGCTAATCTTTGACCAAACTCATTTTTTTCTTGGCGTCTACTGTGGAAAAAATATTTAAAAGAGTGGCAACCTTAATATATCCGCGGCATTTTGTTGAAATTAATTTTGATTAAAATGGAAGACTTCGAAAAAATTGAGAAAATTGGTGAGGGCACCTATGGAGTTGTATATAAGGGTCGTAATCGTCTGACAGGGCAAATTGTTGCCATGAAAAAAATTCGATTGGAGTCCGATGACGAAGGAGTTCCTTCTACCGCAATAAGGTACTTTAATTTAAATATGAAGTTTTCGTTTGTTCTATTTCTCTATTCAACTAACGCACATGTACCAACGCTTTTTTTATAGGGAAATATCGTTGCTCAAAGAACTAAAACATCCAAATATTGTTTGTCTCGAAGATGTGTTGATGGAAGAAAATCGTATATACTTGGTGTTTGAATTTTTATCAATGGACTTAAAAAAATATATGGATTCCTTGCCACCGGAAAAATATCTCGATAGCCAACTTGTGCGAAGCTATTTGTATCAAATAACAAATGCAATTTTATTTTGTCATCGTCGTCGCGTTCTCCATCGCGACTTAAAGCCCCAGAATCTTCTTATTGACAAAAATGGTATAATTAAAGTTGCTGATTTTGGACTAGGCCGATCCTTTGGAATACCCGTACGCATATATACCCATGAAATTGTTACTCTGTGGTACAGGGCTCCAGAAGTATTGTTGGGATCACAAAGATACTCTTGTCCAGTTGATATTTGGTCTATTGGTTGCATATTTGCCGAATTGGCTACCCGAAAACCACTATTTCAAGGCGATTCCGAAATTGATCAATTGTTCCGAATGTTTAGGTAAGAATACAAAACTTATAATAGCTAAAAAATGAAAAATAAAAATTGTTCTTGATTGAATGAATAATTAATAGTTTGCATTGAATGAACGCAGTTTTTTCACATGTTAAATGCAGATTTCAGCAAATAAATTCAATTTTTATCACATATTGAATGCTGTTTAGAAAGCTAAATATTACATTCGTCATTTGATTAAGCAGTTTCTTTAAAATATAATTCGGTTTTTATTTTCAGAATTCTCAAAACACCTACCGAAGACATTTGGCCGGGCGTAACTTCGTTGCCAGATTATAAAAATACATTCCCCTGTTGGTCAACAAATCAATTAACCAATCAGCTGAAAAATCTGAATGCAAATGGAATTGACCTTATTCAAAAGATGCTTATTTATGATCCAGTGCATCGAATTTCAGCTAAGGATATCTTGGATCATCCGTATTTTGATGGCTTTAAAATTGACTTAGCCACATCAGAATAAGATTTTTAAGATCCATATGAATATCAAAATTATACTTTAAATACAATGAGTTTAAGCTAAAAGAAAAATAAATGTACCTTATACATTTTTGTGCTCCCTGTTCCCAAAACAAAATCCTGCTCGTGATGTATGTATTTTAAACCAGATGTTGTCGGTTTTTATAGTCGCTGATGTCGAGTTATTCATAGATGTTTGGTAACACAGAGACTAAGAATACCCTACTAAAAGTCCTTATAATTGGGCCCAATCAAGCATTGAACGTAAAATAAAACATGTTGAATGCAAGGTGTTTTAAAATAAACCGATCTTGCTGAAATTCCTACGCATTAATAGCGTTGACTCAATATCTTGTTGCTAAAAAGGCTGGTAACGGAATCATATTTTAGCATTACAATTTCTGATATCAAATTTTATTTTATAACTATTCTTATATAAAAGCTTCCTTAAAAAATATTGTTAGTCGCCTTCGCACTGGAATGAACTTCCGTCAACAGTGATGTATACCTTAAACAGGGATATATACTGATTTAAAATAAATTTGAACTACTAAATCTGTTAGTTAATGTGTTTGCAGATCTAGATCGATGGTGAAGTCAAATGAAACGGAACTTTTCATTATGCATATGATTTCGATTGTTGGCTAGTCATTTTAGCCATTATATTAACATGAAAGAAAATAATGCGATTGGTAGGAATTTGTCCATATTTTTGGATATCTTTATTTTATAACAAGAAAGATATTGAACGCTATTGACGATGTATGGACGCCATTCATTAATCCAAATCAATGCGATTTTCCAAAAACAAATTACCGGTGTGCATTTTGGATTCCTTCATTTTTAGGTGGGAATTTAACAAATCATCCATTGTAATCGAAAGTAACGATTTATTTTGCTCTGTGCTTGGAGACGCCGCTTGGTTAACATCACTTGCTCGCATAAACTGTCTCATTCTATAGACGGAAGCGTTTCGGCACATTTCCCGTAGATCTGACCCAGAGAAGCCGTTAGTTAGTTTTGCCAAACGGTTGTAGTCAACGTCCTTGTCAATTTTCTCTGTGGTTAATATTAATTTAAGGATTTGATTTCGCTGGACCTCAGATGGAAGGCTAATGTGAAACTGTGCTGGCATTCTGCGTACAATTGCCTTATCGAGATCCTGTGGTCGATTAGTTGCACCCATTACAATCACTGCAGAGTGGGGATCCGTACTAAGGCCATCCCAAAGCATCATGAATTGAGTTTTCATCATTGCAGTGGCCTCATGGTCGTTTGAATTACGTGCGCGTAGAAACGAATCGATCTCATCAACGAAAATTATGCAAGGCTGAATTTTAGCAGCAAGCGAAAAGACAGCAGATGCTAGTTTTTGTGATTCACCATACCACTTGTCAGTGAGAATGGCCACATCCAAGTTAATAAACCTCATGCCAGCTTCCTTCGCAGTGGCTTTAGCAATTAATGTTTTTCCGCATCCTGGTGGACCGTGAAGGAGCACACCTTTTGGAGCTTGCCAAAGTTTTGATTCTTTAAAAAGATCTCGATGCCGTACAGGCAACACAACTGATTCACGCAGGTCCTGAATCACTGAATCAAGACCAGCTATATCACTCCACCTAACAGTTATGTCAGCTGGAACTATGAGGTGTGATGCAATCATCAGTTCATAGTCGGTAAAAGTTTGTAGATTTACATTGAAGTTCTCCTCCTTACTTAATCTGTATGAAACAAACAATCAACAAGTATTGTATTTAACAATGATAAGTCATACCTTTTTAACTGTTCTTCAGCCAGCAACTTTGCCTTCTTTTTGTTTTTACTGGTTGGGTCCAACTGGTTCATCATCCATTTAACCGAATAAAATGTTATCACAGAAGCTATGGAAATTCGCAGTAACATTTGAACCATATTTCCTCGAGTCAATTCTGAGCCTCCAAAATTAAAATGATCCATGTTTTCTTTATTTAATATTGTTTGCGATTAGATAGATATATTCCTTGTATTGCTTAGCAATACATGAGTACATAAGACGAAAGACTGCAGTTAGAGATGGCAAACATAACTATAAAATAATCGATAGCATCATCGGTAAGAAAAGTGCGCACATAATTTCAAGTATTGGTTGAATTCCAGAAAAAAGTTTGGTTGCAATGTTGTATATTTTTTAATAATAATATTTTGATTTTATTATGGTTGACTTTTCTGAACGTTCGAAGAAACGTGACTTTTTACACGTTCTCCGCAACAGCAGTCAAAATATTTGACAAGGAGATAAGTGTCCAATTTGATACACGCAATGTAAGCAAGGTAAGTAAACGATGTTTATACTTTAATTACATCGCACCTTTCAAGTGTCAATTAATTATATTAAGCCATCGAAGAATATAAATTCAAATATATTTTCCCAGTGAGCACAAAACACTCCATAATGCATATAAAACATGAGTCGGTTCCGTTGATTTCTTGGATTCAAAAGAAAAAATTTAAAATAATGGCTCCCTTTAAATTAAATAGCTATCTAAAATAGTGAAAATTGAGTGAGCACTTTGCTGTTTGTTTGATATCGCAAACAAAATAGTTAGGTTACATAAAAAAATGCTTTTACTGAGGAGTGCCCTTATCTCTATTACAGACTGATACATTTGTTAATAGTTATCAAAAAATAAATACTATCGAAACTCATGAAAGCAGCACTGAGGATGACTCACGAAGAGAACAAAGATGGCGTTCCCGATGGTAACACGAACAAAGCCAGCAGAATACTAAAAATAGAAGTGTTATGAATTTAATAAAAAACATTTTTAAAGAGTTGAAATACTTGTAAAAAAAGCTTCAGCAATAAAGTTGCCATGTGTAAGCTAAAAAAGGAATTCGCAAACTAAACGTTGTTCATTGCTGTGGAAGTTTTGTGTAAATCAAAACATACATACATAGATACATATATGAAGTTTGTGTGTTCGTGGTCAAAAGAAATACAAATCCGATCCACACCTTTTTTTTATAATTTAGATGGTTCGGTTTTGATGCAATTGTAAAAAAGTGAACACTAATAGTTGCCCATCGTCATTAGTAAAACGGCAACGAAAATAAACGAAATTTGTTCAAGTGAGTATGCGTTGAAGCCTGTGAATGAAATTGTCGAATTGCTTACGACTTTATTGTAATACACATATGTATGTACATGCATGCATACATACATACATGCATATGTGCATGTAAATATATCAAAATAAAAAAAAGGGAAATGCATATATAAAATTGAGTCTCAAGATAGTTTTTATTTTTAAATTCGTTATTGTTAAACAAACAAAATTGTTATTTTTGTTGTAACAAATATATATAGATATATATATATATTCCATAACCCCCAGTAATAGTGTTCATAATTATTTTCCTCGAAAGGAGTATAACATCAAGAATTAATAGTAGTTCGTATATATATAGGTGAGTGCTGATAGTGTCTGTCATATCCACCGGCTGTCTAGGCTGGTGTCATTTCGCTCGGTATAGCGACGAGAGTGAATATAGATTTGTTACTCAACAGTTGTCAAGTTGAATTGACGGCAGGGTAGAAAACTCAACATTGGGAAATGCTTAGAAATTTGGTTTTGTATAGAGAGGAATTAAACCGATGCACTTTATGTCCTTTGAAATGAATTTATTTCACATTAATGTATCTCAAAAATAAGTTAAAGGTGTTTTTCCCTCTTGATTTAAAATATATTTTTTGAAATTCTAGCTGTAAGTGCTTGATTTTCAAAAATGTACGTGAAGGGATTTAAAATGTATTAATTCGGAAATGCACTTTTCGGTAGTTTTCTAGAAATGTTCACCCGGAATGTTTTATGCTTACCTGTTTTAATGTTTGCTTAAGTGGCTTGCAATAACACGAGATCAGACAGAGTCTGTTTTATATAAAAAATAAATAATATTATTGCGAAGAATAAAACAATTTCAGATATTTCTTGGATAATCCTACTATATAGGTGATCCATTGTATTTTTTTCCTCTTTGGAAATTCAACAATATGTATTATTTATCTGTCTATCCTCTCGCTTTTCTTAATACAATATGCAGGTTGGATAACAATGAATATAAATAAGTTTGCGAAATATTTGTTTTTTCCTATCTACAGACTGAAATCGCATTTTCCATTTTCCAAAACAAAAGAATTAAATTGAAACTGAAACTTGCTCAATGTAGGTAGTTTTGAAATTGATCAGTTTTGTAACAAACAGAAGAGAAAAAATATATTTCGAGCCCACAAAGTAAAGGTTAAAGCTTTTTATTCTTATCAATAGCAGATAAACATGTCCCAAACACTATCCAGTCAAATATGATTTTCTTTTTTTTCTGTCAAAAAGTTTTTTTTTCATATCTTTTGTAACATTTTACAAAGAAAAGATAATTGGTCAGGTTTAATTATAATATTAATAATGCTGTAATAATAGTTATATTAACATTAAAAAAAAACGCTTTTGATAATAAAATATAATTTAAGCAAAAAAATACAATTATAAGTATATTCTGATAGTACTAAAGTTGCAATCAATTACAATTCCAGGCTTCTTCTGTCCAGTCACCGTCCATTAAACTGAGAAATCATGGCGACCAGTGATGATGAACCAATGCACTTGTATGAAGTGTTTCAGAATTGTTTCAACAAAATAGCAAATAAGCAACCACCGGGAACAGTGGGAACAGAACGTGGCGGCGGCTATCACTCACCATATGGAGGCCTTGCTGTGGAAAATGGAATGTATCCAAATGACTTTAATTCCATTCATGATGCCAACGGAAGCAACAATAATCGATTTGCGAACACATCGACAGTTGATCAATACTTTGATTCGGGGGCAACAAGTAGCGCGGGATGGTATCAATCGCAAATGCACAGCGGCTCCAATTATATGGGTCAGGCGACTTATCAGAACAGTACGCCAATATCTGTATCGCATCCCATGGACCATCAGCAGGTGCATAATAATGAGGGTTTAGCAAGTGGCTCCAGTATTGGAATGCAAATGGGTGGTGAAAGCGGACAAATTGGAATGCACAGTCCGGCAGCGACATCACTACCGCCAATGAGCTCATTTCGCGGTGGTTCTGGCAGCATACCGAACATTGGAGCAACGACAGTGCTTTCACCAGCCGTGTACAATTCACCCCAACATAACCAAACGACAGTGCAAGCACAGCATAGTAATCTGGCTTCTTCTGGGCAAATTGGCCATCATTCCCTAAATCATACCCCGCTACCTCACGCACATTCCCATCACAATCAACAACTGAGCCCGGCAATCCAGAGCGCTGATGGCTTTGGTGGAATAAATACTGGCCCCAATGCTAAAGTGTTGCCTGGTGCTGGTAATTCTACGGCAACGTCATTGCGTCAGCAAATATATATGTCGGCTGCAGCCGCGGACCAGAGTATTAGCAGCTTTAGCTCAAACCCATCAACACCCGTCAATTCACCACCACCATTGACGCAATCAGGAGTTGGCGATGGTAATGTTTCGGGCAATGGATCCGGATGGAGTCATAATGTTCTAAATGGCAGTGGCGGATCAAATTATGCCGGCGATATGGTGCCTGTAACTAGTTTGCATACCATGGCTTCTGTATTTCAAGGCGCACGCATGGAAGAGCGCTTAGACGATGCACTCAATGTTTTACGAAACCATTGCGAACCTGAAATGTTGGCAAATGTAAATACATCCCTCAACTCATTGGACAATACCGAAACGTTATCTTCCTTTGTGACCAATTCACCTTCGTCCCATCTAATAGGCGGTAGCTCTGCCGGAAATGGTGCACTTGTACCTAATACATCGAGTGCTCTTACGCATGAGGTTCTGTCCTTGAGTACACCTGTTGTGGGCACAACCGGAATCAATCAATCAGTTGGTGGTGCAGGATTGTCAAATATTAAACTAGAGCGAAATGCATCGAATTCGATAACGACATCAACAAAAACAACTAAAAAACGAAAAGACCCAGCTGGAATCAGTAATATCACTCATGCAGGCGTATCGACAACATCGAATATTTCGAATTTAGAAATTTCTGATGCGAAACCCACAAGTTCAGTGGAGCCATCAAATGCCACACAACTACAACAGCTGTCTCAAGGTTCCAAGGGCTCTAAAAGACCACGTAGATACTGCTCCTCTGGGGATGAAGACGATGATGCAGAGCCAGCTGTCAAAGCTGTTCGCGAAAAAGAACGGCGTCAGGCAAATAATGCTCGGGAGCGCATTCGTATACGGGATATAAATGAGGCTTTGAAAGAACTTGGACGGATGTGTATGACACACCTAAAATCTGATAAGCCGCAAACTAAGCTTGGCATCTTGAATATGGCTGTGGAGGTTATAATGACTCTGGAGCAACAAGTTCGCGAGCGAAATTTAAATCCGAAGGCAGCCTGCTTGAAACGTCGTGAAGAGGAAAAAGCAGAAGACGGTCCCAAGTTGAATATACAACATCATATGATACAACAGCCATCTGTGAGCACCGTCGGAAATAGTTATCATCATGGCCAGCCTTCACAATTAGTGCCACCACCACCATCTCAGACCATTAATAGCATGGCCTTACCTGCTAATCAAAATAGTAATGTTTTACCACCACATTTGCAACAGCAACAGATTGGACAACACCCACAATAGCATGCAGTCAGCAACGACATAAAGGCATCATCATCATCATCATCATCTTCCATTACAACCCAATTGATTCAAGACTCTACAAAGTACTCAACAACATTCGAGCTAGAGCAACATTTATTAAGCAATTTTATCAGACGTTATCATGCAACTCAAACCATTTCCGAGGCAATACCCCTTTTGCAGCATCCGCAGTTTTAGTTGATTTCTTTTTTATCCGTTTATTATCATCGATACTTGAGCATATGCCAATATACAGTTTTGATCTTTGTTTATCAATTGTATATACCTTGTTTTAATAATCATGATTGACGGAGTTATTTGGACTTTTATCCAGATAACAATTATGTTGGGTTTACATCATTTTGTGCGATGTCACAGTAGCCACCTTTTTAAACATTCATTCATACATAATTATATATATAATTAGATCTATGTAGGTTTATTTAAAAAAGTAAAAAATCAAAAAAACAAACAAAAAAAAAGAAATAACAAAAAAAGAGATCCCAACTTCATATATATACAGACTTTCTTATATTCCCCATATTCTTAGGACAATACAAAGGTATATGCACATTAATTTTTCTTAAACGTGTTAAATGCTCGCATGTAATTTAAAAAAAAGAAAAGAGAAAAAAAAAACAAATATATAATAATAATTTATATATTTAAAGCAACTGAGTACTTACAATAAGTATTAGAAGGAAGTAATCGTTAAATAAAATTAAAGCTAACTGTTAACTCAACTCTTAGCTTTTAAGAAACTTTTTAAACGGTTATCAATTATATAATACGCTAGAGTAGGTTAACATTAAATGAAATGCTATTTTATGTGCAGCGTTCTAAACTTTACTGACATAGGGAAAAACAATCGACAGCTTAACGCTTCAATGTCAAAAGGCTGCCAAAAATATGATCAATGCTGCTTAGATAGTTTTAACGGCAAACATATTTGTTTGACGATATTCAAAGAGCATTATTGGCATGCAATGTATATTATATTTCGTACATTATATTTACTTAAAAATTCTTTATAAATTTCGTTTTAATCGCTATGTTATTAAGTATGATATCGAAACATATCTAGCTTGTTAATGGTGAAAAGCATTTTTTATTTGGAAAATTGTATTTAGTTTATTTTTATTCATACATAATTGCTCAAACATTTCAATTATAAATTGTATAAATATGTGTATGTATGTGTTTCTTAGTACATAATGGTTGCCACGCCGTTAATAATGAATAAATGAGGCAAAACATAACATTCATGCGCTCTTTTCCGTGTTTGCCTAACACTTTGTCAGATGTAACGTGATCCAGTTGTTCAGGAGGAAACCGCGAGCTTTGCGTTTTCGCAAGTTACCAGTAGCATAGGTATTTCGCTAGTAGTGATTGGTAGAAGGTGTGGGTTTCTTTTATTTCTAAACAAATCGGTACGACACCGTTTAATTGGTTGAGTATTTTCCATATAAGCATGCACACACATGCAGCAGAGCATCTCCTAGTTAAGCTATCTCGACTAAATCTTTCCTGTTTGCTGTATTTTTTGGCCTGAAAAGAAATTTTACATCATTTTATCGCTTTTAATTGGTAAAGAGATACTTATGTTCTTTATTTGGATAGCAATTTTGGACAGACATTTACGCATGGAGATGTCAAATAGACTGCAAATCTTTTGCATGTTGGAAGTGATCGGTCAGGATCACGCAGTACTTGGGTCCCAAACGCAGCAAGCCATACGCAATGCTTCGCACAGTTTGCAGGCTTAATGTGTCGCGAAACAAATGAAAATCATTCTGGTGACGCTCCATAAAGAAAGTGGTTCATGTCATTTTTAATGAACAGGTGCGCTCTCTGTGCTGCTCGCTATCAGCAGCCCATATATTGTTGGAGGAAGTGCGACTGCAGGGAACAAAACCAGCAAGAATCATATGAGCGTATGCATTCAAATTTGTGGGTGTATATATATGTGTTTAAATGCATTTTCTTTGGTGTTTTGGACCCGAATTACTGCGTAGACCTGGTCGACCACTTTCAATATGCAATAGGTTTTAAGTCGATTTGACATTTGTGTTATTCAGTACTTAGTGCTGGAATACTACTATTGCTACTGTTAATTCTAAGCGTCAGACCACTTTTGATACTCTGATACAGACGAATAACTTTACTTTTTTCGACACCTAAAAAACAGACTTGAAACTTTGCATATATCCTTGTTTTTGGGATGATCAAAAAGTGTCAAGATTGGGATGCTTCGCCCATTGGTGGAATGGGAAATGGATAAGATTGATAATTTAAAATCGATAAGACAATATATTTTCTGCATCCTTACAGCTAGATTTGATTTGGCGTTCCTCAAAACACTGCATCATCAAATTTAAAACATATTTCAAGATCCCGTCCACCCTTTTCGTCCCAGCCATTACACCGTGTGGAATCGGATTTGCATATATCGTCTTTGACTTTTAATGTTCTTATGAGATGTCGGAGAAACATGTTATCAACCCGTCCAGAGACTAACAATCTGTTGCCTAAGACTGGAGTGGATTTTATTCCTGTCCAGAAGCCAAATTCAATCTGGATCTGAGTGTTACCTCTGTCCAGCCCAGAGTGTGATTGGGGAGTTCGGGCTAGGATGAAGGTAGAAATCTGGAAATGTCTCTGGAAGAGGGGCCGTTCTAAATCTGACCCCGCGACCCTTCTATTAACCTAAGCGTCGGTAGACTGCCGGCATGCATTTAGCTTGTAAGTAAGAAAATGTGAACGTTTGTGACACAATTTTTTTGAAATTAAAAACTTGCTCACGCCGCTATTCTTCTGGCGCGTATACAGTCTGTTTATTTTTTTTTACCGATATATCGATATTTCTGGTCAAATTACTTATAACGCCAGCTAAAATCGTCTGTCTTAAGTCAAAATAAATGTGCAAGAAAGTAAAAAAATTATTTTGAATACCAATGTCAATTTTATAACAATGGAGCAATTTAGTTTCAAGTGGATGTCGGGAAGAAATAAAAGCGGTGGTCGTCTTTATTCCTTTTAAAAAAAGGTAGAATTGAAGTTTGTTACACAAAATAAAGTAAACAATAAATAGCTGATTTTTGAGACCTTTCGGCATTTTTTTTTAAGAGACTTTAGTATAAATAGAATATGACCTTTTTTTACCAATGCATCGATATTTCTGCTCAAATAACAGGTAAAATCAGCTAATCTAATATCAAAAAAAAATTACAGGTAAGTACAAAATTATTTTTAATACCAAATTTTTAATAGGCAAATTTTTGTTAATTATTTTGAAATGAAACAAATTTAATACATACATGACACTGGACAAAAATGAAATCGATGATCTCATGACCTAGAAAAACAGATGACTCTAAGACCTTGGCCAATGAAAATGACTTCTCGCTGATACCGCTAAAATCTTTTTTGCGTTACCAGTGTAAGCGCAGTACTAGTATCGATTGTCTCAAATATCGTAGAAATAAACTCAAAATTGAACTGACCAAATAAAACAAATGGCTTGTTGCGTTTGACAATTCTAAAATTAGCGTCACAGTGTTATAAACTAGGGTTCACTACAGATCAGTTATATCGTTTAAGATCTGTAGCAGCGTCGTTTGTTTTTTCGCCTTCGTGCGATTTCAAACTTAATCAGTTTCTGTTGCTCTACGCGATATGCATATTTCACTAGTAGTCACGCTCGGTATTAAGTTTTTTTTTAAATTAAATTGTTCAGCTGATATCGATGACTTTTAATATTAACAAGGTGGCGGAATACCCTATGTATGGCCAACAACCTCCCAGTCACGTCGCACAATAAAGTTTTTTTTTTAATTTTATAGTTCTGTCCATTTTAAATATATTGCAAATACTCTTTTACTTGAATTTCATTTTGCACTCTGCTTTTAAAATTAGCTAGATTCAGCAGACAAACAGCTAAATTGGCACTACTAACAAACATGCAAAGTTGTTATCGACAACAAAAGCAATCTGCAGATTGCAATATATCAACACAGAGAAACCGAAAATGATATTTGGTTTCTTATTGTTTAATTTAACCTTATTCAAAGAAATATTTAATAATTAAAAATATTCATGCGTCCGAAGCTAATATGAGGCTACCCATATTTATTAAAGATACTAATTATTAAAAAAAACATGGATCTTAACAAATAAATTTTTACATCTTCCGTGATTCAGACTGATTTTGATGAGAGAGTTGCAAACCAGTGGGAACCAATCTCTTTGATTGACCATAAAACATCAAGCCGGTTTAAGTTTATGAGACCGTCATTTATTTATAACTTTTTCTTTGTTGAATAAACTACTTTACGAAATGCCCTCGTTGATTCTTGAAATATTGAAGAGCTTTCCTGCTTGTATGAATTCTGCAAAGAAAAAGTTCATTTAGTGTTGAACTTCAACTCGGTGCTTTAGCAATAGAGCTTTAATTTAACGTGTTGAGATCATCGTTGTCTAAATATCGAAATAAGTTAGAAAATCTACAGTGGATATTTAGGTACATATTTATACATTTATAAAAAATGTAAATAGAAGATATTTACATTACACTGCATTTTAATACATACATTGTTATTCGCACACAGATACAAAATACCGTTGGTGTTCCGTCTAATCTACAATAAATAAGTATTTATACGGAGGTATATGTACATTTAATCACAGACATATGTATGTATACGAATGAAAACATGAACTAATTTGTGTTTGTTTTATAAAAGAGAATGTACTATTATTCATACGTAAAAGTTTATTTTGTGCAAACACACAAATCCACCTTATTCGTGTGTTTGTATGTGTTTATATTCTTATACAATACTTATGTACGTACGTATGTACATGCATACATATTTTCACTTGTACTTCATACATACTAATTTCTTGTCATGCACACACCTGATGTGTATAATAGCGCGATCGATCGCAGGGGCTTTGTGGGTATTTTTTTTATAATTCGATTTGTCTGTATGTAGACTAGCTAAGGAACGTCTATGTTTATAGATAGGTCATCCTTTCCATATAAGAATTTCTTCGCGATTCGTCTTTACTCGCGCGCCCCGAACTCTCTGTCAACACCAGCGGCGCAGAAAGAGAGTGAGAGAGCAAGTTTTTTTTCTATAAGAGCTATCGTTCACATTATTTGCAGTCTGCTCCGCTCCCTAACTATTTGTGTAGATTACTAATAGAAAGATCATCGTGTCTTATGTTTACATACGTACATATGTATAGAAGTTGAAATAATTGTTTATGTTTACGACTAACAATGTGCTTAAATTGAAATATTTTTTAAATCTATTTTTCCTTAATTAACACCCCGCAGACCTGTAAAAAAAAATCACAAGCATTTATTGTAAACTTACGTTTAGCGCTTTTTTTTGTTTGCTTTTTTGTACAAGACAAACTTTTTTTTTACTCAGTTTCTAGGTGTGAAAGTATCATATTCATATTGAATTAGGTAGCATTTCGATATTGACGTTAATAACGCTCAACCGGTAAACGTTCAAAACTGCGAGAGCGATGATATTTGAGCTTGGACATGACATGCAACAACAATAAGAAGTGGGCGGGGCACTCAAATTTTTTAATGTGGATTTTTGGGGAATGTTACCAGCTATCTATACATATATTTGGTTTTTTTTCGATCATAACCTTCGAATTTTGAGGACTTGTGTACAAATACAAACCTTAGACCTTTTTCTCTCAGCATTTCTAAAACTATATTTTTTTTTTTTTAAGGATGATGAATTCCAACAAAGGCCTTTCAACAAGCTGTGATAGGTCTTCAAGTCAAATCTCAATATATAATTATCCAGCACACCTTAATCCATTTGACGATGATGATAATCACAAACGTTTGCGCTTTTGGAATTTCACAAAACGCAATGATGATAGCAGACGAAGAAGTTTTTCTATTGGAAATTTGCGAGATGTTTGGTAAGTTGGCAAAGAATACTATATTTTGAATGCATGGGTATCTTTAACAAAATGCGCCCTGCTTATTTTGTAGGAGTTTAAGGTCTTTTACCTTAAAAAAAAAGAAGTCATCTACTTTGGGCATTCAAAAAACATCTGAAAGTCCTCCGGTTTTGCGAAGGAATTTGGATTCAACTACATTATATCAACATCCCGGACAACAGACAACTGGAAACAGAGGATTAATCCGATCATTACAGAATGTCAATACCTCTAGGGATGTGAGTAAATATTTTTTTTTCAACACCTTCCATCTATAGATTCTAATGTCTTCAACGACTCAAACCAGTGCCTTCCTGTAATGGAAATTTTTAATGGAGTTTTAACAACCTATAACACTTTAAATCCTCTTATTTCCTAGAAAATAGCCCGAATTTGACTACTGCCTTAGTTCTTTGTATTAAAGAAAACTTTTAAACCGTTTATTCTAAGCTTGTTTTAAAGCCGGTAAACAAATTTTGGTACGCTGGCATTTAAAGTTTCTCAGCTGAACGTTCGTTAGACATACATAAAAACGCATTCACAAGCCTTATTCGGCTTTATTCGTGCCACTTCTCACAACTTAATCAACACTTGTTGTTGCTTTGTATTTGTAAAAATGTGATTGTTGCAGTACCGACCACTGCTCTAAATACCTACCTTAGGTCTTATCTCCAATGGTACCTTTTATCTTTACAAAAGCTGTGTACAAATTTTTTTTTAAGCAGATCATACCAGTATTTCTATCTATCAAACGTACCAAAAGCATTCAACGTGTATATATCGAAACCCATAGTTTTTAAATTGTTTCGAAAGCGAAATAAATGTAAAAGGTGTTGTTAACGGTTTGATTTTAAGCCCTAGCTAAAAAAGTTAAATTTAGCTCGTCAATTTCGATTAAGCCAATTCCAGCCATGAACTATATAAAATATTATTCCTCGATACTAAATATACATACATAAATGCAAATTTTAAAAGTTTTTCTCGCAAAAAAGAAAATTTGGTATGGTTATAAAGTGATTGGATTTATGATTCAACAAAATGAGGAAGGCTATCATCGGCATACCGCATAAACATATATATATATAGTGATCCGATAAGTACAAATGATCTAGTTGCAACAAAAAGAACCACTTAACCAAAGCTCATAATAGCTCATATATTATAATAGTATAAATATGCGATGATCTTATGTATAGTATGCAAATTACGCATATCACGCATATTACGCATAGGAATTACTCCGCTGATTTTGTATGTACACATTGCCACTTAAAGGTTTACACAATGTGAAAAATGGGAATTTTTTCACTTTAGAGATGTATGGTCACCCTGGTTGTTGTGTTTTATTTTTTTTTTATTATTATACCCTGATCCCATTAAAAATGGGAAAAAGGGTATAATGAAGTTGTGCAAAAGTATGTAACAGGTAGAAGGAAGCATCTATATATATTCTTGATCAGCATCGAAAGCCGAGTGGATATAGCCATGTCCGTCTGTCCGTCCGTCTGTCCGTCCGTCCGTCTGTATGTATGAGCCAACCGATCTCAGAGACTATAAGAGCTAGAGACTCCAGATTTGGAACTTAAGCTCGCCTAATCCCTAGGCAGTACAAGTTTCTTTCCGATTTTCGATAACTTTTCCCGTTTCCGATATACACATGGGATCGATAACAAAAAAGTCTTGAATTTTGAAAACTTTGAGATGCAATTTGAATTATAAAACAAAATAATGACAATCTGTGAAATTTTAATCGAAATCGGATAATAAACACCGGAGATATGGGACATTGAATTTTTGTATGCACTATGCTGTATGCGCGTACACAGACACACACATACTTGCGAGCACTGACTGTACGCAGAAAGTATAGGGATCAGGGTATCGTCTAGTCGGGATATCTCGACTAGAGCCTTCTTACTTGTTTTTTATATGTTATTCAGTCATTTATATCTCAAACGTATTAAACAGAACTTAAAAAACATTAACATTAACAAAGAACAATTAAAAATACCAACAAAGGCACTAAATTCAACTGCCACGAAAAGGTTTACACACCTACGTTTTTGGTGCATTTTCGTTGTGGAATTCATATGTACAGTTACTTTTAATTAAATTAAAAATGCGCAGATCTATAAAAGTCCAAATTTTTTTGGCCAGATCACTTGCCAATGAGATGAAGAATGATTGTGGAATCACAATATCTCGCGAATGTGGCCTAAAAAATTTTTAAGTACCTACCCAAAAAAAAAACGCCGCCAGCTCTTGAAAACCAATAATATTACACCGACTGTACAGCTCGAGATTAAGGGTAGGTACTTAAAATGGATATAGGCCACATTCGCGAGATATGGTGATTCCACAATCATTCTTCATTTCATTGGCAAGCGATCTGGCCAAAAAAATTTGGACTTTTATGGATCTAAGCATTTTTAAATTAATTAAATGTAACTGTACATACGAATTTCATACGAATTTTACACCGAAAAGTAGACGCGAAAACACTTTCTTGACAGTCAAATTTAGTTAGAGTTAATTTGTTTTTGTTATAACTTTTTTGTTCTTTAATGAATAATCAAATTTGTTTAAATATATTATTAAGAAATAAATAAAAAATACATAAAAAATTTCAAAAAAATTTTAAGAGCCATATTACAGTTTTGTTTTTGCCTGTGAAGTGAAAAAACATACATTTTTCTTTACGCGAAAAGACTTCATTGACAGACTGTATATTCTTTTTCGACTAGAGCCTACTTGTTTGTAATTAATTTTTATCTTGGAATGGAAAATCAGATCCCATGGATAAAATAATATTGAGATTCTACTCAATAAACAAAATGATTCTACAATCAATAACAAATTACATAATAATGAATATAAAATATTTTTACTTTCTTTGTCAGATGGAATTGAGCCGAGCAAACGGAACCCCGACTTACCGAGGTAGCGGGAGATATTACGGATATTTGACGCCTCAGCTACAACAAAACCATACGATCAGGTAATATTTAAATAAGTTTAACATTTTGTCTTGTAGCAAGGTGGCTTACCTAAATCAAAACAAGAATTTGCTTTTGTTTGTTGCATGCAAAAAGATATATTATCAATCTATAATATCTGTGTGCCTTAAAACTTTGAATACCTTAAAACTTTGAATGACATATTAAACATAAATTCTGTATGCGGCCAGTCAAAGATGATAATTGTTATACAGAAATTCCTTTTAGATAATTTAACTCTATAGAAAATAAAAATTATTTTTGAGAAGCAAGTATAATTTAAATATGTTTTTTATTTATTTTAACACTTATTTTTTTTAATTGTTTCTTTATAGATCTTCGTATTCTAGTCTATCAAGCACTAATCCTTTTGAAACAGATATAGAGTCTGACTGTGGAAGTTTCACAGATGCCGTCGTCAAAAAGTCATTGCGAAAAAAGAGGAGAGCCCCTTTACCACCATTTGTAAATATGGTAAACCTAAAACCTGTTTTTTTAACAGCATTTGTGACACTTACGATACAAATTAATGACATATTAAATATTGATTTTCAGGCGGGCAAGCCATCAGCTCAGGAAATATCAAACGACACCCGTCAGTCACCAACAGAAGTCGAGCCAAATATAGACATTAAATCGCTTACGGTAGAAATTGAACGATTTGTAAATAATACAAATGAGATATCCACTAGTAAGGAACCAGCATTAAAATCTTCTCTGGATCATACTGACGCTGTAGAAACCACCTCACACACGAGCGAAGAAACCAAAAGTATCACTCCCACGGAAAAAGTGGTATTCAAAGAGGAAGTTTCTACTAGAAGGACGGAGTATTTGCCAACCTGCGAAATTATAGATAAAGAGATAAAAGTTGAAAATGCAAACGGTTACTCAATGACTACGTTTGGAAAAATTTCACACACGAGCGAAGAAATCAAAAGTATCACTCCCACGGAAAAAGTGGTATATAAAGAGGAAGTTCCTACTAGAAAGACGGAGTCTTTGCCAACCTGCGAAATTATTGATAAAGAGATAAAAGTTAAAAATGCAAACGGTTACTCAATGAGTACGTTTGGAAAAATTTCAAACGGTAGCATTTCTAAACAGAAACATGATAATACTGCCAAGGAAAATGAGATATATATAAAAGAGGAAATTAAACCAATTACAACTTCAAATGTAGAGAATTTATCAACTAACGAGCAGATAAATACAAAACAGCAAGTTGTTAATCTAAACAATAATCCAATTAAAGTCACAGAACGTACTTATAACACATTAGAGAAAGATACAAATAATATAATTTCTAAGGAAAAGGAAGTTTCCAACGAAGAAACCTTACCAATTATAACGAATGTAGATTGTTTGCCAAGGAGGGAGCAACGTTTAAGCAGTAATCAATTTAAAGTTACTGGTCATAGTAAACAAAGTACTTATAACACTTTAGGAAAAGATTCGAACAACATTGTTTGTAAACATGAGCATGTTAATATTAATACGGAAAAGCAGATTTCCAAAGAGAAAATTGTGCCAAATGTTGTCTATTTGCCAACGTGCGAGCAGTTAGACAAAAAATTAAAAGTTGATAATGTGAATAGTAATCTAATTAAAGTCACAGATAATAGCAGTACTTTAAGGAAAAATGCACTGTATGAAAATAACAATATCGTTGAAAGTACTGAATATCTAAATGAACCGTTAACAATTCTTGAAAAAACCGAGACGAATATCGAAACTGCACAGGGCGGAACAAAAACTGCTAAACCAAAGTCGGTTAAAGAAATAATTGATTCAATCAACCGTAGTCAGCAGCTCCTTAAAGAAAGCGCAGCCAAAGGTACCCATGTATATTCAACGTCTCTGTATCTTCCTAACGATACAACAACCCCGAATGCTGATCATAACGAAAATAGTCATGAGGTGTGCACAAATACTATTTCTAATGGTAATTTGTGTTTGGAAAATCAGGTTCCTTTGCAACAAAG
Source organism: Scaptomyza tumidula (assembly GCA_035044465.1). NCBI lineage: Eukaryota > Metazoa > Arthropoda > Insecta > Diptera > Drosophilidae > Scaptomyza > Scaptomyza tumidula. Next base: position 1,048,395 of record JAWNNW010000669.1, on the reverse strand, counting down.
TTACTTTCAAAAGAGCAAAATAAATAAGGAGGTCTTTCAATGTCGAGAGTCCTCACCAACGGCATCAAACTTAGATTGGAATCCTGTGCCAAAACCAAAGAGAATTAATAGTGATTCAAAAAAATAAGCTATATAGTCCTGTAACTGTAATAATTTTGCCTTTACCTTTACCTTTAATAATTATAACCAATTTATTGTTTTATTTAATTTTATTATGATGCAACTACGTTTCTGTCTACATACATAATATTGTACATTGACCTATTGTAACTATAGAAAAAATGGTTAATACACGGTTGGCCGCAGTGGCCAAACCCTTATTAAAATTTATTTTTTATTGATTAGAAATGCTGATTTGGCGCAATAACTCAGTCTGTCCGACTGATAACCAAATTCAAAACTTTATACTTTACTATAAAATTATGCTAAATAGCTTAATGTCCACCGGCTCATGATCTTTGTAAGCTTAAAAAACTCGTGTTCCAAAGTTACCGTTGTTGCGTTCAAAAAAAAATTAACTTTGTTAAGGACTTCTAAAACTATACCAATATTCGTGGAAAACCTTCTATGAAAACTATACCAATATTCTTGGAAAACCCATTTTTAGAAATTTTTTGCTGTTTTGGCTGCTACCATATGTTTGAAAAGCGTATAATAAAGTATTTAAAATGAATGAAAATTGGTGTTAACTGTAGAAACAAAGACATAATATAAACCCCTTTTTGTTTTCTTTTTACTTCATTCGAAATAACGCAACGTGATCGAGGACCCAATTGATTATCCGCCTTACCACTTATTAGATGTTAAAAGTTATCATCCAGTGCCTTTTGCCTCCTCTGAATTTAGGTTACAATCTATAACGTGAGTTGATCCTTGAGATTTGGCACCTGCATTTTTCCGAGATGTGTTATGGCTTCCTTCTGTTGAGTATAAATTTTAGAAACCCGTCAGTGTATTGCTATATTTGTCGCATAGCGTCATAATCACGCAGCCATAACCCCGCCCTTAGCGATATTTTGTCGGTATTTCTGGGGCGAGCTTATGTCTTTTAAATTCGGAGAGTTTTTGTATAATTATTCTTTACACAGAATGAACATATTTATTATTTGAACCGTAAATCGTTGTCTAATTCTAGTCCAAAAACTAGATTGAGAACCGCGATAAGCCTAACAAGATTGGGAGCCAATCAAACCACGTTCATTCGTTAAGTTTTAAAATTTGTTCACTTCGATTCAGTATAAGTATAAACATCATAACTAAAAAATTTTTGAAACTTGAGTGTGTCGCCCAGTTAAATGATGAATGAGAATTTCAATTTATGTCTTCTTTACAGGTTCATAACGATGTTCATCTTTCTCAAGATGAAGATCTCAAGAAAAAACCTAATAATAATTACAACTTTATATCTTTGGTACAAATTTAAAGAAGTTTCTCGTAATTAATAATTTTTCAGTGAAATTAAGTCTTTATTAAATGTCATAAAATTTAAAATTAACTTATGTATAAACCATCTAAAATGCAATATAAGTACATATGTTGGAGTAAACTAAGCTGTCCATGAAAATAATAAAAAATTTATATTATTGACTGAAAGTATGTATATTGTATAAATGGTCTTACATGATATATCCCCAATATAGGATATGAAGGCTCCCTGTCAAATACAATGGGAGTGACGAGTCTATGAACGAAAAAATACTTAAAGCATATTTAATAATTATTCTCATGTGGTTTACTAGTAGTTTCCTCAGCTTAATACAAAACAGCTAAAAATAATTTTACATTTTTGCAATATTGTTAAGTAGGTAAATGGATTCCAGCACTTTATTAATACTTTGCAAACAATCTGTCAAGCGATTCATTTTTTTTGAGTTATGTTCACATGGCTGTTAATATGTATTAATAAATTCTGTTATCATGTCAAAATGAATATTATGTTTAATGTTGATACAGTGCGTTCTTTGAGATTCCTTCAAATCAGTTCTGTTAGCAAACAAAAGATGTTTTTGCTTTTGAAATTATTGCACCTTTATTTGTATTTATCCTTAGGACCGTGTAATTACGCCCTATTGAGTACATATGTACATGCGTATTTTGCACATCCAAAGAATACCTAAAATAACCGAAGATTCAAACTGACATCTCAATTGAGGAATACATAATTATTATTACACATAGAATGCCTTAAAAAATTATTATTTTTCGATTTTGTGTTTTTTTTTTGTTTTGTTTTTTGTTTTACCAAGTATGTATGTATGTACATTGCTATTTCATAATTAACTAAATTATAAATCTGAACACGCGTCTCAATAAAAATTAAATGCTTAACTAAGAACATATTTAAAATGGATGCTATAGCTAATTGTATGGTACAAAATTTATGTTTTTGAATATACCACGAGGTTTGTGTCGTTTTTTTTCTTCTTTTTTTTTATATTTAATTTGTGTTTAATTTATTTAGTATGTATTTAATTTTTTCCACGATTTAGCAAATGATTTATGAGTATATTAAATATTTTGTTAATCATATCGACTTAATTTACAATACAAATCGGAAAACGAATATCAAGTCAGGGAAAATAATATACTTTGACAATATTTGTGACAAAAAAAAAATAACATTGATTAAAAGACTAATACTATTTACCTTAACTTCCCCCATCACATGCAGCAGAGATGCAAAATGATAACTTATATAATCCCATATTAAAAATATTATCTACGATTTTTATACAATAAATAGGTTTTCATAGATTGTGGAAGCTGAAGCTGTTGTATACGGTCTTCCAAATTTACGCGACCAATTTTTTGTCGAATCGACCTTCGGCAAAGATCCATTAATGGCAAAGGTTCAGCTGTAAGAAAAATTTACTTTTAATAAATTTCATGTTACAAAAAGAGATGATCATTATTTTAATGATAGATTCAAAAGCATGTTTCAAGTTTGTAATTGATTGGAGTCTGGAGGATTTATCGATAAATTGAAAGAGACTTGGTCTACATCTGGTATACGGGAACTTAGTCTCCAGGTCTTATATCAGACGTACATGGCTAAATTCGACTGTCGCTGCAATATTTATAATTAATGTGGTGGGAAAAGATGCTTCCATCTGAATGTTAAATATATTTTAATTATAACATCAATTTCATCGGGTTTAAAAGAGACAAAAGGTTCTAAATAAAATCATTAATAAATATTTCTTTGTGTCTAGTGTTATTTGATTGACCATTGTAATTAGCTCTGTCACAATTTTCATTAAAAATTTTAAAAGAATTCAGTCGAATCGACTAATGTAAAAGAAATGCGGTTATCAAGGAAGGGTTAAGTAACAAGCAAATTAAGTTGCGCAAATAATGGTTACACAACAAAGTAGAATTAATACTCACGATCTAGTCCGCCGATATAACGCATTGTTATCTCGCAATGTCCCCAAACGGCAGAAACAACAGGATATAGCTTTTTTCCTTTGAGGCCTTTGAATGCAATGCCAAGATATTGCTGGTCAACAATAAAGCTAAGAGTTCCTTCGTCCATATCTAGTGCCACTAAAAACTTGTCCGGAACCAAAAAAGCTTCATCATTCTTCAATATTGCCGGATATGTAACACCGGCTGAATTTTTGGAGTCGTGATACAGTTTGTTTCTGCCCAAGTCCCAACCCCAGCTCTGCTCAGTAGCTCCTACTAGACTTTGGTATCCCACAGAGTGCAAAGGTGCATCACATGATGCCACACCAACTACAGCATGAGTACCCCTTTGCCTTGTTGGCCAATATATTTCCCATATATGCAATCCTTTTGTGAGGCCTACTTTTCCGCGAATGCAATCAGTGCTTTGTGCGACAGGATGTCTGTGAAATGTCAATTTATCATCTTCTTTTACAAATATGTTTAACGATCTGTCCTCCGAGTTCCACGAATGTTTTAGTTGAACTTCCCGGTTTGCTGGTGGCATATCCAGCAATATATCAATACGAGCAGGTTTTATAAAATCGGCTTGTAGTTCTCTTGGAATAATAGGCTTGAATGTTGCCTGAGAATCATTACGGTTAACTGTTTTAACACCGCCACTGATTTTTTGACCCATGTTCATGCCACGGCAGCTTCGAGATCTTCTCTGGTCAATAGCAACTTTGTAAGATAGTCGAAGGCGTTCAAAATCTCTGGCTTCCAAACGAGATAACACAACCCGCGGGGATAGTGTAGATGATGTTGAAAAACTTTGAGGACGTCGCCTATCACTTGACCTAACTGAAGGTGTCCGACCACCCTTATACCTGAAATTGATTAAAGGAAAAAAAAAATTATAGTTATATTAAAAAAATAAAAATGTAAAACAATGTGGTATTAACCATTTACAGAACTAAAACCTTAAACATAGTTTATTCATTTTTAATTGCTATTGTACACTTTGCCTTGAAAAATTTGTGTATATACATATATACACCACATTTGCACATGTGTACACATACATGAAAGTGAACACACACATATTTAAAGTAAGTTTTATAAACATTAAAAAAATACACACTCCACTATGCATACACACACATATGTATATGTTTCTACCCATTTGAATACATGTGTATGTACGTATGTATATTAACAAAAGGTTGAAGGATTTCACTTACCGAATGGGATTAAACAATTTTAAGTGTGTATTTACACAAAAATAAAGCTATATATATTAATTCAAGAAAGAAATACTCATATATAATTTGTTTTATTTAATTTTCAATAAAAAATGGCAGACATACATATGTATGTGTGTACGTACGAATGCGCACATCATTTTCATACATGTATTATAGCACTTATGTACATACACTACACTGCGCGTCTAGTTATAACTTAATAACCAGTTTAATATATGTATATATAAAGAAATATATATGTATATAAACATGTGTTACCTTTTTTTCCCAAGTTCCATTTACAATAATTTCAACTGGGTGTTCCAAATATGTAAATACAAAATGGCGTCAGTACGGTCACTAATTTACGGTAGTTGTATCACATACGATGCAGTTTTATTTATGTATGTATGTATAGTTAAATATGGCATTGATTATATACTTATGCGTTTGTACCGATTTTGGTATTTTTACATGTGTACACTTATATTATTATTTTGTTTCTTCACTTCACCTTCTGCACTAAGCCCCGCTTACAAAACTACTACACGAGTTGTCAAGGTTGCAGCTATACACATACATCTGTACTTACTTACAATTGTATATGGCTAGCACAGGGTGATTTGAGTTAACAACGAACTGGCTTCAACAATCTACAAACATTTTTCGATAAAAAATCAGAGTTGCACGATAAAAATACTTGGCATGACGGTCTGATTGTTTGTATGCATAATTTATCTTAGTGGCATACATTGTTGGTAAAGGTTTTTAATTTTAAACATAATCTAAGTTTTATCGAGTTTTTCTGAGTAAAAAAAAAAAACCTGTCTTTACAAGCTTTGATAGTTTTAATTTTATGAAATTCTGACTCCAAATCAGCTGCTCATTTTGTAAAGAAAGTATTTTCTGTGCGTTTTGCATTATTGATAGCCGCAAATATTTGTTTATTTTATTTTGTTATGTTTTAAGTTGCAAGCTCAAAAACATTATAAATAATTTAACTAGAGCTAAAATGCCAACAGCATGTATTTTTCGTTTTCTCTCTTTTTATATGCCTACTTCCAACACTGCATTAATTTTAAGAGAGTAAACATTTATCATAAAAATTTAAAAAACTCACAAATCTTGTTATTTTTATACACTCGAAAAGTGTAAATGAATTTTGTGTAGATGGAACCTATTTATTTATGCTTGAACAGCATTGCGGGCTGACTCAACATAGCTATGTCCGTCTGTCTTTCTGTTTCTATGAAATCTGTCTTTAAGTTTGCGGGCTATCGAGCTGAAACGTTGGTCAATTTATTTTATTTTTATTATTTTTCTTGATTGTTGCTACCAGTTGCAGCTCTTGTTTACACGTCGCAATGAATAGCGTGCATCTTTTCGATATCAGTTTCGATTGTACAGCGCTGATATTTTTGTATTATCGGTGTCGAAGTTATTACAAACTTATTTTATTTTATTAAAAATAATAATAGCACCTAGCAACTGCCAAAAACTCTTAGAAGCAGCTAAACTAGCCGTGGAAGTTACCGATTTAAAAATATGATCAACAAAATTCAACCTTGCATCCATGAAATCGAATTGAGTGTAAATCGAATTGCATCTAAAAAGATGCCCGTTTCGCTCATCGTGCAAATTTTAACTAACTCTGATCGCCTCACTAATGTAATAACGGAGATGTTTAGTTTAAACGTATGAAGCAGCGCAGGATAACAGACATTTTTTGCGCATGCAAGATCATGACACATAGTTGAGAGCCGTGGATAGATGGTGGAAACAATTACAGTTTCGTTCCTAGTGTCGGTAAAAATTATGGTACTTTAAGTGGCTGTTTTTCCGAACCAGAAAACACCATCTGAATGATAATTGTTGCATGTATATGCGAAAAGTAGAGAAGCATTGCAAGCAAAATCCACATAATCATAACGTGACTTCTCCAGGGATGGGTTAAATGGTAAACACCGCATAATATTGCTTGCCCTAACAACCAGAACTGTTATTATAGCTTTTAAAAGTTATTAGCTCTTAAATATGTGATTTAACAATGTCTTGTCTTGGAAACTGAAGTAGCAAACGCAATCGAAAAACTCCTTTTGCACGTGTCCTTAAATTCCTTAAACAAAACTGAAATATCTTAAGGTGGTATGGGTATGTCATATGTAATATGACTATAATAAGGCGGAAGGAAGAATTTTTGTTAAGTCGTTTCCATAGAAATTTCTTAACTGTAATAACGATAGTCGATTTTGGCAATACATTTGACAGTGCTGTCATCAGTATTTGAACAGGTGATATCCCTAACTTTTCCATTTTCCTAATCGGGTTCAACTGCGATATTAAAATAATGATCCTTACTGAGACAAAAATAGATCTGAAATTAAAGCTTATAAATATTAAATTCATACGAAACATATTTAATTTAAAAAATTGAAACAAAATAACGACAATAAAAAAACAAAATAAAAAGGACTTGGAAAATGAATGTACCGATCAGAGCAACAGACATACAATTTTTAACGTTTTGTGTGCGAAATAGTGCATAGAAATTGAGTTACTTTAATGCTCTTCAATATTAACATTTATGCTTTGTGACAATAAAAATAAATAAGTTTAATTTTTCAAAGTTTTGGATTATTCATTATATTCAAGTTTCGAATATAAAACTTAATCCCAGTGAGGATTGTATGTGGTGTGGCTTATATTTACAAATATTTAACAAGGAAAAATTTAAAAATTTCTCACCATTTATTTTTGTTTTTGTTCTTAATAATATAATAATTCAAGAGCTTAACAGCTTATATTGAGTTCTTCTAATTTTAAAGTAAACTCAAAATTGAAGCAGTGTTGGTAATGTTTACTCTGAACTGTCAGACGGTTTATCGGACATTAAAGATTCAATACGACGATGATTTGCAACATTTATTAAATTTATCTCGGTCGAGCGCTTTCACGACTGTCCTCCAGTTTCGTTACTTGAACATATCTGGCTGAATTTGTAGCATTTTTGACAGTATGCCAACACACGAAGAAGTCGTGTGAATCGAATTACTATATCCTATTACTATTTATACGTTAAATTTTATAAACATATATAGCTTTCGTTGGAGTGATGAACCGAATATAAAATTATTGTACACAAAACATTTTTGTATAAAGCTTCTTAGAATTTTGCGATTATATCTTTAATGATAATAATACAAAAACTAGTATTTGAAGAATTATGCAAACAATTTCGATATGTTTTTGCACATACATTTGTGTATAAACATATGTACATATATAAATCACAAGTATTAAGAAATTGTTTGTAATACCAAACAATATATCACAGTACGTACATATGTATTAATGCATGTATGCAATCAAATCTACATATATACATGTGTATGCATGTGTGTTCATACACACGTACCTGCACAAATATTGAAGTTTTTATTCGATTGTATGTGTGTATGCCCATACATATTTTGCACATATGCAAATAGAGGTAAAAGTCTTGTAAATGTCACATTCTATGCTACACTTGCATGCATGTTTAAATATGAATTGTGGATAAACAATACGTATGAATAAACATTTTATTTTTGGTTTTAATCGTGTTTTTACAAATTGTACTCCATGTACGTATATACACAAATCTATTGCAGTGAAAACGCTGTGCCCTTTCTGTAAGGCTTTTCAGCAATATATTGACCGTATAATGTAATATAAATAGGTGTGAATTTCGAACACAAAACAAATATACACTTACATTACTTCCGTAAATTTTACTCTCTTCTTAAAAAAAACAAAACAACAGTAGCTCACAAAGAAAGAATATAAACTTATAAACTTCCACACAGGAACGGATGGAATTAGTACAAAAAAATAAATCTATCTGCAACGATAACTCTTATCGATTATATTATTAGTCAGTCGCCTACGTCTTAAAAGAAATAGTATGACATACAATTTTTATTTTTCGATTTAGACAAGCTATGTTTTCAAATGTATTTATTTACAGGATAAGAGTTGTTCAATTATTTATTAATCTCCTACTTTGTAATTTTACTTAGGCAGAAAAAATGTGTCTCGTTTTTTTATACTGATTTTGAAAGTTATCAGAAAATTTTTAAAACAAAGTAATATTTCAACATAACACTTAAAGTCATTAAAAAACAAAACAAACAAAAGTGATTTTTATATCATGTTTGGGTGTATCAAATTTTATTCGCATTTTCCTCATAAATTTGGTAGGAAAATTTGACTGAAGACCTGTTCACACAAATTTGTCTATTTTTAAAATAAAATAAAAGATTTTATTGATAAAATGATTCTGAACCTTTAAACAACCCCTTTTTGTTAACTTTTAAAGTTGTTTTTTATTCAAATTCTTTTATCTTCTTTTTTTTCCAAATATTTTAACCTGAACTACAAAGCATACAAAACATAAAGAGGTCAAATAGACTAAAAATGTATTGGCAACAAAATTTCTTTTCGATAATCAACGCTGCACTTCGAGTGCCGAGAATGCGTCGCACACATTGCAGGCCGCGTGTGTTACGCAGAATATGCAATGCATCCCTAGCTTGTTGGGGTTACACTGCTCCGTAATTCTTCGTAATTCAACTGCCTATAATTGAAGACCCTCATACGTCCCACAAGACATTGACGGACAATAATTGTCCGTTAATAGTTGCGAAAATCGGTACACAATTTTAAATTTAAAAATGAAATTCTACCTATTGTTGCTTTGAAAAATAAGAAAGGTAAGTTGGTTGTCTTGAAAACCAAAAATTTCTGCCAAGCTTTTTTAAACCGTCCAAACTCTCTGTATTTTAAAATCTAAATTATAATATTACGAAATACAAGTCACCGTTTTTGCGCTAGGGCAAAAAATGTACGGTCTCGCCTTCAAAAACTGCGGAATTCCACTTCTTTCATAATTTTGTAGCCAGATTACCCAAATATAGAAGTAAGATAGCTTCTAACTCTATTAAGCAAACATTTTTCGTGACCTAATTGTTTAATGCCTATTAAAAATATATTATTGTTGTTACGTGGAAGCAAATGATTAGGTTGACGAGAAAAGAACAGGAGTGTTGACACATCACATGAACGGCGTTAACGCGCGGTTGTGTAATGTCATAACATGTTGGACGATGTAGTAAAGGACAGCTGTCCCCACTCGAGAGTCCTCGGTTTCGGTTAGTTTTCTCAGATTGATTTTCATCATTATCAGTTTCTAAACACCAGAGATATAGAAGATTGTCCACATACATTCTCAGTTAGCTTAGTGTTCAGGGAATCCCCTACTCAATATTTTTCAACTAGTACTATTATACAGCTCTCGGCCAGAAGATACCTTGTACCCAAGCTAAAAGCATAGTAAGTTATAAAGGGCCTACCGTACATTGAAATATAAAATTTAGTTTAAGCCTTTTTTTACAACAACTATTTTTTCAAGCGATTCTATAGATTAATTTTGAAAATTAAAAAAAAACATTTGAGTGTAAACGATCTTAATCGATATAAAGTACTATGTGAATTGTGGTGGGAGCTATAATGGGCGATGTTGATTTTTGAAGGACATTAATTTTGCTTTTGAAATAAACTGACTAATCAAATTTTGGAAAAAATGTGAATTTAATCAGTTTGGACCTTGAGGTGGGTTGATATATAATTTATTTTCCTAATATTTCAACCAATTTATCATGATTGCATATCTCTACATAAATAAACGACGAACATTTTTTCAAAGTTGTGCCTTCGCATTAGTCAATGTTTCAGGTTATGTTTTTTGAAGTTACTGCGCTTATATAAGCTAAATGATTGCAATATGCATACCTAGGAATTTTAAACTTATTTAGTAATTCAATTATTTTCAAGATTTTTAAAATTTGTAGATAATCAACTCGATAAAAATTCAATTATTTCCGTTTATATTCTATTTGTTAGGTTTATGTATTTAATACATTCATTCTACAACTTTTTTTTATATATCTTATACTTTAAATACCGAAATATGAAAATTCAAAGTCAGTGTCAAAGACTTAAAATAAATGCTTTAATCTCCCTTCAAGTAATTCAAGTATTCTATTCTTTTATGTTAAAAATAATGTTATGTTAGTAATGTAACATATTAAATAATTTCTCTAATTTAACTTATTAAAATTATCAAAATAAAGTGTCATCCCCAAAAACATCGCCAAGTAATCCCCCATCATCTTCTTCGCCCCCTCCTAGGTCTCCTATTCCAAATCCATCGTCGGCGTTTGGGGGCACAAAAGCTCCGTTAAATGCATCTTCCAATCGGTCTTCTATACCCATTGTAGAAGCGAGACCATATATTAATCGCATAACTACAAGTCGCACAAAATTTGGAGCACCAGTTGCTGCTTGTCTTGAAGCTTGTGTATCCGAGCTGGGTTTGTTGTGTAAAACATAGGGCTCCGCGGTTTTAGAACTTCCATATTCAAGTGTAAACACAGCCATTGCCGGCAGAGCAATAGTAAACATTATTGCTTGTAAAGATATTTGCATTTTTACACAAAAATAATACCGGTTCTAACCGAGGAACTAATAACGAACACTGCTCAAGTGTTGATAATATACGATACTAAGTTACATATATGGCATGCTCAAAACAACTTTCTCTTGTCATGGGTTTTTTTTTGTTAATGTTTGCTTTCCAGTTCTCTGGTTAAATTTCTCTTACAGTATCAATATGCATTTAAGTGTTTGTACACTCAGAACACAAATTGGTGTATAACATAAACGTATGTGAATACACATTTTTGTATAAAGTATTTAAATAGCATGTATTACCTGTCTCATAGTAAATTACGTTATGAAGTTCTTGTCATATATTTTTTTGTTTTCCGAGCCATTTCGTTTGTTTGTAATTAAATGAAACAAAATGGTATTTAACTTGTTAAAAAATACACGTTAGCAGCAGGTACTTTGTTAGTGATTTTAGTTGTCTGTGATTTTTAGAAGGTGCCTTCCGACAAGTAAACATTTTTGTACGCTCTACAAATTTTGATGTGACTGTGAATTTTCGTTTTTCGGTTGTCTTCTTAAGTCTGAAGAATATATAACCATATGGTACCGTTACATTTTTATTTTATACTGTCTTGGCTCATTTGTATAAAAAGAATTTGGCGCTAGGGCACACAGTAAAAATAAACAATATAGAATATTTTATAGCTCAGCTCTCGACCGGAAGATACCCTGTAACCAGAAGCAAAGAAAATTATAAAGCAAATATGTAAACTCACGTACAAAATTGATTTTAACTGTGTTTTCGAATGATCTAGTGATTTTTATCGAATTAAAAAAAAATATCTTACACATAAGTAATACAAAAAGTCAAAATAAATCGAATGATCAAAGTTTTTGAAGCATGTGTGCAACGGTAATCAATGATTTGAATCAAAGTTGACCTCCTGGTACACAAAACCAGTATACATTTTTTATAATTCTTGGGCTTAGGGTATTAAAACAAGCTTAACAAATATGTTATGGTTGTGTTTTCATTAACGAGTGTTAGTATTAGTATATTTCTCTTAGTGATCGGTGGACTAATGAATCTCCATTAAGATTTTGTGAATAATATAAGAGAACGCTTTTTACATTGAGACTATTTTTTTCTTTAGGTAAATTTGAGATTAAAATTTTTTTTCATAGGTTAAATTTTTTGCTTGAATTAAATAGTCTTGTAAACTTAACCAAGATTTTTAAAATACCGTGCTTTATAGCATAAATGCACTCTGTTTATTTAACCTGTTAAACCTTGGAGTTAAGTATTAATATTCAGATGTGGTCCGATGTCGAACAAACGCAACATTTTATAAATTTTTTTAAATAAATGATTAGGAAGTACGGTTTAATTAAATCTACCTTAGATATAAATTATAATCGATTTTACAAAGTACTTATCAGAGATCGGCAGCGGTGCTTATTTTCATCACTCCTAGTAACACTTAAAACACACACAAATACTTTTTTTTTTAACGCAGCAGCTATCCTAATTAGTTCAGATCTTTATTTCCCTTATTCTCCAAGCAGCGCTATTTTGAATAAATGTGTAGCGGCTGCACTGTATGCGGTTGTCCGAAAGGAGCTCAAAACAAAATTTGCAAAGCGCGTCGTACAGAAAAAAAAACAGATATATACGTAGTAGTAAGAAGTATTCTGCAACGTATACAAGATATTAATAACTTTATATATATGCATTTCATAATATATGTTTTTTTAAACAAGTATGCTCTTACGCACCTGATATTGTATATGAGTGAAAGTATTTTTATACCATGAACCCAAGATATGGGTAAACAGTGTATAACAATTTTGTGCAAAAGGATGTTACAGAAGGAAATATCTTCTACCCCATAAATGTTTGACTACTAATTAATTTTATAAATTCTCCAGAGCATTATCAATCCTTATACCTAAATATAACATTTATTTATTTATTCAGATAATATTACTTAAAATTTTATAATTTTAGCTCTAATATAATAATAATAATTTTGATTTTATGTTGAAAATAAATAAAGATAAGTATATATGAGAGCAAGATCCAACAGAGTTTGAAAAGTCATAAATTTTCGTTTTCGATATACACATACATTATATCGTTTAAAGTAAAATCCTAAATATTATTAATATAATATTTATCACTTGTAAAATTTGATCAAATCAAGAGCAACAGAGTATTCCGCAGTCAGTTGCGTAAGATATTTGGATATTTGAATAATTTGTTTTTAATTAGCGCTATAACATGAAGGAACAACAAATATCGCTGGAATCATATTCCCATCACGTAAGACTGTTTAAATTTGAATTTGTACTTTACAATAACTTAACTGGTTTTGGATACTAACGTGGTAGGACGGGAAAAAATCTTACGTATATATTGAACAAAAACATACATAAAAGAATAAATAAACATTTAGTCGTTTTTGAGTTTACATGTTAAAATGGTTAATACATACAAGTTATGCGCTTTTCTGTACTTTGCTTAAACTTAAACTTCAACTTTAGTAGTTTTTAATTATCGCCTACAGCTGAAAAAAGTTGCGTGTTCGTTTTATATGTTTTAGGTTCCCCCCAAAATCGGAACCGTATACTTCTGGCGCGCCAACACCCGCCTTTTAGAAGTAATTTGGAACTTGATCCTTTGACATTCTATTTATCATCCGTGAATATTTCGACAAATTAGGTTGCGAAATTTCGGAAATATCAAAGATTAATGTTAAGTTAACACACATACATATAGACACTGACTGTACGCGTTAAGTCTACGGTTCAGGGTTTGGGGTAGCTCCTAATCGAGGTTTCTCTAATATTAGCTTTCTCTGCAATTATCGTATTAACTCATATCGTTAATTTCCACTTAACTAGAGTGCAATTATATTAGCCACCCATAACGTAACTTCCTTCTCAGCTCACTAAATTCTCTTGTTCCGAGAATAAACGCGAATTAGCGACATTGTTTGTATATTTGTATGTGAGTACTTCTGTTTAGGTATGTCATGCAGCGAAGAGTACTTATGGGTCAGAACCAAATGCGATTGGGAGGGGAACGAACACACACAGACATTCAAACGTTAGATTATATTGATAGGTGGTATACGTAAACACTTAAAGACGTAAACAATAAACATGTACATATAAATATAATGTGTTTATTTAAGTATGTATATACATTTGTGAGTATGTCTGCGTGAAAACAAATTTATTTATCAAATTGTGTGAATGTATTGCTATCCATAATTATTCGACCGTAAGGAGACATGCCTCAGTTAGACTCTGGATCGCCATTTACCAATACGTATTTTCATATTGTGCGGTATCAATCGGAAGATAAGCTACCTTCTTATGATTGAAAACTACATATTACATGTAACTATAAATTTGTATAAGTATTATTAGTACGAAAAATATATAAATTGTGATTATTTCAGATGAGTGCATCGTTAGTTATTTTGTGTTTAATTTTCAGTTATGTTAATGCAACAATCGGTTCAGTTGAAATATGCTGCAGTGCACAAGCAGCATTTTTCCGAACACGTGCGGAAAATAGTACCTTTGGTGATTACGAATGTATTACTGCACCGAATGATCAAAATGAAACGGATAGTGCCGAGAGCTTCATTGTACAGGGTACAATCGAAATACCGCAAGGATATAAATTGGAAACAAATAAAAACGAATCCATAGAATTAGAAAAATGTGCGCGAACTATCTATTCGAATATATCACTCATTACTGAAACTTCAATTGACGTGCCAGCAAAATCATGCCTTCTAATTTTAAACAAACGTCTCATTGCTTTTGCGTGTAAATCAAACAATGATAATGCATTGCAAAGTATTGGAATAATTAATAAATGTTGTCCACATGGCTATACATATGTTAGGGAACTAAACAAGTGCTTTCTACGTGAACCCGATTTTAATTTATACTCCTACATATTTAAAACACAAATGATTTTTGTTGATGACTCATTCACGTGCCCCAACAACAAAGTTCTTGTTGAGTATGTTGTGCCAGCGGAGGCAATAAGCTTAAAAGATAACCAGCTTATATTTAAAGACGACAGCAAAACATTTCAAAGAAAAGAATATTGCATTGAAGCAATTGATGAAATAAATAAAAAGAAAAGTTCAGCAAATAATGAAAATACTCAACAATTTATAATTCGCACCTGTCAAAATGTGAAAGTATGCGATGTTTTACCTTGCGTTCGAAGGTGTTGCGCCGATGGGGAATATTATTCCAAAATGAATATGACAACTTCTTGTAGAAAGGATGCAAACGATTTGAAATTTCGGAGTTTTGAAAGCATGAATATCAGCGGAAATTTTACGAAACCCTCAGGTAAGTGCGATTGTTCATTTATTTGATATCCACTAACATTCCTGCAAAGATTACGAAAACTTGCAGACAGAAATCCACCTGCTTTATCTAAATCCAATTATTTATCCAATAAATTGACTGATTATTTTTTGTGAGTCGCTTATGAGAAAGAGCAATACTAGCGATTGATTGCGGTATTTTGAAAAAAAATTATCTTATTTAGAAACAAATTATTTTGCGTAACTTAGATTATAGTAATTTTTTCCTGACAATTTAAGCATCGAGTCTGCTTCACTAAATTTATTTATTTGTTTATTAAGAGCTACCATATTATAAAACTATATGATAGCGTGCATTTTTCTGGGCAGGCCTTCAGGTCGGTCGTGATTATATGTATATGTCCATATATTTCTTGTTTATGTGTGTATATACATGCAAACATATATAACATAGTTGTTTTATATATTTTAATATGGGTGAATGATTGTGAGATATTTTAGAATATCTAACATATTTGGGGGTTGCGTTGGAAAGCCATTGTAGTGGGTTGGTGTTTTTTAATACTGCCTGTCTGTATGTTCTATTGAGATATTGTGGTTGCTGAACGGGAAAGTTTTGAGGTGTGTGATCATTGTGAAATTTGTGGGTTATTTTGGTTTCAAGAGGAAATTTCTAATAACTTGGTGTGTATTTTTGATGGGTAAAAGGAATTTTATGATTTTGTGCAAAAGTATGTAACAGACAGAAAGAAGCTCGAGAGTACAAGTACAAGTCTGTCTGTTCATTTGCCTACGTGCCCGCGTACCCATAGCTTAAATTTGGCAAGTTTTTTTTTTGTGTAGTGTTCGTTGTTATAAGAATTTTCTGCTTTTATTTATTTGTTACTTATTCTAGGGCTTCTGCGAATGCGATTATTTCGGTTTATTTGCCGACGAGAAGTGAGGCAAAAGACTTGATAATAATATTATAATCGTATGCGACCTTAAAAATCTTTGACGAACTTCAATTTTGCTGATGTATATAAAATAAGTAAGGGTGTTCTTTCAGTTAGGCCTGACAATTATATATCCCTCACGTATATATAACCTTAAAAATGAACCGATGGCCGTTATTAATTGAAGGAGTGTGGGTAACATAATGCATATTCAACTTATTTAAAAACGGCGCCTACTGCTTCAGCTTATTGCTATCCCTATTTCTCTATTTTTACCTTTGTTGTGTTTAAGGCAGCAGCGAGCGCGAATCGCGAAATTGCACAACTTTTGCTATTTCGACCGATACAATGTCTGACCCAATCTATTAACTAACGTAGTACCAAATTAACAATAACAAAAAATTTAATTTTTAAATTTCAGAATTTGGAGTATTAATGGGGTTGGAATGCCCAAAATTTCGTTTGGATCCGGACTCTTTTTCAGATGAATCACATGTTATAAGTTCAACGAACGGATCGTTGTTTATAACAAGCACGAAAAAAATGTACACAAACAGTCAGTATTGCATCGAAAAAGTTAAGAATTCATCATTCATTGACCAAAAGGTAAATTTGTTATTATTACTTAACAAGAAAAAATGATCGTATTAAGTCTTTGCTCAAAAGTCAAAATACATTCCTTCTGTGGCTTATAGTAGTTCAAAAGAATTTTATAACAACCGAGACATGTTCAGAATCAATTTTATAATATACAATTTAGTATGCGCTACGAGTATATCTTCATAAATTGGAATCTGGTACCAAGCACTGTCAGCTAGAGCACTGTTATTTGTTAACTGTCCATATCTAATATTGAAATAATGAAACAATCATTTATTTTCAGAACAGTTGTACACATTTGTGTGCTTTGATTCCAGAGTGGTTGGCAATGATCGCATACGATTTAAAATGTACCCAGTTGGTCTTTTGATATCGTGTTGTTTTTATGTAATTACACTTGTGGTGTATACGTCAATAGAAAAACTGCGCAATCTTCCAGGAAAAATTTTAATTTGTTTGATAAGCAGTCTCCTCTTTGCGTACCTTGGAATCGCTTTGGGACAATTGATGCCTACTTCAAACAATGACATTTGCTTTTTCTCAGGTATTTGAATTACAAATTATTTGTGGTAGATAACTTTGTCAAAAAGCAAGCTCTTAACATTTACTAATTTTATCTTTTTTTAAAGGATTTTTCGTGTACTTTTTCCTTATGGCTGCATTTTCCTGGATGAATATAACATGTTTCGACATTTGGAAGACATTTGGGTAAGTGTTTTTAGTTTTGACTTATTGAAGACAAGTCTCCTTTTGGCCCTCTAACAATATGGTTACAACTAATAGCCATTTCATTACAAGATAACTTGCAGAGTTGTTATTATAATAATAATCTTTTATGGTCGTTAAATGCAACAGTTAAAGATATTTTACGTCCATTTTATTGGAGAGGTGAAGCTTATTAATTACTTTAGCGGATGCGGTTACAAAAACTTTCGCGGTAGTCTGATAACAAATGTTAAAAGAATATGGGTTCATGCTTTCTGACCGGTGACCAGCTAGACTAGAAACTTTTTAGGTATATTTAAGAATGTGGTTAATGCCAAACTCAGTATACTTACTGCAAAACATTTCCAAATTCTTAATCATTTCTTAGGTGTTTAGATTTCAACTCAAACTATCGCATAAGGTTGGAAAAAATGTTCCTCTGAAAATAACGCCGCCCACCTCCAAGTCACATATCGTTTGTTGGCAGCTATGTTTCATAAGCGAGATAACAGGACGCCTTGGCAAGAACTACCCCTGTTACGTACCTGTGGAGAGTTGACACACCCAGAGTATAATTTACCAATTTATTTCACCAGATGGGTGTCACGTTTGAACAGGGTTTCGGTTATGTACGAAGGTTAATTGTGACTTACCCGTCGTCTTTTGTTCGTGCTCCCCTTCTCCTAATGATGTGCGGTTGCATGGCGTTCTCATATTCTTCCTTAGGGTTTCGCGTTAGCTTATGTGGTAGTGGACCTTCGCCGTAAAGTGCTATGTAAGCATAGAGCAGCCTTGATGGAGCTGATTGGCGCATCAGGTTAAAAACCCTGTTCTCGCCATCGCTTAAATTATAAAGCACATATTGTACTAAATATTTTTTAGAGGTTTAAGTCTTACCTAGATTTTGTATAGCTGTATAAACTGTAAATTCTGCCTGTTCAAATGTTTTTGGGCTCGTACCACAAAGGCTAAGAAGACAACACGTAGTGGAGCCGCAATAGGTTTTAGTCAATTTGATGACACCATATTTTGGTAAGCTATTGGCTTTTCTGAATTAGAATACTTGTCGACGGCAGCTGTCATTCACATTAGCACGTGCAGGGAATTCAGCCGTACAAGTGTCTCCTTTGCAGGATTTGCCAGCTTTCTCAAGTACTGGGTGATACACTCTTTAGCTCGTTTCAGCCGAACTCTTTGTTCTTTGCCTGAGCTTTGTCTAGATTTTACTTGAGGGACTTCTCCCTGTAGGATTTTTGTCTATTTTGTGCTTTTATTGTTGTCAGGTAAATGAGCGTCTGGTATATTTATGGGCTTTATCGCTGAATCGTAGTACTGGCCGCATGTCAAATTGGTATCGGTATTTTAGCATTTACAGGTCGTTTGAAAATGTAATACCCCGCAAACGAAAAACTTAAAGCAAGACTAAAATATCAAAGAAGGTCACAATAGATTTAAATCGATGTTCCCCTTAAAAACCATTTATATATTAAATATTTTCCTACCTTTAGTATTATTTCTTCACATATAAAACATTTAAACAAAGCTTACTTATATTAGCTGTTCGATAATAGTGATAGTCTATCCGATGTTTTTGCAGCTCTACAAAAACAATATGTCTATGCATTTCCCACATTTGAAGGCGTAAGTCAACAAGTTTGGTTGATTTGCTTATAAATATCGAAGTTCCAATATCTTTCATTGCTTTTAATTTTTTTTATATATTTTTTTTAGATCAACTAAATCCAAAAATTTACAAAGACGGGAACAGCGAACGCGATTCTTGTGGTACTCTTTATATGGTTGGGGAATGCCAACAGTTTTAACAACAATCACGGCATCGCTTAGCAAATCCAGTATTTTGAAAGAATCCATACGACCTATGTTTGGAAACGGCCGATGCTGGTTTACCTGTATGTTCATATATAAAGATTTTTTTTAAATTACTAACTTATCATAATATTGCAGATGACACAATTGGATTCGCCAGCTTAATATTTTTCTCTGGACCTCTTGGAATACTGTTTGTTGTTAACCTACTGCTATTTTTGCTTACGTTGAAATACTGCAACAAAGTGAAACGGGAAATATTCAGGATGCAGAGTTCGAACACGGAAAAGCATACATTGAGAAGTCGTTTTTTTATTGACAAAACAAGGTTCATTATGAACACAAAACTATGCTTTGTAATGGGAATTACCTGGCTCTTTGAAATTGCAAGCATTTTTTTCTACGATCACAAAAAGAACTTTTTTTGGTCAATTAGTGATTCTTTCAATGTTTTGCTGGGAGTGTTTGTGTTTATTATTTTTGTCTTTAAAAGACGTGTATGGCAGGAAATCATGATTAAATTGGGTAAGTTGTAAATTTAAACAGCTAAGCTAAACTTTTTTTGCATTTTTTTTTTTTGTTAGTGGGTTAGTAAATGCTTATCCACGTTAATATCATTTACTTAAGATATATATACTTTATGGGATCGGAGATGCTTTCCCCTGCCTATTACATAAATTTGCACTTATTTGGATAGGTTTTCTTACTTGGGAGTTTTTTCATTTACTCACCAATCCTCCGTCAGCAGCGGCTCTGCGTTTTAGTACGAGCGTGTTAGGACTTCAAAAGTTATATTGCTTTCCCTTGAACCTCCTTCGTCTATAATAATATTAGCTTACAAATGTATATTTATGTTATCGAGATTTGTTATGCGTTTACGATATTTGCATACATTACACTTATTCATTCTACATTTTCCTTCTTTAGGTTTTCAGTCAAAGAACGACCTGCGAAGAAATGGAAATACAACACATCTTACACAGTCAACATGTGTTACACATAGTATAAACATGAAGAAACTTGATGACGTTGGCGGTAATACTCCCATCCTACGAAGAACCTCTTAAGCCATACAAATAAAATATTATTATTCAAATCTTTCAAATTTGTATTATTTATACAGACTTCAATAAAATAAAATAATAATTATTAATCTGCAGTTTGTTGGGGATGGAGACAATAAACCGATCAGTCTAAATACGTTTCATTATATCGTTACTTGCTGTCTTACAAGTTGAGGAATATATATGGCTTATCCGATTTTTAGTCCTTAACTTTTTTATGTCGGAAAAATTTCTAAATGCGGACGCGCGATTGCACAAAACCAATGTAGATTTCTACCTTTTGTACCAAAATATTTAAAAAAATTAATAAAAGCATGGACATAAGTTTCCTTAAGATGAGTCAAAAACGGCTATGTCATCAGTAAGTTAGGACGAAGAAGACAAGTTATTTCACGTTCCTTTAAGATTTCAATTTATTTCCGGTCTGTTTCCATAATTTTCACCACGTACAAAATCAGCTGATCACAACTCACCAGCAAAATGAGCTAAGGCTTTGAGACTGAGACCTGTTTTACACGGTGCAACTGATTGCATGCGACCAGAGTTGCCACATTTCCCTCGCCTACAAAACCAAAAGTTGCATGCAATCTGTCCTTATAAATTAAAAAAATAAACTAAAACTGATAAGTATATTAACAATTTATGATAAGCGTTTTCACCATTCCACTCATAAACGAAAATATGGGCACACTTCGCTCATATCCAAAAGGGGTGGAATGTCTAAATGTCCTGCGCATAAATATACGTACACACATAGAACTTATTTTGAAGTAGTGAAAACTATATGCAAACGTCTGTACATTTCATTGCGATTAATTTTGAAAACATAAAAAGTTACCAAGAGGAAAACATATTACAAATTTCAGTGTATCAAAAATGAGTTTTCATTTTGAATTCATTGTTGTTCGTTACATCGTGTTAATAAATATTTGTGTATGGTCACAAAACACGACATATGAAAACAATGGGTATGTGAAACATTAAATCCATACATATGTATACACATACATAATTTGTTGCACGCAATTCGAATCCTTTAACTGTATTTGTTGCAAAATTATTTAATTGCTGGTTATGATAAAATAAATGGGAATGGAATTAAAATTATATACATATCTACATTCATTAATTGCACGCATTTATGTTTTTAAATGTATACAAATTTCAAAGAAACAGTTTAATAACCCGGCCGATTACTTATATTGTGTGTGGAGAAAAACGATAGAAAATTTTTGTAAATTAATGTTTATGTTTTACCGGACATGGCCTTAGTAATTGTTAAAAAACTATTAAGAAAAGGTTAACTTGATAAGTCGCTGGCGTTAAAATTGTTAGCAGGTTAAAAGATTTCTTTCAAATGCAATTGGTTAAAAAATGTCAATTTGTTCTTGTACATTGTAAAAAATTTCACTCTATTCACTCATAAAGATTTCATCAATCATCTGGAATATGTCAACTGTATACCGGAACGATTTGTCAAGACTTTTTGAAAAATGCTCACGTCTTTATAGCACCAAATGTGACCATCAATGACTTAGAGGAACGATTAAAAGCCGCCTATGGAGTGATCAAGGAATCAAAGTAAGTATTTGAAATTTAAGAATTTTTTAATGAGAGCTGTCTTATAACGATAACATTTTTAGGGATATGAATTTAAATTGCCGAAAATATGCGCTACCAAGTTTATGCTTCAGTGCACTACCAATTTGCAGAACACCAGAAAGAACAAATTTACTATATTTTGCAAATGTCGCTATGATAACGAACAAATACAATGGAAACAGTACGCGAAAAAAAAGATTTGTTTCAAAAGATACTAAAAATACGCATCTGTTTCATAAGAAAAAATCGGTTTATTATAACGATGTATTTACTACGGATGTATCAAGCAAGTATCCACCGACCAGAGATTCAGAGAATTTAAAACGCATTTGTCGGGAAGAATGTGAGCTATTGGAAAATGAACTATGCCAAAAGGAATATGCTATTGCAAAACGGCATCCCGTAATTGGTTTGGTTGGTGTTGAAGACTGCGAAAGAATACCACAGCACAAGGATTGCTCTACATTGGGCATAACTATTGAAGTTGACGAGGCTGAAGACTGCTTTTGGGAAGATGGTTCAAGTTACAGAGGAGTTCAGAACGTCAGTTCATCGGGAAAATCATGTTTAAGATGGTCGTGGTTAATGAAAGAAATATCAGACTACCCAGAACTCATTGGACAAAATTATTGCAGGTATGAAAATTATACTGCTTGATTATTTGTGAGTGTGATTGTGTTCAAAATTAAATAAAAAAGTAAATAATTATAACATTGTATACATTCTAGAAACCCAGGAAGTGCGGAGAGGAGTCCATGGTGTTTTGTAGATGATAGATCATTAGACCGAAACATCGAGCCCTGCGGCATTCCAAAATGTGTTGACAAAATATGGTTAAGCATTGTTTCCATTCTAGGATTAACAGTTTTATTTGTCATTATCATAATTTTGATGGTTGTTTTGAGGAGAAAAAAAACTCGTGGTATGAAAAATATACAAAATGTATGTGACCTAATGTGCATGCAAAAGATTTCAATATTTAAATTATTTTATTTGTCTTTTAGATAAATACGCCCAACGCCGGAAATAACATATATGGAAACTCACAATCAAACCCAAACCAAGACGTCGGGAGAATGACATTGCATAGTTCAATGGAACATGTTGGCATACCATCTAAAAGTATTGAAAAAAATGGACTGTTGAGAATTCCACACTTTACATTGCAAGATGTAGAGTTTCTAGAGGAATTGGGAGAGGGCGCATTTGGTAAAATCAAACCTTCAACCTATAAAAATAATTTTTACGTATACTTGAAACTTTTAAAATATAAATATTTCTTTGATTTTTTTAATTGTTTTAGGAAAGGTTTTTAAGGGACAACTAACACAGACAAATAAGAAAGTTGTAAATGTTGCAATTAAAGCTCTAAAAGAAAATGCATCCGTTAAAACACAACAAGATTTTAGACGTGAAATTGAATTAATATCGGACCTGAAGCACCAAAACATTGTTTGTATACTGGGAGTAATTTTAAATAAAGAGCCATTCTGTATGCTTTTCGAATATATGGCGAACGGTGACTTACATGAGTTTTTAATCTCAAACTCGCCGGTTGAAAAGAAATCATTGTCACAATTGGAATTTTTACAAATAGCAATGCAAATCAGTGAAGGAATGGAATACTTATCAGGACATCACTATGTTCATCGTGATTTAGCAGCGCGAAACTGTTTAGTTAATGAAGGATTAATTGTCAAAATTTCCGATTTTGGATTGTCGCGGGATATTTACAGTTCTGACTATTATAGGTATGTGCTCAATAAACTAAGCCAGCTTATGTGGTTTAAATTGGTTTTCTTTACTTTTATGTTTAGGGTTCAATCAAAATCGTTACTTCCTGTCCGGTGGATGCCCTCCGAGTCTATACTTTATGGAAAATTTACCACCGAAAGTGATATTTGGTCATTTGGAGTTGTCCTCTGGGAAATTTATAGTTATGGAATGCAGGTATATCTGAACACACTTGAATATAAAAACCTTGTTAATATAACCTTACATATTAAATATAATATGGTCGTTACAGCCCTACTATGGTTACAGCAATCCGGAGGTGATACACCTAATAAGATCCCGCCAACTACTTTCTTGTCCAGAAAATTGCCCAACAGCTGTTTATTCACTTATGATTGAATGCTGGCATGAGCAAGCAGTAAAGCGTCCAACGTTTACAGATATTTCACATAGATTAAAGACTTGGTATGAAGGCCATATTAAAATCAGTAACCAAACTCCTAAGTAATCATAGATGCATATATACAACATACACAGTAATACTTGTAAAAGAAATAAAAAGTAATTTTAAAATTTCAAAAGTTTTCTAAAATTCTGCCTCCGACCAACTTAAAAGAAAAATCTTTGGAGGAAATAAAAACAAAAGATAAATCGGCTTTGAAGAGATGTGGAAAAAAATCCAATTTGAAAAACCATTTAAATACATTTTAGAAAAGAAAAAACCAAATTTTATTAATCGGCTTAATTTTTATACGAAATTATTCACAGTTTAACTGGTTTAAACATTTTTCTTAATTTAAATTATTAGAAGTTGTAACATATACCTTTTTTCATTAACTTCTGTCATATAAAGTGTAAACATATATCGTTTGTGCGCTTCTTAAAAGGCGTTGGTTTGTAAAAATACTTAGTGAATTGAAATAATAAGGATGGTAGAATTTTTCGTCAGATTACCTTCAATGTAGACATACGCTTGAATGAGCGTAATAAAAATAAATTATTCATAGTTATGGTTTTTATAAATAAAAGAGACGTTCCGACAATTTGCTTGCAGTATCCCGCTGCACGCTTTGCCCAATCAAGAAAGCCAGCTTATGAGCGTACTGAAAAAAAAATAAATCAAAATTAGTAACCATTTTTAATTCAAAACAAAAATACAAAATATGATAAAGACGAGAAAACCTGTGAGATGCCATTATATTTTTAGGCTATTCTGAGTCAAAAACAAAGGATCAAACAGGAACAGGTGCTAAAATACTCTAACCAACAAGCAACACAATGCGCGTGTTTGCACGCGTCTGCGGCTATTGTGCCACTCATATTCGAATTCGATATCTTCCAAGTTCTTTCAACGATCTATGGAAATTTTAGTAAAAGATTAATGTAATTTTTTAAGGTCATACAAGGTCATTTAAAATTTTCAATGTTGTTGATAATAAAAACATATTTGAAACGAAGATATTAAAGAAAAAACTTCTGCTCGATGTAAATGGCAAGTGACAGAATCAAAATCATGAACCAAAATACTAATTTGTTTGGACGTAGATGTATTAGCCAACAGTATGTTAAAGTGATTAATGAGGGTTTATGAATAATACAACCAACCTCCCGATCAAACAAGGGGCGCACAACTTAGCCTGTGTTTAAGATCACAAACAGACGACACGGGACAATTTTTTTAGAGCAATTAGAAGTAGCACTATGATCATAATAGCTCGAACATAAGATCCGATAACAAGTTTGAAAAGAAGTAGGTACAAAATAAATTAGTTTGTTTGATTAATTCAAAATAAGCAACTTCACATTTTGAGGGCATAGGTTAACAAGAGACAGAGTTTTAGTTGATATAAAATTTTGTGACGATGAATATATAATTTATGAATTAACTTTTCTCGATTATTATACTCTGATCCCATTAAAACTGGGAAAAAGGGTATTATGGTTTTGTGCAAATGTATGTAACAGGAAGAAGGAAGCATCTCCGACCCCATAAAGTATATATATTCTTGATCACCATCAACAGCCGAGTCGATAAAGCCATGTCCGTCTGTCCGTCCGTATGTATAAACGCGTCGATCTCAGAGACTATAAGAGTTAGAGACTCCAGATTTGGAACTTAACCACGCCTAAGCTCGCCCTAGGCAATACAAGTTTGTTTTCGATTTTCGATAACTCATCCCGTTTCCGATATACACATGGGATCGATAACAACAAAATCTTAAATTTGGAAAACTTTGAGATAACGTGTGAAATTGGTTGAGAAACACCGGAGATATAGAACATTGAAGTTGAATATGCAGTATGCGCGTTAACATACACACAAGCACTGACTGTACGCGTTAAGTCTAAGGATCAGGGTATCGTCTAGTCGGGTTTTCTCGACTAGAGCCTTTTTACTTGCTTTTAATCTATTAATATGTATTTAAATATATCAATATATAGTTAACACACAATATTAGCTTTCTCCTTTGTTAAGGAATAAGTTTGAAGCTGTGAATAGAATATTTTAAGCTTACCAAGCAACAAGCAGGGATCCGTACCGTTCCAGGCCAGTTATAATACATAAAACATAGTTTATAACTTAGTTTTTGTATGATATCAGGGCCATAATTTGAGTCGTCGCGCAAAACAACAAAATGTGTTGGAGAAACAGTTCCTTGTCGAACCATTTGAGAAACCAAAAAGAAATCATACATATGAGATCTGGTTATGTACTTATCAACCACTGTTCCGGGCAATGGATTTTCATAATTATTATTGTTTGCCTGAAATTTTTGAAAATAAAGTGTCATTAAAATAATAAAAAAAAAACACTCTGAAAACTAGCATAAGAAACCGATAAAGAATTTATAAGAAAGATGACTTACCAAAAAGTATCGAGTGTTAATGCGTTTTTGAACTACTATAAACGTGATTTTAATATTTTTACTGCAAATAGCTTCAAATTGTGGAATTTCATACTTGGCACATAAATTAAACTGGCCATCTCCAACTCCGTCTCTGAAATTGAATACAAAAATTTTTGGACATGAGAAAGAAAAAGTATTATATAGTTAATCAATCAATCATACCTGTAAATTATTACGTTATCTGGTAAGTTACCGTTGCGTTTCTTATAACATTCTAGGGCTGATGCGAAAGATGAAGTAAGTCCGTTAACAATCTCTTCCTTTTTGGATTGTATAATAGCTTTACTATACCAATGGGTATACGTTGAGTTAAGAGAAGCTACAAATGCTGCAATGTTAATTAAAAATAAAATTTTCGACACCTTTCTTTATAATTTTAAAAACTGTTTAACATACCAGCTACAGAACGGTTTTTTTGAGAAGGATCATGATATGAGTCTATTCCACAGATCATTGTATTTTTTAAAGGAATTTTTACAGTCCATAGAGAACCTCCCATTTTACAGTTCATTTGTAAAATAATCTTTTGGACAATTGAACGATTTTTACTTTCGTTAAATAAAGTCCTCGAATTGATTACCTATAAATAATTATAAAATTTTAAATAATGTGTAACAAAAGATCTTGTTAATACTATACAACAATAATTAAAAACTAAAAGTTTCTTCTGTTCTTTTCATAAAACTTAGGCCCATTGTTGCTATTCACGTTAAATATAATATAATATAACTTGAGTTTGAGATTTTCGAGCAACAAATTTAACCATAAAACTTCGGCTGCTTATGGGTTTTCGAGAAAATAGATCAATCAACGCATCAGCTCTACTAAAATAAATAATCGATGCATATCTTAATTTAAATCGGTCAATTCGGACCACTATACCATTTATTTGCTAGACAAATGAAATGTCTTAAAAGAGATTTTACTTTGATAAGCAAGTAGGCTGAGCAAGTGTATATAATATGAGGCATGCTGAAGATCTTTTACCATTTAAAATCAAACTTTTTTACCTATTAGAATCAAAGTTATTACCTGTGATGCGACCGGTATTTCTGAGCAGCAGACTTTTTTGATTGCTGAATATCTGTCATCACGACTACTGGGGCAAATGCAAACAACGATTTGGGTTTGTGTCGAAATGCAGCGACGTAGAGCATCAACATATGTATCTATACGATCCTGCTCCAACGATACTATGTTTGGAGTGCAAAAGTTCATTCCAAGGGATTGACAGCAACGTTCCATATTATGTAGGAGTGATTTAACTGTTCGTAAATCATTTTTTTGATGTATCAAAATCCAATTGCTGAGATGTACAACTTCGAGCATTTCATTGCTCACGGCATCTTTGGAAAATTCAGCTCGTTGTCCAGCAGAAACGCTGCTTTTTGCAAAATAAATTTGCTCTGGATCCATTTTTCGACCCACGATTTTATCATTATTATTAATGAGCGATATGCCCCAGTTATCTAGAATCTCTTTTGCAGCGGCGTTTTCATTTACATTTCTAAAATACTTCTCCAATGCCTGCATCCGCTGATTGGGCGAGACTCCAGTGAATGTTGCGATTTCACGCATTAGTTTCTTATCCGCCCGAATTTCATCGTGTAGGCCCGTGAGGTAACAAAGTTCCGGGATCAAGCAGAAACGAATGCTTTCCGCGTTCACATTTTCATTTCCTCTTGATTGTTTTAAGCTTATAAGTAATGGTTGCTTGCCGTCTTTAATGCTAATGTTATAGTGATTTTTGTAATAATCAATGTAACTACTGGATCCCGCTCTAGTTTCAAACGTGGAATGTGGATTTTCGGAGAAACATATATCATCAATTTTATATGTACGATTATTGTAGCGAGTTATTATAATGCTTCCAATTAAGTGTTTTTTGGCTTTGTCTTGGAAGGTAGAGTTGTTGTATTGATAAATCTCAATTAGCATATCCAAAACAGTTTTTTGGCAAAGCAAACGATGAGATACATCACAGCAGAGCATAAAACCACCGTCATACTCATCGACAGCTGTTACGTAGCCTGGCCACACTTCTAATTTGGCCGTAGGAATAACTTTTGGGCGTGTGGGATCGAAATTCTTACGATCAAATTTAACGTAGTTTAAGGTTTTCATGACCCGATCAAATAATATGTTGTAAAATTGTAAACAATTCTTATTAGATTCTTTTTTTTTGAAAAGCAATCTTATTTCAATGTCTACGTTATCCGAATTTTTCGATACAAACGTTGTCAATTGTTTTTCCATTAAAATCGGCAAGTAAAGGGTGGACCCGTCGAAGGTTTTAGTCCCACCAAATTTTTCTCGATGCTCATTTAAATACTTCACTCTTAAATGAACCGAATCAACAGGAGGATTGTATTTTACTTCATAGATGTAAATTCCTTTCTTTGGGTTAGATTTTATACCTATATAGTTACAAGCCAAATTAACTGGTGATCCTGTTGATAATAATGGTAGTAAGTTATAGTCAACTTCGATTAAATCTAGTATAAAATGATTTTTACCTTTCGATCCATAAACAGTGTTGGGATAGAACAAGCTACTTGTACAAGCTTGCACTTTTGTTTTTTGAGCTTCATCACAAACGTCAGGTGCATGCTCTAATGGAATACTCTTTTTTCCATCACTGCTGCCCGAATTTGCGGAATGATCTATTTCGCTTCCCAATTGTTGCGAGTTATTTTTAAAAGACTGCAG
Source organism: Scaptomyza tumidula (assembly GCA_035044465.1). NCBI lineage: Eukaryota > Metazoa > Arthropoda > Insecta > Diptera > Drosophilidae > Scaptomyza > Scaptomyza tumidula. The sequence goes on along the minus strand of JAWNNW010000669.1, from coordinate 1,018,829 downwards.
TAATTTTGCACGTCCTCGGCCAATTGTAAAGCTTACTGTTTCGAGTGATGTTGAAAGTTCATTTGCAACAGTCTCTGTTGCAACTCGCCGAGATTCTAAGCTCGAAACAGATTGGTCAGCATCTAGGCCACTGTCTTTTGTATTTTCTCCACTTGACAAAGAAATTTCCGAATCCTCAATCTTTTTGTTATAAAAAGCTAACAAGTTTCCTCGACCAGACATGATCTGAAATTAAATTCGATTTTGTGGTAAAAAGTGATATAAGTTAAATAAAAAAACCTCGATTTAGCATTTTAATTTTTATAAACATCTTTTGAAGACACTGCACTATTTAGCGCTCTGCTTTCTCTCAAAAAAAAAAAAAAAATCAAGTCATTTTAAATACAAGTTAACGCAGGTAATAACATGGAGCTTTAATTTTTTATTTTGCTTCGGATTTTTTTTGCTAATGTTCTTCCTTAAGCACACTTCGAAAATTAGACAATAGTAATTAAATTAAATTCCAATGTCAATACCAATTTAGAAGAAGCATTTTAGCCCACTGTTTCTAAATCCGTTGATTTATTGATGTTATGACCGAGCTTCCATCGTCATTCATAGGCGCTTTTTTTTATACCCTGATCCCATTAAAAATGGGAAAAAAGGGTATAATGGTTTTGTGCAAATGTATGTAACAGGCAGAAGGAAGCATCTCCGACCCCATAGAGTATATATATTCTTGATCATCATCAACAGCCGAGTCGATATGTCCGTCTGTCCGTATGTATGAACGCGTCGATCTCAGAGACTATAAGAGCTAGAGACTCCAGATTTGGAACTTAAGCTCGCCTAATCCCTAGGCAGTACAAGTTTGTTTCCGATTTTCGATAACTCTTCCCGTTATGCAATATGCAGTATGCAGTATGCGCCCACACACACACACATACTTGCAAGCACTGACTGTACGCGTGAAGTATAGGGATAAGGGTATCGTCTAGTCGGGATTTCTCGACTAGAGCCTTCTTACTTGTTTTTTTTTGCTTTTAGTTAAGTTGTGTATGCGCGTGCACGAACAACCGTTTTCTTTACAGTTAGCTAGGCTTTCAGTATGGGGTCACATTGGTTGTTGTTTTAAAATTTGTTTTACTTTTAATAAGTTATTCAGTCAATTATCTCTATAAAACAAAACTAAAAAAACATTAAAAATACTTTAAAAGGCACTAAAGGCAACTGACTCGAAATGCTTTACACACCTACGTTTTTGGATCATTTTTGTTCTGAGAAACATTTTTAGTACCACCCTAAAAAAAACGGCACCAGCCGTTGAAAGCACTTGAAAATACCGACTGTACAGCTCGAGTTCTACACATCGGTACTTAAAATTTTTTTTGACCACATTCGCGAGATATAGTGATTCCACAATCATTCTTCATCTCATTGGCAAGCGATCTGCGCAAAAAAATTTGACTTTAATGGTCTGCGCATTTTTTATTTAATTAAAAGTTATTGTACATACGAATTTCACAACGAAAGTATTTTTAATGTTTCTTTGTTAATATTAATGTTTTTTTAAGTTTTTTTTAATAGGTTTAAGAGATAATTGATTGAGTTACTTATGAAAATAAAATTAAAAACAACAACCAGTGTATCCCTTATAGCTGTAAAGTGGAAATATCAAAATTTTTCACCTTGTCGAAACACTTGTTAGGCACACTGTATTTGTCAGTTGAATTTAGTACCTTTGTTAGTATTTTTAATGTTTCTTTGTTAATGATCCGTTTAAAATGGGGAAAAAGGGTATAATGGTTTTGTGCAATAGTATGTAACAGGCAGAAGGAAGCATCTCCGACCCTATAAAGTATATATATTCTTGATCAGCATCAACAGTCGAGTTGATATGGCCATGTCCGTCTGTCCGTCTGTATGTATGACCGCGTCGATCTCAGAGACTATAAGAGCTAGAGACACCAGATTTGCAACTTAACTTGCTCGCCTAATCCCTAGGCAGTACAAGTTTGTTTAAGATTTTATAATATATAACTCTTCCCGTTTCCGATATACACATGGGATCGATAACAACAAAATCTTGAATTTGGAAAACTTTGATGTGCCATTTGAATTATAAAACAAAATAATGAAAATCTGTGAAATTTTTATTAAAATCGGTTAAACACCGGAGATATGGGACATTGAAGTTGTGTATGCAGTATGCGCGTAGACACACACACACATACTTGCAAGCACTGACTGTACGCGTAAATTATAGGGATCAGGGTATCGTCTAGTCGGGATTTCTCGACAAGAGCCTTCTTACTTATTTAAGTTTTGTTTTGTAGGTTTAGGAGATAATTTAATGGAATTTTTTTATTTTATGATCGAGCTTCAAGCGTCATTCATGAGCGGTCACAGCGAGTATTTTTTTGCTTTTAGTTAAGTTGTGCATGTACACACGTTTTCTTTACAGTTATGCTAGGCTTTCAGTATGTGATCAAAAAGTATTAAATGGGAGAGAGGTAACCAGAGTTTCTCTTTTCCGTTAACTTCGAACATTATGATGCTTATTAGTACCTATTTCCTCTCATCGCTTGTATCTACACATTGCCACTTATAGGTTTACACAATGTGAAAAATGGGAATTTTTTCACTTTAGAGATGTATGGTCACCCTGGTTGTTGTTTGTTATTTTTTTTTATTATTTTTTAAAAGTTATTCAGTCAATTATATCTTAAACCTATTAAAAATAATTTAAAAAACATTAAATTAACAAAGAACAATTAAAAATACTAACAAAGGCCATAAATTCAACTGCCACGAAAAGGTTTACACACCTACGTTTTTGGTGCATTTTCGTTGTGGAATTCATATGTACAGTTACTTTTAATTAAATTAAAAATGCGCAGATCTATAAAAGTCCAAATTTTTTTGGCCAGATCGCTTGCCAATGAAATGAAGAATGATTGTGGAATCACAATATCTCGCGAATGTGGCCAAAAAAATGTTTTGGTACCTAACCAAAAAAAAAACGGCGCCAGCTCTTGAAAACCAATGATATTACACCGACTGTACAGCTCGAGGTTAAGGGTAGGTACTTAAAATGGATATAGGGCACATTCGCGAGTTATGGTGATTCCACAATCATTCTTCATTTCATTGGCAAGCGATCTGCGCAAAAAATTTGGATTTTTATGGATCTGCGCATTTTTAATTTAATTAAAAGTAACTGTACATACGAACTTCATACGAATTTTACAACGAAAATGCACCAAAAACGTAGGTGTGTAAACCTTTTCGTGGCAGTTGAATTTAGTGCCTTTGTTAGTATTTTTAATTGTTCTTTGTTAATGTTAATGTTTTTTAAGTTCTGTTTAATGGGTTTAAGATATAAATGACTGAGTTACTTATAAAAAATAATAACAAAAAATAAAAAACAACAACCAAGGTGACCATATAGCTCTAAAGTGAAAAAATTCCCATTTTTCACATTGTGTAAACCTATAAGTGGCAATGTGTACTTCGCTTATCTACTCGGACTACCGCTATGTTTCATTTTGATTTTGCTTTGTGTATGGATTTAACGTGCTTTGTCTCATGTACTTTTGGCACTGTCTGTTTATGCTAAAAGCCTAATACCTATTTCGAAGCATGAACACATATTAATGTAGCCATTCCCTTACTTTTGTAACTTTAGACTCTAATGATACCCGACTAGAGCCGTCTTACTTGTATTTTAAAATTTTACTGTTGCCGTTCAATGAGTACGTTCATGAATGTTTGTGTTTGTAAGCTAATTGGTGTCGAAGGCAAATTGTATGTATGCATGCCTGTGCGTCTAACGGGATATAGGCAGAACGCAAAAATAATAACAACAACACGAGACGGTTGTCGTTGCTGAAACGCACACGCTGGTCAATGTGTTTCAATACCCTTTCTAACAATATTCAATTAATACCAATGACATTTTTAATATATATTAATGTAATATAAGGACATTTAATTTTAAGTATATGAATATAAAATGCATTTATTTTATGGTTAGTTTTAATTTGGTATTTCGTCATTTGATACCTAGATATCAACAAGTCATTAGTGATCTACCTAATTGCCAATATTACATTATTTAAGTATCTTACGTTTGGCCATACAATTGTACGAAGTTCATAGAAAGTCTATACTAACCTCCCATATTAGGCATTAGCAGCAGATAGAACGAAAAGTCGACCACCAATCACAGCAAAGTTAAAAATGGCTGATCACTATCGGTATCTAACGCATGGCATACTTCGTAGCAATGACAATGTAATCTATAAAGACTGGAAAATAATTTCCCCGCTTTTTTTACAGTTAGTAAACGAGCTCTGTAATAGCACCTATTTCTCCGGCATACGATATTCGTATTTTCGTTCATTGCGTATCCATTTCTGTCTGCCGCCGTGTATGAATTTGTTTTTGTTTTGTGTATGGACTGCTCATGCTTGTCGTGTGCATGCATACATACGTATACTTCTCGGCCTGCCGCTATTTTGAATTTTTTTTTGTTTTGTGTATTGACTGCTCATGCTGTGTCGTACATACAGTCTGTCAATGTAGTGTTTTCGCGTGAAGAAAAATGTATGTTTTTTCACTTCACAGGCAAAAATATAACTGTAATATGGGTCTTAAAATTTTTTTGAAATTTTTTGTATTTTTTATTTATTGCTTAATAATATATTTAAACAAATTTGATTATTCATTAAAGAACAAAAAAGTTATAACAAAAACAAATTAACTCTAACTTAATTTGACTGTCAAGAAAGTGTTTTCGCGTCTACTTTTTGGTGCATTTTCGGTGTAAAATTCGTATGAAATTCATATGTACAGTTACATTTAATTAATTTAAAAATGCTTAGATCCATAAAAGTCCAAATTTTTGTGGCCAGATCGCTTGCCAATGAAATGAAGAATGATTGTATAATCACCATATCTCGATTGAATGTGGTCTAAATCCATCCATACAAAAATAAAAAACGGCACCAGCAGTTGAAATCCCTTGAAAATTCAATGGCTGGTGCCGTTTTTTTTTAGGGTAGGTACGTGGATGGATTTAGACCACATTCAATCGAGATATGGTGATACTACAATCATTCTTCATTTCATTGGCAAGCAATCTGGCCACAAAAATTTGGACTTTTATGGATCTAAGCATTTTTAAATTAATTAAATGTAACTGTACATATGAATTTCATACGAATTTTACACCGAAAATGCACCAAAAAGTAGACGCGAAAACACTTTCTTGACAGTCAAATTAAGTTAGAGTTAATTTGTTTTTGTTATAACTTTTTTGTTCTTTAATAAATAATCAAATTTGTTTAAATATATTATTAAGCAATAAATAAAAAATACATAAAAAATTTTAAGACCCATATTACAGTTATATTTTTGCCTGTGAAGTGAAAAAACATACATTTTTCTTCACGCGAAAACACTACATTGACAGACTGTATGTACGACACAGCATATTACAGTTATATTTTTGCCTGTGAAGTGAAAAAACATACATTTTTCTTCACGCGAAAACACTTCATTGACAGACTGTACATAGAATCGCACAAATGTTATATTTCTCTTTACAATATTTTGTTAATACCTGCTTTTAAATATTCCACACCACTATTATAAATTCGCAAAATGAAAAATTTCAAACTAAAATAGTTTTCAAGCAATAAATAAAGAAAAAAAAAACCATTGAAAAGCTTGCTGTCTTCATTATGTTGCAAAAGACATACTCTTATAACAGATCCATACATACATATATACATACAGATCCATACATACATATATACATACAGATCTATACATACATACATATGTATTTTTTGGCATATGATAAAAACGCACTTTATTTTAGAAATAAAATGATACAAATTAATTCAAGATAGGTATTTCTTACCGTAAATTGTGATTTGAAAGAATAGATTAGGAAAATCTTTTCTTAAAATTCCGGAATAAGCGCTGCTTCGATCACTACCGATTTTGCGACATTTAAAACTGTAAAACAAAAACATTCTTTAGTGATGGCCAAACGAAAAGTAACGGAATCTACAAATTGGGGTGACCACGGCATCGACCGAGACTTAGTACCTTGTTCACGTAATTTATTTGCGATTGTAAGCTTACCAAATCGAAATCGAACTACAAGTATTTCTCATGAAAGCTGAATTTGAACTCGGATTCTGCGTTCGTTTTTAGTACATTGTAATTGTGTATGGCTTGTCTGTTAACTAACCGGACTTACTAACACTACTTCGTGACGAGGAACTAAGTATGCAGCATCGTCGATTTATTAAATTTTAGAAAAGATCAACTGATAGTTTAATTTTAGAGAGGAAAAAACATACATAAAACGGCTTGAGAAACTGTAAAAGAATTTTGTTCATGCTCATGCAGTCACACACACACAAAGAAACTCATTGCAAACTTATCTATTAAGATCAAATTCTTTCATGACTTTCTTGAATTTTTGAGAATCGCGTAGAAGGGCGATTTTCATGTATTAAGTAAAATGATTATTTTTTGTGCATATTTTTAATGATTCAACCTATACAATGCCCATACACACACTTACACATACATTAACACACACACACACATATAAAGAGAAAATAACAAATGTAGCAATAAATAAAAATAAAGGGTAATAAAATAAACTTTAAGTTGCAATGGCATAATTAAAAAAAATTTATTTATTATTGCTTATTGCTCATTTGCACAACAAATATTTGGATAATGATTAAAAAGTTTATATTTTTAATTTGCTATTCTTTAAAATTTTATTTTTTTTATCTTTGCCATGGGGTAATATCAACTTTATCAAAACTATTTTGGGGTAATGGTTAAAAAGGTTCCCCTGGCAAAAGATGCGTCTCCGGCATTGTATTAGTTTCCTACGAGAAGTTTGTGATATATTTTAGAAGCGTGTGACACAAAACTGTATAGTGTGACAATAGTCCACTAACCTGTGGTAAAAATATGGCATTCTGCCAGTAAAGGATACACTGATTTAAACAATAAAAATAGTAAACAATGCTTACATCATTGCTTGCAACGCATATTGGTGCAAGGAAAAGCGAGGAAAAGGAGAAAAATGCCACATTTCCATATTTCAACAACCATATTTGTTTTTGTTTTTCTGCTCTCAACGTAGCAATTATTGAAAGTGCATTTTACTGGCCTGAGCGTCAGCTGATAAATCAATATTAAATACAATTGTTTTAATTTCTACGTTGTGGGATACGAAATCAGAAATCACGCACCAGTATACAAAATTCCCATCACTATTTTTCATATGTTTCGTTCTGCAGAGCTACCACAATAAACAAATTGCACTATTCCACAATATCAAACATTGCTTTTAACCCATTCATAGTTTCAAGGTACTTTAAAAAAATTACTAGGTTAACATACCATAGTGAGTTCAAAACATCAATATGTTTAAACTAAGTTTTTTAAACATATTGGTGTCCTTATCGCAACAATAACAAGTAAATTAATCGAGCTAAAGCCGTTCAGAATCGTTAAGTAAAAACTGATACGTCAATGTATTGCCATCACTAATCAACAGCACATCTCTATAAAAAAACAAAACAAAAAACATTGTGTATTATTGCTTTGGAAAGCTATGGCGTCTTGCAAAACGAATGATTCAAGAAACAGCCGATGCAAATGCATAGTAAAGTCCTGCAAAAGTTCCTACAAAACTAGATCCGTGGATGTCCCTGTAAAATTTTATTTATTTCCGTCACATCCAACTCTGTTTAACAAATGGAAAAGGATCCTCCATTTGGATGACAATGTAAACAAAAGAGGTTTACGTATTTGCAGTCTTCATTTTGAGGAAAAATATTTGGGAAGACTAAGATTGGAGTCTGATGCAGTTCCAACATTGAACTTATCCGAAAAGACTTTGTTGACTCCTTTGAATGATGTTTCGTGCAGTTCTCATGAATTCAACAACAGTGTGCCAATAGTGAGCGATAAAGTTTCTGCAACAACCAAAGATGGACCGTGTTATAACTGTATTAAAAAAGACGAAAACGAAGAATATTATAGGAATCAATGGTTTGAAACACTGGCTCTTCTAAAGAAAAAAAATGAATGCATAAACATTCAAAGAAAGCAATTTAGGGTCTTAAAAAAAACATTATTACAAGTTAAAAAGCGTTCTATACAAAGAAGAAGTTCATTGAAAAGTGTGCTGTTTATGATATCAAGTATTTCTCATGTTAATCAAAACGCAAAGACTATTTGTACAATGCTTTTAAATAACTCATCAAACTATACTCCAGAAGAAGCAGTTGTTGCCCTTAATATAGACTTTTACTCGCCAATAACGTATGATTATCTTCGCGACGTACTCGACTTAAGAATGCCATCAAGAAATGCACTATTGCGATTTAAACAAAACAAACTTTCTGAATAAGTAGCTTTCATGTCTTAAGACAAACCATTATGAATAGCTAATAAATAAGAACTGAAATATATTAAAATAATATATAATAAAGCTTCAATGAATCTTAATTATTTACAGTTCGTTTCATTTGATTTAAAGAATGACAGATGCCCTAAAGTTTAGTTTAAGTTTAAGTTTGCTCTGTGTTGCTGTCCAGTTCTTAGTGGGAGACGTGTGGCTTTCAAAACGTGTTAGTTACACCATGCACTTGGCCTGGAAAATGAGCGACGCATTGCGTTCGGCTCAGAACCCGCAGCAAATGCAATAGGATTTTGATTGATGTGACATCTCAAAGTAAAGTTTGAAAAACTTAAAAACTTTTATTATTCAAATTGTATTTTAATTTGATGACAATTAATAAAAAAAAAAATAAATACCAGCGCGGGTAAGGCTTGATATTTACCCATAATTCGATATCTCTGATCAAAAAGCGTTTTAAAAAAGGACATTAAGCAAAAAAAATATTTTTCAGCAAGTATAAAATTGTTATTATTAAAGAGTTTAGTTTACTGTTTGTAAGTGAAACGATTTCATTTAAAGTAGACATTGGGCAAATAAATGTTTGCTTACCATCGCTGAATCTTTTTATCATCTTCAGTGTAAGAACAGCATAAACGCAGTATCAACGATAATGGAATATATCTTTATATCGTTTTTGACGCAGTATAAGCGAATCTGTCCAAAACACCGATACATTTACAATGTTAAGTAATCAATTATCGGAATATCAATTAAACATCGAGTTGGAGTCGTAAAAAATGGCATGGTTCATCAATAAGTTTCCATCACTAACTTGAAACACATCTCCTTAAACCAACATTACATTGTATTTGTTTGCTTATTTTCTAGCATTGATATATTATGGCGCCTGCTAAAAAAAAGTACTCTAGAAAGGTCAACTACAAATGCGTAATAAAATCCTGCAAAAAGAATTACACGCATTCTACAAAAGAGTTTCCTGTAAAACTATATTCATTTCCATTGCATCCACCTATGTTAATTGAATGGTTAAGGATTCTCAATATGGATATCAAATCAGTGAACAGTTGCACACGTATTTGCAACCGGCATTTTAAGACTCAATATTTAGGACAGGATACATTAAAGACTGATGCAATCCCCACATTAAACTTGTGTGAAAAACCTGTATTGACTTCACAAAACACTCTTCTGAACAAAACCAATACTTCTGATTTGTGTAATAACTGTCCGCAAAAGGAAGAAAGTGAAGCATATTATAAAAAACAATGGTTTGACACACTGGCTGAACTTAAGAAAAAAGAGGAAAGCCTAACCAGTATAAGGAAAAAAATACATTCAATACAAACTATGGTTTCACACAAGAAAAGGTTTACACCAAAAAAGATCACTTGGCAACGTATAAATAAAATTATTGCAAAAATGCCTCATATCTCTGAGAACTCAAAAACAATTTGCAAAATGTTTCTGAAAAAGCCAGTCAGCTATAGTCCAGAGGAAACAGTTATTGCACATAATATACAGTTTCACTCGCCAAAAACGTACTTATATCTACGGAATGTTCTCAAATTGAATCTGCCATCAAAAAGCACATTAAGTCGCCTCAAGCAAAAAAACGAATCTTAATAAGTTTTTTCCAATTTTGATAGAGTGTTAAGAGAAACATTATTCTTAATAAAATGAAATAATATTAAAATAAATATAACCTTAGCCTTTCGCTTAGATCACTTTTAATTTCTTTTGCAATTTATATTTTTAAATTAGTAACTTAAAAGGCAAAGGCAGCTCTTGTTGAGATACACTAAATATATTCCTATCACCTCAAAAGCTTTTAGAGATATAATCATTACTGATTAAGAATGGCGAAGGCATATCAGCCGGTAGATAGACAACTATAAGCTCCACATGTCAATCGAGAAAAACAATAGTTGATGGTAGGTGCACCACTCTACATCCGTTTTAACCACTTGAATGTACACAAAATATTAAAAGTTAATTAATTATGGCGACCCCCAGATGAAAGACAACACAGACGCCAATTACAAATGCATAGTAAACTCTTGCAACACATTCTGTAGAATTTGTTCTAAAGACTTATCAGTGAAATTGTTTAATTTCCATTACAGCCAACTTTGTTTAGCAAATGGATAAGGATCCTCCATTTGGATTTGGACACTATAAAAAAAATCGGTTCAGAAGTTATTGATTACTTTTGGTCACCAATCTCAAAATGCGGTTTCGAGATAATCGTATTCAAATTGTTTCTTTCAGTCGTTAAAATGCACCGGGTTCTTCTTTCAAACGTTAATGTCCCAGCAAATTTTAATCGGATCGACTTGAAATGTTAAGAACAGATTCTTAAAAAATAAGACCGGTAGGTTTTAAGGTAACAAGTGGTTGTAAAATATGTTGTGTAACAACTGTCTAAAGAAACAAGCCAACGGTGTCGAAAACGACATTATTGTGATTTTAATAACGATTGTAATAGAATAGACTTTCTTAATACGTTCTTTACGATTGATTGTTAATAACTAACAGACAAAAATGAAAATGTGTACAAATAGTATGATAGTAAAATAAGCTCACATTATTGCGATTTAAAATAACAATATCAATTTAAAATAACAATATCAAAAGACAATTCAAATTTCTTGTACCATTAAGATTTGCAGTTTGGTATAAATGAAAGTTGTTTCTTTCTTTGTGTACACAATAGTAACTGTATTGATGATGCTGGAAAAAATTCGAAATAAGCAACCGGAGTGGGCCTTCAAATTGCGAAGAAGAATGTGTTGAAAATTTTTGGGAAATAAATGTTTGGTAGATATGATTAAACATCAACATCAAATAGGGGTAACCCGTCTTCGTTGAAGACAATCAACTTTACATGAGTTGCAAACAAAAAAAATATATACCAGATATAACATTTACACATATGGTTTTCCAATACAATTGTTGATTGTTTTATATATTTAGCATGTGCTTGACATTAAAAGCTATGTGTGGATTATCGCTGATGCATGTTAGTTAGCTCCATCTGTAATGGGCGTAAGCGCGATTACTTTCACATTGCCTATGCAAATCGTCCTTCTTTTTAATAACTCGACCCTGTCCACAGGCGGCATCCAAAATTTCCCAAGCAAGTTTCTCCGACAATTTGACTTTTCGATCCTTTTCACGCGCTGCATCCAAGAGCCATTTCATTGCCAAAAAATACGATTTCTTCTCAGTCAGAGGAATAGGCACTTGATATTTCACACCGCCCCTTTTTATTGCGGACAACTGGAGTAATGGCCGCGAATTTTCAATTGCATTTACAAGAAGTTTTTCTGCATCGATGATAATATTCTCTCTGTCGGATTTGGTGAGATTATATCGCTCAATTTGTGTACGTTTTATTGTTTCAAAGGTTTCCGTTAACAGCTCGTTGGCCAGACTTCGATTACCCTTTTTGGTAATATACTTCAAAAGTTTACTCTTCAGCGTGCCATAAAATATTGAGTCTGAGCAATCATTTGTAGCCGCTTTAATTGGTATGTGAGATAAGTCATTTCTGTTAGCCGCTTGGCTATCTTTTTCAATAATCGGGTCAGCGAAATGTGACGGGTAAACCGACATAAGGCGGCCACATTTTGTCACCCTAAGCACAAAAACAAATAACTATTTTAATTGCAGTTTTTAATTAATAACTTTCACATTACCTTAACACGCTTCGAGTAGTTATACTCATGAACCCCATTGTTATGTACTTATATAATGTTGATAATAAGAGATGTGTGCCATGTAGTGATGGAATATTATCGATGTATTGATGTACTTTTGCGATGATTTAGTCGATATATCGCTTAAAACTGATAGATTTTCAACAATGTTAGTACCTTTCGCATGCAAGTAGTGCTGCCAGATATTGTTTGTAAAAAGTAGCTATATTCGTGAAATTTAACTTAAAAAAAGAATGTAATGCAAATTTTAAAAGTGCAATATGAAATAGCAGACATAAATTATGTTTACTTTTGTTAATTGTTTTAATGACAGTAAGTATTGCTTGTTAAATAATTTTTCTTGATTGTCATGCAAAGTTTGCAGTCCAATCCTATAAAATATAAATAAATTAAAATATAGTTAATATAGCTATCGAAAAAAAATCCAAATGCAACAATTGAAAGCGAAGTCTTTGTAATATTCGACTCAATAACTTAAGGCCGCAAGATAGCGCTTAACAATATCAAGCGTCACTCACATTTTTTAAACAGGTGGTCGAAAAGAAAAATGAAAATATAGAGTGTTAAATAATATAAGTTGAAATGTAAAAGTTTATCAAATCGCGTTATCTCGAATTAATTAAAGGCAATATCTCCAATTTTAGAGGCTACTTATCTTAAATTTTTGGAAAGAGTACACCAACATAACTTTCCTCCCCCTTCTCTACATTCTTTCACTTATGTCTATTGATTAGCCCGAAATCGCTAAAAGTAACCCAGTTTTAGCAGTTTGCAGCAGTTTGTGCATTAAAACGATTAAAAATAGACAAAAAATCACAGTTGCTAATTTATTATAGCAAATCCTTATAAATCAGTACTGTGTACAGTACATTACATTGTTGCAATTAAAGCTTGAGATCGTGTCATCATATATAACTCTTGGTGTAATAAAGGACAAATGCCATCGAAATAAAGGTAAGAACTTGTAAGTGCCTTTTAAAAATATCTATAATTCTTAGCAAATATATATATTAATCCGTACACAAAGAAATACATCATTAGTATACATGTGTTATAAGCAATAGTAAACAATAATATGGCCATATATAGATTCACATACATTAATATATTGTAGATAACATATATGTATTATAGTTGCTAATAAAAACTAAATTCGTCTTCCGGTGCGTCTTCTTTATTTCGTCGTTCGACCAAGACTGACTTATGCCTACGGGCTATAAGAAAAGCGGGAGATCTTTTTTCTGTGTGTGAGCGAGACAAGCAGTGTAAACACTTGAACAAAAAGAATATAAACAAAGAAGCTTCCAATTAAGAGGTGTTTTCAATGAATACCCGCAAACATTTAAATCTCGTTCACTTATTCTTTTTTGTTAATTAATATAGTCACTGTCGGGGTTAAAAATTTAATGACGACTCATATGAACTTTTATGTTTTTTTTTTTTGGTTTTCATTAAGTTAAAGTGTTTTTTTTTTCATTATTTATAAGAGGTATGAATAAGTTGCTAACTTTGAAGAATTGCAGCTTAAAATTGATAATTCTTAAACAGGAAACTTTTTGGATGTGTATGAAAAATTTTAACATTTCTTATTTCTTTTCTAGATAATATATGTATCTGCAAATTTACCTCATTGGTGCACTTAGCACGATTTGCTATTGCCTAGAAAATGGACTAGCAAGGACTCCACCCATGGGATGGTTGTCCTGGGAGCGATTTCGGTGCAATACCGATTGCGTAAATGATCCAGATAACTGTATAAGGTAAGCTAATATAATAAATAATTTAGTACGCCTATTAACCTTTCATATAATCAACTTTCATTTTGATGCATAAGAATACTTGTATTTACATTTGGTCTGATAGGATACCTTAAAAACAAGTAACTTATTATAAAATCGAAATTTATTATTAAATTAAATTATTTTTTTAGTCTTAGATATAACATGTATAAATGTAAAAATGTATATATTTAATTTTTCAGCGAACGACTCTTTCAAGTAATGGCTGATCTGCTTGTATCTGAGGGATATGCATCTGTGGGATATGAATATGTAAATATTGATGACTGTTGGTTGGAGAGGCACCGAGGTCCTGATGGAAAACTTTTAGCTGATCATAAAAGATTTCCTAATGGAATTAAATCATTGTCTGACTATGTATGTAAATAATAATATAATCTATATGAAGGTAAAAAATAAGACAAGTTAAGGGGCTATTATGGCTCTTCTGGCGTCACGATTTGAGACTGGATTCTTATTTAACTCAAATATGACGAAATTATAAAATGAATTTTTCGATAACTCGATTAGTTTTTCAGACACAAAATTCTAAAAATTTCAAATTTTTTGTAGATAAAATTCAATATTTAGTTTAAAAGGAGAGCACTCTAATTCCTTTCGATCTCTTTGCTTTAGAGAGGTCTCGAAAAATTTCATTGATTTATTTAGTTGAGTCCTGTAAGAATCCAACTTGAAATATGGCGAGTGGTTGTGATTTATAAGTTCTTTCGTTTCATCATAATTTTAAACTTCGTTAAATGTTCATTTTAGATACACTCCAGAGGACTAAAGTTTGGAATTTATGAAGATTATGGAAATTTCACATGCGCTGGCTATCCTGGTATTATTGGGTACGAAAAAATAGATGCACACCAATTTGCAGAGTGGAATGTCGATTATGTTAAATTAGATGGTTGCTATGCCTTACCATATGATATGGATCGCGGTTATTCCGAGTTTGGAAGATATTTAAATAGCACTGGAAAGCCAATGGTTTATTCCTGTAGCTGGCCTGTCTACCAAATATACGCTGGAATTCAGCCAAATTTTTCGGCGATTCAAAGTCATTGTAATTTATGGAGAAATTTTGATGATATTCAAGATTCATGGGCATCTGTTGAAAATATTATTGATTATTATGGAAATAATCAAGATGTTATTGCTCCAAATGCTGGCCCTGGACACTGGAATGATCCAGACATGGTATTTAACACAAAGTTGAACTTATCTCTTAGTAAAGTGTTCTTTGTTAATATTTATTTTTTTTTTCACAGCTAATAATTGGGAACTTTGGTCTCAGCTATGAACAAGCAAAGACTCAATTTGCTGTATGGGCTATTTTGGCGGCTCCTTTGTTGATGTCAGTTGATTTGCGAACAATACGCCCGGAATTTAAAGAAATTTTACTCAATCGAAAGATTATTTCTGTAGATCAAGATCCTTTGGGGATACAAGGTCGAAGAATATATAAGCATAAGGGAATAGAAATTTGGTCTAAGCCAATTAGTCCGGTTTATCAAAGTTTTTACTCATATGCTCTCGCATTTATAAACAGACGGTCTGATGGAACGCCCTCTGATATTTCCGTAACACTGAAGGAATTGGGTCTGACCAATAATTATGGATACAGGGTTGAGGTAAGTTTGATCAATCATATATAATGTGTAGTTAGACGGGAAAAGGTGCACATTCCAACACTTAATTTCAATATTAATACAACATTTTTTTTGAGAGATAAACAGCATCCAAATCATAAGAACATTTGATTTCCAAGTTCGGAAATCAATTTGTTAAACTTTTTTTTTTATGTTTTACCCAATTTGTTAAATTTTATTTAAAAAACAAATCTATTTTCAAAGATTTGTAAAAATTAAAAAATGTTGTAGGAAAATTCATAGCTTACTGCATGAAAATTATGAGTCGAGTTGTATGGGCAAAGTTTGATCTCAAGTCTGATTTTCGTCCGACTGGGTTCAATATCGTGTTTGAAGCTTTTATAACTTTTGATTTATTTTAAAGTTATGAAAACCCAAATATTAGTGTACACAAAATATCGTTAAATCACTAGTTCAATATCATTGTCCGATTAAAATCTCAATTTAATGAACATACCCATTTGTAAATAATTGCAAGAACAAAGGCCCTTTGGTCAATAGTTGTAGAATTTAAATTTGAAAGCAGAATCATCATGACTCACCCTCGTCTTTGACGAGCGTGATTGACTCACTACCTTGCGGGAATATCTGGCTAAGTATGCAGACCTGGCGGAAGATAAAGCACAAATGAAAAAAAAAAAACTCATTTGATGTCGTACTAACGAGTAGTTGCATGAAGCAGATTGTCATTTATCTCTAACGGCCGAAAGACAGTAACTGCAATCTTGCTCAAAGGCATATCAATCAACATCGTAATCCATAACTGACGGAAGAATTGCGGCTTTAAGGACTACTACAAAATCGACTGAAAGGTAAGCTCGATCAGTGAGTCTCACCCCTATGACCACGTATTAGTGTTTGAGAAGGCTTTCAATGTGTTATCCTTTCAGGATTTCCGAAGTAACTCATCGCATCAAACGAAGCCGTGAGCCTTGTTGAACACAAAAGTAGCTTCTTTAACTTATTGACAGATGTGTCATATATTATATGTTTTTTCTTTTACTTTACAAGCCTAATAAATACCTTTAAACGTCGGATACACACCGACTTTCGCAGTTAGTCACTTAAATATTTTAGGAGATCCTCGCGGCACAATTTGGAGACCTAATGTCTTTTTATAGAGTAATCATTTAAAAAAAATAGATACGCTTATAGGTTCCACCGTAGATGCCTGTCAGAGCAGCCTCATTTTCAATGTATTTTAATTGTTATGTGTTTCAACGAAACTAAATAGTTTTATGATATAGATGAGATGATTGTAATCCGATCGTTTCCTTTTTTTTTTTGTCGCACGTACTCAACTAATACATTTTATTGCATTATAGTGTTCACCTGTCTTAGGCCAATTAATTACTTTTGTAATAAGTGTTACCAATTCTTTTTCTTAATAGCTGGGTTCTGGGTATACTAAAGTCGGAAATTCTCGACTTTGGCTTATGTTAATGACAGAAACAAATTTTCCCGCTTATTTCCTCAAACAACGTGTGCCATCTTCTCAACATAAACCATAATATTAATATATACATAAATAGTTTTAAAATGCAATTTATTTTTAACTTATAATTTCAATACAAGTGAAATGATCGTATTCTGCCTTTTGGTCGTCGTGGGATTTTTTAATCGCAGCATGTATGTAGTAAATCTTTTGGACATAACACAAAATTAACAAATACCTCATTCAGTATCGCCAAGCTTTATCTTAGTAACACTAACGCAAAAAAGGACAATAAGTATAATGAAAATTAATAGAATTAATCTAGGTGACATTAATATATCAAGGTCATTAATGATGTATTTTACTTTATTCTTTCGGACATAAATATTTTGATGTTTTTATATATTTCAGGACCTTTATGAGAATGTTGACTATGGAATATTGTTTCCAAATACTAAAATCAAGGTTAAGGTAAATCCGTCTGGAGTTGTTATGTTAAAAGGAGAAACACAATATTTAAGGAAATTTGAAAGTAAATAATGTTGTATGAATAATTGTTTTTGTTTCAAATAAAAGGTTAATCAAATTTATACAGAAAATAATAAATTCGTTTGGCTTAGAATTCATTAAATTCAATTCATTTTAGAATTGGCTGGTTTTTGTTTAATTTTGCTTGTGTGACAAAGTGCAGCTCTTACTTTTTCGTCCACAGCTCAAATTAAACAGATTCTAAGTTAGGCGACTACCGGTTTCGATTCTTTTTGACCTCCTTCTGATAATAAATTGTTTTATTACAATATATAATATAAGAAGCTTGAACATTGTTTTATTACTATATAAAATATAAAACAAAAACTGGTGTTAACGAATATTGTACAAGCTTGAAAATTTTTTGTGACTTAGAACCAGCTCATTAGTTGAGTTAGTGTAAATGCAATATTTTAAACAGGTAAGAATGCCCTAGTTAAGAAATCTTTAAAATTCGGTATCGTTAATAATAATAAATAAATTTTAAAAACTAAAACAGCGGGTTGTACGAGAGCTTTGATTCCTAATCTAGAATCTCCAAACAGCAAATAATAAATTTAATTTGGATAATATTATATATAATATAATAATAATATTATTAAAAACATTTCAAAATTGTTTAGACCTGAAATATCTTCAAAAAATATATTACTTGTCGTACAAGATTGTACAAAGCTGATTTTAATACAATATTTTGTTAATTATATATATATATATTGCCGGCGCTATTGCAATCGCGGGATTTAAACTCTAGAGCCTTCAGCTCTTATAACTAATCTAGTTCATTTGTTTTTGCAGCTGTAGAGCCATGGAACTAAATTATTTAAGTTAGCAAGGTCATGGCTGTTAAAATTATAGCTCAAGTTAAATGGTAAATGCCATAACACTAAAAATAAAACAACAAAATATTTTTAGATTTATTTGATTCAGCTAATGGACCTAATTAAATTGTACTATGTATATAATTTACGAACTTTTTCTTGCATTGCAAGCAGTGTGATCAAAAAGTGTTAAAAATCTGAAGCAGTTTATGTGGTGCAAAGCAGTTTATGCAGTGTAAAGCAGTGTATATAATGAACGAAGGGAAAACACTGCTTTCGTGCTTGAAGTTTTAAAAATGTGAGAGCCCAGTATGAGAATGATAGGGTGCGATAATGTGTGAGAATTATTTTGTTGGAAGTATTAACACTTACTTAAATATGTCTTGGCACTTACCTGCCGCTTTTTATTGTCACTTGCAATATGTTAATTACAAACACGAGCCTCACAAGTCTGGATACCGGTCTTTCTTCTGTATATTTTGCTGGTTTTATTGTTGTCTTTTAATTGCAGTTACCAGTCAGATTAATGGACAACTCCAGGCACGCAGAGCCTCTTAATTGTAATGGCAACAAGCGCCGCCGCGCAACACATTTCCATTGTTTTATTGCCACTCAAAGCGGACCCCCCTACTTGCGCATGTATTTTGCACAAATGCACACACATACACACACAAACACATTGACAAGCGGTTGGCCTTCTCATTTTCACACATGACATTAAAGTGCAGCATTTCTTAATGAATATGCAACAATAGCAACTCAACTCAACTCAACTTGACGGGTCTCAAGTCGACTCAGCTCGGTGTAGTGCTCATCCCCTCTGACCACCACACCAGCTGCATACCTGTAAATGAGCTGCTGAAGCACTTTTGAAAAATAATTTCTTAATTAAAGTGCAATGCGATCCTGCATTTAATATTTTTGTATTACACGTATTTGTGAGGCTTTTTATTTCTCTAAGTTTTTTAAATTCAATGTTAACTAGGAGCGAAGCAATTTTAAAATTATTTGCCGAGCTTAAACCTCAGCCGAACTTTAAGAACTCATTAATTATTTAATTTGTGTAACGTATGTTGTATCGAAATATACTGCTATTGAAGTGTGCTCGCAAACGATTTTTTCACATTTAGACAAAATACTTGTATAATTTGGTAATATCCTTTATCAAGTAGGTTTGTAGTTAAATGCTTTTTTATTTGGGTCTGCGAATCCGATTAACCAATTCGTTAACCGAACCTACAACTTGAACACAGGTTCAAAAAAATTAATCGAACTCAAATCTTAAAGTTATTTTAATACAGTTATCAGGGCAAAAATAAACTTAGGAAACATTTGTTGTAAGAATCAAGACAATTTTAAGATTTTTTTGCTAAAATCTCCGTTTTTATCTCCTGTAAAACCGACCAGATTTCTTCCAGTCGCTTTTTGGTATTTTCCTCGAGTTGCTCTTTGATCTCAGTGTTCAGTTTGCGTTTTATTATTTCAAGAGCCCGCTGCACAGTGTTGTTGTCGATCGTTATTTCCCTGTCCTCCTCGGTAATTATTTGGAATGGATGGTTATTAATATAATTGTCACCAATCTCAATATCTTCCTGGTTGACACAGGAAAAATTCGAATCGGGGTAATCTTCGTTCGTGCTTTCTCCATCTTCATGGTCGGCATGTATAGATCCCAGACTGATATTATAATCCGAATGTGGCAGACTTTCTAGACTCTGATTTCGATGTCTCTGTTCATATACGATGGCCTTGTTGTCATTGTTGGGAAATATGGATACATAGCCATATGAAATATTTAGTTTGATCTTAGCCAACTTATAAAGTATGCGACGCAACCAATCGCAGATCATCCAATAATCCTTTAAGCAGGCCTCATAACGGATTAACAGATCCGTCCGACAAATGGCGGCATTAAGTTCCACTTGGGATTGGATGGCCTGCAGAAAACATATTAAATATTAATTATTATTTTATTTTTATTTATTATTTAAAAAATGCCAAAATCCAGCACTCACCTGTGTATCATTGACGGCTAAGCCACTTAGTAGATTTGTCAGGATAATGGTCATAAAAATGAAGAGCAGTAATATCAACGAACTCGAGTAGCTTGTAAAATCGGATAACTCATTTTCGCCACTGAACATGAGCATTGTTTTCATAAGCGCTCGAGCCGGAAACGTAAAAGTGAGGAAAACGTCGTTATCTTTAGGTTGACTAAATTCTATATAAAAGATGATAGCGAATGTTAACAAGAGTATCGAGTAGAGACCCAAGCTTATAGCAAAGTTGCGCGAAACTTGTCGCAACATGAGCATATGCGTTGATATCGCCGGCACTGGTAGTGCACCTAAAAGTTTCACCAGTTTCCAGGCCATCAGCATAATGGTTACTATGACAAAATTACGTTGGATCTCCAATGTTCCGTACTCTAAACAGGTTAAAGTAAGCAGTATGATCAGTGGCACATCTATTAAACTGGCCACATGTTTAACCATCACGTATGTCAAGAGATCTTCGATGATCATATAGACAATCAATAAAGAGCAAGCGATTCGAACAATCAACAAAAGCCATACATGTTGAGTATGTTCCGGGAAGCGAAGCAGACCATAAGTCGTCAGTATAATGCCAAATATCATAAAGATTAAAAAGTGTATATAGAAAATGGCAGACAAACGTGTCCACTTAAGAAGTAGAAAGCAGGTGATGAGCGGATGCTGCAGCAGAGGACACAGTTCATTGCTTTTGGCCATATAGGCAATGGGTGCCAAATCGAGTTCGTTTTTAGAATTTGTTAGATTCATGCAGTTCAATATTATCTCATAGCATTCATGGCTCGGCCTGTCGTCTCGGCTTGTGATGCAGTAATCGAAATGCTCTTCCAGCAGCTCCACACTCATATTCTCAATGATGAGCTTATTATTTTTTGCATTGCGCAAGCCCAAACCAGCACCGTGACGCAAAAGTGCATGAATAGCGTATTCATTGCGATATTGTACGGCATGGTGAAGTGCCGTATGGCCGTGTTCATCCGGCTCTTTGAGGCATTTTTCCCTATCTAAACATATTAGTTGATCCAGGCACTCCTCATATTGGTAGCGTACATTTTTTACTTGTCGTATTAACGCCATTAGCAACTTGACGGGCGACTCCAATCGAAGGCCATTGCTCTGCAGCAGTCGTAGGAAAGTTGTCCAACAGCCTGCCTCAATGACTTTTTCTAGAAGATGTTGATTATCGATGGGTGAATTGGATTTAATTATCACTTGAATTGCAGAGAGTGCTGTATCCTTTTTATTTGACAGGTACTTCTTAAGCAACTCGTTCTGCATCTGTCGCTTGTCCCAGCCAGGGATCTCACGTTCATAGTTTTGGATTGTCGTCAGCAGCTGATCCCTATTGAGGCGAAGTAGTTTTCGCACCAGTACATTATACAACTTCTGAATATTACCAGTGAGTTGATTTTGAAGTAAATATTGCAAGCCCTCGCAGTAGTTGGCCCAACTCAGTTCGGGCAACAGTAGAAATGCATAAAGCATTCTTGGCGGAATTCTTTCCAACTGCAGCAGATATTGCATTGCAGTTTTGTCATCTCCATCGATGATGTTGGGTGAGGCGCCATGGTCGAGCAGCGTTTCAATGCACATACAAACACTATTGCAATGCTTCGAACTTAAATTTAAGTTCTTGATCAGCTTGTACAGTGCGGTCTCGTTTTCATATAGATAATCAACTTGCACTTTGTTACGGTAATGGTTCAACAGTGCCTGAAGATTTCTTACATCTTTCGAATCAGCCGCATAGTTAATGGCCGCCTTTTTTAACTGCGGATTTATCTATAGAAAATGATTTAATATTAATTAATTAAAATGCACAAAATTGTTTAACAACAAAATTGCAAATTGGATTTGAGTACGGCAAATCGTATTTGCTTAATAATGTTTTTGGTTTAAGATTTTTATTATTATTTTAATATGTTAGTTTAAAAGTGGATTCACAAAAAATTTGATTGTTGTTAAAATCTGTATGGATTTAAATTTTTCACAATCACACTTACACTTAAAATTAAAATATTTTAACTTTTTAAAAGTATTTTATATGCTGTACGAAAGTCTTTTAAAATTCCATAAAAAAAAAAACATTTGTAGCTTACATAGTTTACATCGCAGCCAGTCGCAAGGCAAGCGCGTATGAATTCTGAATGTCCCCATGTTGATAGCGAATTCTCGTAGATGCTCATCTGATTCCCACTGTTATCGGTGGGTATGAAATTGGGATCGGCGCCCAGCTTCAAGGCTTCAGAAAATTCGGTCAAAGTTGAAGCCTCAAAGGCCTCCGTTAGCAGAGTCTGGGGATCGACGCTTGTTGTTTTCATTTTTTAGTTGCTCTCAGCTCACTAGTTAAAAATACAATGCAGTAAAAACAACGGCAAATAGGGGCTTATAAATCAGCTCTAGGCTAAATTTATCAAAAACAAGTAAGTAGGCTCTAGTCGAGATATCCCGACTAGACGATACCCTGATCCCTATACTTCACGCGTACAGTCAGTGCTTCCAAGTATGTGTGTGTGTATGAACGCACTTCAATGTCCCATATCTCCGGTGTTTATTATCCGATTACAATAAAAATAATTTCACAGATTGTCAATATTTTGTTTTATAATTCGAATAGCGTCTCAAAGTTTACCAAATTCAAGATTTTGTTGTTATCGATCCCATGTGTATATCGGAAACGAGAAGAGTTATCGAAAATCAAAAACAAACTTGTACTGCCTAGGGATTAGGCGAGCAAGTTAAGTTGCAAATCTGGTGTCTCTAGCTCTTAAAGTCTCTGAGATCGACGCGGTCATACATACAGACGGACAGACGGACAGACGGACATGGCTATATCGACTCGGCTGTTGATGCTGATAAAGAATAAATGTACTTTATGGGGTTGGAGATGCTTCCTTTTGCCTGTTACATACTGTTGCACAAAACCATTATACCCTTTTTTCCCATTTTTAATTGGATCAGGGTATAATCATATTGAGCTTAGAAACTTTGATATTCTGGAAATGCCCTACGAAAATATTACCTAGAATTCTAAGTATTATATTTTCTCGATTTTAAATATAAATACATAAATGCAAATCTTAAAAGTTTTTCACACGAGAAGAAAATTTGGTATGATTGTAAAGTGTATTAGATTTATTCAATACTATATGCTAGTTTATGATATAAAAATCTCTTTAAAGGTCTCGCATTTGTATGATAACTATATGATATAGTGATCCGATGTGCACAAATGATCTAGTTGCAACAAAAATAAGACTTTAACCAAATTTTCAGCTCGATAGCTCAAAATCTGCATGAAAAGTTTGCATAAAAACAGACGGACAAGATTATATGTATGCGTTACACATTTCTTAAAAAATGTAATATACATTTTTCAAGTGTATAAAAGTGTGATGATCATATATATAGTAGACCCGTATGGCAGCTCATTTTGTATGTGTAATAAATGTATTTATGTTTTCTTTGTCTCATTGAGCATGACTGTAAAATAATATATATATTTTATATATTATTATATATTATATATATTATTATTATATATTTATATTTTATATTATTATATTTTATAGTTAAAACCTTAAAGGAAGTAAAATTTATTGAGTTATTAGTAACTATTACTATACTTTCATAAAGAAATTTTCAAAATCACATAAATTGTGCGAATAGTGACAGTAGATAACAATTATCAATACCGAAAAGTATGCTAACATTATAATAGCTGAACTTTCATGTGTTGGAAATTTTTTAAAATATGAAAAAAAAAAATATTTAAATGTACTTTAATTTTTGTTATTATTCAGCTTTAAATATTTTTAAGCACTCATTAAAAATATATTACACAATTATGTTTAGTGTATGTGCATATCTTAATACAATCAATAATAGTTCCTTGCACTATAAAAAGTCTGAAAGCCATAAAAATAATTTTATTCGCTATTAATATACAATTTGTTACATCAAATATATAATTTTCACAACTCAACTCAATGGATAAAAGTAAGGCAACTGCCAGTGAACCACAAAATTTAATTGTACATGAAACATATGGCCGCAGGACCCACAAAACTGCGGAGGTGTGGCGCCACCCACAATAAAATCTTTTAAAAGCCAAAAATCAACGAAGCAATGGACCAAGCCAAAACACAACAACAACAACAAACAACACAGGGCTCTGTTTCTCTGTGTTGGCGATCCAAGGGGCGCACCCTTAAAATAAACAAAGCCAAAATGCTTAAGTAATTCAATTTGGCCAACCTAATGCCACAAGTTACCAACGGAGGGTTAACAAGGCAGCTTCCTTCATATTTTGTTATTATTTCTCTGTTTTTTTTTGTATTCCTAGGTCCACAAATTAAATTGCATAATGAAATTTTTCATAGCTTGTGTTTACGCAACATTGTTGCATGTGGGTCGCCAGTTAACGAACCATGCGCTGCTTAATTTCCGCTTGGTTCCTGCTTCCTGATTTCTGCGGTCAATGCTGCTTGAGGAGCTGCCACTGCCACTTAAAAGTGTTTAAAATGAGCATGTTAAAAAACTTTTGTCTCGAAGATATACCTAAATAAAAAAAAGGAAATAGGTTTAATATAAGTTTTGTTTCAGGTTCGCGCAGATTAATCAACAATAATGTTACTATTTAAGATAATCGATTTACATATCAAATCAAATAGTAATTTTGTTTTTGTTTAAAAAGTTGAAAAAATGTTAACAGGCATTAATATATAATATATGAATAAATCTATTTATATAAAGAACTAAGTATATTATAATTGCTTTATTTCTTATTTTTATTTATTTGGTAATAAAGTTGAATTTGACATTTCGTTCTCTTCTGATCTTCATTACTTCGTACTTGACGAAATAGATTTTTATTTTGTTTATGCCATAAACTGCTCATGAAAATTTCATACCTTTAATATTATACATATGTGTATGTTAAATGTATAAATTTGTATGCGTGTTGGCAAAGTGAGTGCAAATTTGATTTGATGTTCATTAAATAGAAAGCAAAGAAAATACAAAAAATAAAATGCCATTCGAAAAAAATTCACATTCGTGATACATTTGTAGCATCATTTGCATGATGAGGTTGGAGGTTGTAGGTTGGATTGGCCCAAAGTGCCACCCGGGGCGCTATCAGCAGAACACTCGAAAGAGTGTGATGCAAGTGGTTGTCAAGTGGTAGGCACCCAGAAGAGTCGCTGTGGCACAAACACACACACTTTATGCATATTAAGATGCCCTGATGCTCAGCTGCTCTCTCGGATGGGTAACTTAATTTAACTAACTAGGGCGCGGAGATGATGTAGTTAGAGGGTTGGGCGAAGGGACATGGGTGGAAAAAAAACCCTTCCAGCATCGTGTTAATGGACTTAATAAAAAAAGTAACATTTTGATTTAATTTAATTGAAATTCACGCCACTCGAGCAACTCCATTAGGCAGAAACGTGTCCAGCATCAACTGAACGCGACGCAAATCAAATTACCCCCACCTCGAGGGGGATAGGTGGGGTAGGGCGTGTTAGTTGGTATGTCGGCTCAATAAATATTGTCAAAACACTTGTCAAATGGCTAAACAAAGCAGTTGTAGGCAGGTAGTGGGGGGGAAGGGGGTCGTCAAACAAATAAGCCAGTGGATACAGTTCGAGGAGGCTTGTCCATAGCCCTAAGACTTGAGTTTGGCGTGCCTATTGACACTGCACGAAATTAAGCAACAGTGCAAGGGGGTGGGTTGAGCGGTGGCTAGAGCTGGACTAAAGGCGTGACACGACGCAATATGTGATTACCGCAACTTGGCAGAAACTACTTCCAATACTTTAAAAACGAATCATCATACAAATAATTTATATTCGTAAGTTTCCTTCATATTTGCATCCAAAACATATATGGATATATCGACTAATGAGAAATGTTTGTATATTTTTATACCCTGATTCTTGTTAGATACATTAGATACACAACTTAACGATATATTCACGAATTCACACATTTCGTGACCTGTTATAATAAATTTTTTCATTCGTGTCTTTCTTTTGGTCTAAGTTCGTCACGCTCTCATCTTCACTGAAAACATTAGAAGGCTGCTGTAAATCAATTTGATTCGATTTAAATTTAAAAGCATCTGCAAGACGTTGTCGTCAATGAGCATTACACCTCACACTTTCCGTCCAGCGCCAGCAAGCAGCCCCCTTTGGCGTTGATCTTGCGCGTGATTTTCATGTTAAGGTCACGTGCCAGCGACGCGTGCCGTTGACATAAGTTTTCAGTTTCGAGTTGTAGTAGCCAAAAGGGGATGTGGCAAAAGGCGCATGACCACACCAAAAAGGGGTCCAGATATATATTTTTTTTGTTGTTTTGTTAGTGTGTGTGTGTGTGTGTGTGGGGTGTTGCTAGTTTGGTTGTGACATGTGTGCAAGTCCGCGTGTTAAATGTTTGATTTTATCTATAGGTTTAACTCAATGAATAAAAAATACCATTAAGATAATAAATTAAGCATTAATGACGAACTATTGCGTGTTGATGTTTTAAGTTTTAAGGAAAATCTTAATCAGTTTGATATTGCAAATCAATAAATTTGATTTCTTCAATATTCAGAACTTGACGCGTTCAACTTCCGACAGCAATAAAACCCAAAATACATCCTGTCAAATGTCGCGGCATATTAAAAATAATGTATCTCACCTGGCGTACGCGTATCCAACAGTCCTTTGACTTGACTTCTGGCACAGGACGAGATTTCGCCATTGAGGTGTCAATATACAAAAGGATGTCTGACGTTTATTGCCCTACGGCTGAGGCATATAAAGTTTTCTTGGGTGGCCAGGCAGACAAGAAGAAAAGCACATGAGTGTGAAAATTGTGTACATGGAAAATGTAAAGCGAGACATATGTTCTCTAATGTCGACGTTACGGAAACCGGAAGTGCGCCCAGGGGCCGCGGTTTGTATTTTGTGCAAATACTTAACAGTTTGTTATTTCTATTTCAAGTCAATATTGCAAGAGTAAACATGGAGGGAGGAAGGAATTTATATTTTAAGTGGCACAGCTGACGTTTGGGCTAAAAATTTCTCATGTTGTGGGTGGATTTTGTTTTAAGTTTGGCTGCTCTAACAAAGGGTATTATAAATATATAACTCAAATTGCCACAATAATTATACTTTATTATACAAAATAATTTGAAACTAAAGTTTATTTAAGTTTTTGTTTTAAATATTTTTTATTTTTTACCAGACCTATTTTGAAAAGTTACGAATTCTTAACTTTCCTAACGTTGGGTAACATATCTACCAAAAAGGTTTATAAATATTCGAAGCTAAATAACTTTAATTTTAAAGGTAGTTGCTAAATGTTAATTAAGTATTAATATAGTTTAACTGTTACCTTAAATGAAAATAGATAACTGTTTTATATATCTTTATGATTGTGAGTGTATTTAAACATCTGTAGTCAAACACATTTTTTAATTTTTTTCTATTTCTTGGCATCAATTTGTCCAATCACTTTGCGTAGCTTTCTGTGTAACAAATATTTGAAGTGTTTCGAATTTCTCAAAATAAGAGCGCAGAAACCAAAAACAATTTTTAAAGTGCTGTAAAACAGTGTTGGCTGTTCGTTTTGAACCCAAGACCTGTGCGTCCGAGTGTTGCCATCTCGCTCGATGATTTTGTGTGGCGCGTTTTGTGTTTCAAGTGTGTGGATGGATGGATGGATGTATGGGTGGATGGTGGTGGGGGTTGGATTGGGTTGGGTTAGGTAAGGTTGAGTTGGAAAGCGAATGCGCTCTCACATCTTGGCCAGAGCAGTGGGCAGTGAGGCGTGGAAGGCTCAAGGACGTGCTTCAAAATATGAACAAAAATTTTCAGCGCATTTCGCGTTATTAACACGTAGTAGGTGCAGCCACACCGTTTGGTTGGGGGTTGCCAGCCTACCCGATGCTAGCTGTTTGATGGTTTCTTTCGGGTTGGTTCTTGGGTACTGGAGAAGAGAGAATCAGAGAACCGCAATGCTGCCTGACACTGTGTAATAAGGAGTTTTCATGGGCTCTTGAACGTTTACGCTTACCAAGCGAGGACATTTTAATTGAGAGTGTTGCCACGAAGGACACGACAACTTGCGGTACTTGGGCAGCTGCGCTTGCATTAAGTGCGGCTCGCTCTTCTTCCCACTCTGCTTCTTTCCCTTTCCAACATTCTCTAGATTCTTAGTAACGGCTTGTTGACTTGATTCTGCTCGGGGTTGCCCTGCGACCTCTTTGGTTTCAGTGCAGGTGTTGATGGAGAAAATGCTTGAAATGCTCTGACAAAGTTCTAGCTGCGTCTAAAAATAGGGTGTGGTTCATAAATCCAAAGGCTACATCTTCAATGCTCAAAGTATGCAGGATGAGTTATTTATTTTTTTTTTTGCTGTCCCAGCGTCCACTTGATAAACTTTAAAGTTTAAGTGAACATAATTAAATCAAGTCTGAGTTAAATATATATTGTGTGCGGGGCTAATCTGTGCATAAAGAAAGTTCGTCTATGGTAAAAGGAAACGTTGGAATACTCCGATACAAGTATAAAAACAGGTGTAAAAGAATCAGTCTTATCGATATTGTTGTAGCACCCCAATCTTAACACCTTAGGCATTTAGGCATAATATACAAAATATGTTCAAATCTAAATGTTTAAGACATATTTAAAGCAACGCTTAAATGCAGAGCTGTTAAATATAAAAAAAGGATAAGTAATCTGTTGGCGAGTGCGCTAAAGAATAAAAGACATCTACAACGTTTGGTTGTTTGGGAGAGACTAATTTATTATACCAAGCGGTAGCCTAAAACAGTTTATCGAGTAAATCGATATGCATCATACATTTTTGGGATTGCCAACTTAACATAATCAATAATTAATAATAATAATAAAAATAATAAAATAGTAAGTTATATTGTATAATTTATTTGCAGAAATATTATTTTAAAATTATATCTTAATTATTTGAAGATAACGAAAACTTTAATGAGTATTTACCATTTATTTGATTATTAATTAAGGATAAGAGCACAGTTTTAAAGGAATCCTTAAATAGGCATGATGAAATTAGGATTTTTTTTAATCGTAAAAAAATAATCGAAACTAATTTTTATTCACTGATCCCATTAAAAATAGGAAAAGAGGGTATAATGGTTTTGTGCAAAAGTATGTAACAGGCAGAAAGAAGCGTCTCTGACCTCATAAAGTATATGTATTCCTGATCAGCATCAAAAGCCGAGCCGATATAGTCATGTCCGTCTGTATGTATGAGCCAACCGATCTCAGAGACTATAAGAGCTAGAGACTCCAGATTTGGAACTTAAGCTCGCCAAATCCCTAGGCAGTACAAGTTTGTTTTCGATTTTCGATAACTCTTCCCGTTTCCGATATACACATAGGATCGATAACAACAAAATCTTGAATTGGAAAATTTCCAGATGGCGTTTGAAACATTAAATGAAATAATGATAATCTATGATTGAAATCGGTTGACAAACAACGGAGATATGGGACATAAAAATTAGGTAAAGTATGCAGTATGCAATAGCACCCATACGAATGCAAGACTATTACCAAGATTTTACTAAGGAAGTACAATGCTTTCCAAGTGCATATAATATTCAGAATAATAATATGCCGAATATAGTTTTCTTACTTGTTTTCTTTAGTTTATATCGTTTATATAATAATTGTCTAGGTTGCCCAAAATTCATGTTTTTTCTAAGTTTTTCTCTGTGAAAATTCTTGTTTATTACAACCTTTATTTACCTTTGACACTGATTTAAAACGAATATTTAAATCCAACCATATATAATTTAATTGTATAATATAAAATGCAAATTACAAACGACAAACGGAAAATTTAAATTTAATGTCTTAATCAACATAAACATAAACAACAACATCAACAAGGAAGCACACCCTAAAAACACACACACCCACACATTTACTCACATACACCCATAAC
Source organism: Scaptomyza tumidula (assembly GCA_035044465.1). NCBI lineage: Eukaryota > Metazoa > Arthropoda > Insecta > Diptera > Drosophilidae > Scaptomyza > Scaptomyza tumidula. Next base: position 988,412 of record JAWNNW010000669.1, on the reverse strand, counting down.
ACCAAGCGAGAAACCAGCAAGCGAAAGTGTTAATATATTAGGCTAAATAGTGTGATAAAAACAGGGCAACGCAACAACAACAACAACAATAACAACAACAACAGCAGCAAGTCATTTAATTTATAAGCAATTGCCGTTTGTCAGGAATTTTCCCTTTTCAGTTTGAAGCAAGGGAAAGCATCATTAATTTGCTCTGCTAGGTGTGGAGTGGGCTGTTGCGTCGACAATTGCCAAAAATATTTACAGCCAAAACAGACGCAAGCAGCAGCAACAACAACAGCAACAACAACAATCAGCATCCTCATCAGCTTCAGCTTCAGTCTCAAAAGTTGCTCCCAGCGGAGCAAAAGAAGTCGAAATGAAATCAGCAGAAAATTCAATGAGCAGCAGCAAGCGTGGTGGTTGAGCCGGTGGACAGGAAGGGGGTGTATATATATATATGAGGGGGTGGGGTGGTTCGCGGTGGTTGATGATGATGACTGCAATTGATGGCAGTGGCAGCCCACACCTTCCCTACGAAGTCCGCCCACATGGTTTGCCAGCGAAGGGGTTGTGATTTCTGTTGTTGTTGCTGCTGCCTGCCTGCCTGCGTGCGTGTGTGTGTGTGTGCCGAATGTTATCAGCTGCTCAAAGAGGAAGGGTTCGTGGGTGGTTTGGTGGGGGTGGCTATACTTTTCTTGTTGCTGGGCTGCTTTGCTGTGTTGTGCTGTGCTGTGACGTGCAAATGCCAGAAAAATATTATGAGACATGATAAATATTGCACGCGAGGGGGAGTCGATTTTTGCTATTGTTGTTGTTGTTGTTGTCAACATCATTGCCGAAATAATATGACAGATTCATTTATGGCAACGTGGCCTGACAACCATGATGCTGATGCTGTTGCTGATGTTGATGATTATGATTGTGGTTGTTGTTGCTGCTGCTGCTGTGGATTTGTTGTTTTTTTTCTTTGCATAGGCGTTTTAAGCAGCTGACAACTGCGGTCGCCTTGGGTGTTGTTGTTTATGGTTTTGACATTTCCAACATTTATGCGTCAATTGCCGATAATATTAAAATCTTGTTACCAACACTGAGAGAAGGTTTATGACTTTCACATATGTATGTACATTAGGGTGGTTCTTACAAATTAATATCTCTGTGCCGCTTCCTAATTATAATATTTTTGTCCAAAAAACACTAACTGATTTTTTTTAAAAGTAATTTAACTAGGTTTATTCTTTGATGTAATTATATTTTCTCTTTTGTAAATTAAGAAATTATTAATAATGAAAATATCTTCAGTATTATTGTTAGTGATGAATTTTAAGTTGTAATTTGTTGAAAATGTTTAAAAGTTCTTCGTCTTACAAGCTAATGTCTTTATTTTCTTATATAGATATGAGTTTAAATTCTTTTGAGGCACGTGTGTTACTTAATTTAAAATAAACAAAGATCAAAAATACATTTTTTTTTACTTTTATATTAGTTTACTTTTTTTACTTTAATATTATTGTATAATTTAATATTATATATATACTTTTTACCTGTTGAAAAGTAAAAATTAAAGTCTAATTAGCTTCAAAAATGTGATCAGTTTTTCAAACATAAGTGGAACTGTATCTAATGTATTTTAAACTAGTTATTTAAATCCAAAGACCGTTTGTTAATATTTGCCAATTTTTCAATTTTGCATTCATTTAAATTTACCATAATATCCAAGAAAAATTAATTCAAGTTATTTTTTGATAACAAAAAGAAAACTTAGTTTGTAATAAATGGCGGGATATCAAGAAAAATTAAAAAACAAAACTGTATTAAATTGCCGTTCAAACAAATATGACATATAATATCAAAATATGCCAATTTTAAAACTTATACTTCAGTACTTAGATTGGCCTAGTTCTCAATTATCGCGCTTGTATTGTTTTCACAACAATGATATTTTGATTTTGAATATTCTGCTGTTGCTGTTGTTGTTGTGTTTGTTATTGTAAGTGTTGCCGGTATGGTAGCAACATCGAAGAGTCATTGCCAATCAAATAATTAGAGTCTGGCAATGCTGGCCAAAAAGAGAGTACGAAATATTTGTTGTTGTGAGTCTTTTAAATAACGCGCAGAATCGCTCTTTTGTTGCTATATACTATACACACATATAAATATTCAACTATATAGTATACACAAATGGCAGACAACAAAAGTTCAACGTAATACAAAAGCGCGCTCTCGAGCCAAAAACAAATCAAATACAAATAAAATAAAAACAAAAAAAGTAAGCGCAATTGCAACAACAACAACAACAACACCAACATCATAAACGATGACGTTGAAGGATAAACACTAACAACAACAAAAAACAACACATACAAATTGTATAGCAAAAACTTTTTGCAACACTTTGGGGGCAAGTACTAGTCAATGACATTGAAGAGTTACCCCCATTCTAAATATATACATACATATTAATATAAGTGTGTTTATGTGGAGATGGGGATGGTGGGGGTTTGGCTGGGGATTAGAACTAGTTAGACATAAGTGTTGCGTTTGCCACACACATTTAAATAATTGACTTTTTAAGTTTTGTGGCAGTCGTGCGAATTTTAAAGGTCATTTCAGTAATATTTTCTGCTTGACTGTTATTGGAATATTGTCAAGGACATTCAAGGATATACGCAAAGCAAGTTCAGAACAGAAATTAAAAGAATTTATTTAAATGTTGTTAGGGAAAAACTCAAATTTAATGAAAAAACATATTTTAAGAACAAGGTAATAAAACTATGTTAAGAGATATTAAACAAACATTAATCTAAACATATTAAAAATAAAGTTTAAAAGAAAAATATATTTTATTTAGAAAGAAAATCAATAGATAGACAATTGAATACTTAAACCCGTTAAATTTGTTAATTTAATACTTTTAAAAACTTTTTTTAAGCCAAAATGGAAGGTAGCTAAATTCTTGTTAAATTAGGTTTAAAGACAAAATCTGCACTAGTTTTTTTAAAATTAAACCTTCGTTGAGTATGTTATTTAAATTAATCAAGTAAGGCAGAGCTTTTCTTTTTTTCAGTTCAGCACTTTAAATAATTCTCTAAAGATTTCAAATGAAATAACGTTCATAAAATTATGCAAAATAAATTTTAGCACAGAACTCAAATATATTAGTGGTTGCTCTTATTATTTTTGGATCTTTTTTAACATGCAAATAAATATGCAGGCTCCTAAACGTTTTGTTACCAACCGTAAAATAAATATATAAAAAAAATATTGATATTTAATAAGATGAATCGTTAATTTATATTTATACAATTAAAGCTCGATAAAACTAGTTTGGAGGTCTGCAGCCGCTTAAGCTAGCAATATGAAACCAATGCAATGAAATATAGTACTAGCACCCCCCCCCCCCCCCACCAATAAACAAAAGCTGACTCTCACACATCTAAAAAGCAAAAAAAGGAAAAAACAAATCTGCCCATAAGGGAAACCTCGCGTTGCACGTGTCCCTTATTTTTTATGATGTTGTTCGCATGTCCAGCCGGACGCGTGAATAATATTGAAGCAGGACCTTTGGTCACGCTGTGAATCAATCTTGCGGCACGGTACACAGGATGTAAACAGATCTAACAGAGTCCGAGAGTTCACTGCAAAATATGAAATGTTTCGGAGATTTTATGATGCAGAAATAATTTTAAATGGTTATTTAAGCAAACCTGCTACGGAAATCATCTAACAGCTGTGAGCTATACTTTTTGGTGCCCTTTGTACGGGTAACACAAACAAAATGGAGCGCGCCAAAGCATTTTGCTGGGGGTTGTTTGGGGCCAGTGACAGACGCAAACTATTAGCGTTTAGTGCGCATGTTTGAGAAAAAATCAAAAAAAAAAATCTCACCGACTGCTCCCAGCGAAAGCCAAACAAACAACAACAGCAACAAAAACAACAGCAAGAAGAAGAGGAGCAAACAGCAACACTTAAAAGTGGTTGCAACCCTGCGTTAGGTTTGTGTTGTTTTTGTTTTTTTGATTTTTTTTTGTATCCTGTTTTTGCCGTATCCTCACGCAGCGTGTGCTTTTTTGCGCCATTTGTATTGGCATTTGCAGCGCGTGCTCCAATAAGAACAAAAGGGAATCCCCATCTCTCAGTACATTTTACTTTTCGCTGTTTCCACAGACGCAGAGACAAGCGACAAGCGACAGTAAAAGGTTATTGAAATGGCATTGCGTTTGGGTTGAGTTCAAATGTCTAAAGAGCTTTTGCGGCCTATTCTTTTTTGTTTCACCTTTTTTTTTATCCGGCAATTTCGGCATCGACAAATTTGTGCTTTCCTGTTCGGCATTAAATATTGCCAATTTTTGCGTGTGATATACTGCGGCTTAGATAATTTTTTTTTCGTTAGATTGTTGTTAATTAGATGTGATTGTTACTTTGTGCTACAAGGTTATTCTAGTAGAGCTTTTTTTGAGGTTCACATTTTTTAATAGTCAAAATGATATTGGAAAATTTTAATAATATTGCAAATCACTTCAATTGTGAAATCCTTAAATTTTTATTTTCGTTTGTTAAAAATTGTCAAGATTCTTGGGAGTACAAGAAAAAAAACAAATGGAAAAGAATCTTTAGTCTGAGTCATTGTGCCAAAAAGTAAAAATTTTCTTAAACGACCAAATTTAAATTTATTTGCAGCCATTTTCGCTGCAATCCAGCCGATGCAGTAAGAGCACCAATGCGGCTAATTTTTATATAAGACTTCGCTTTATATTCTCAACGATTGTTAAAGCTTAGGGTTATTGCTTTTTTTGCCTTTTACAGCTTCTTATTATCATGTTTTAGAATTACGAACAGTGAAAAATAAATAACAGAAAATAAATAATTCTTATGGAACTAAATATATAAATAACTAGACTTACATATATGAAAATATTAATAAATGATTTTTTATAGTTTGTGATCGCAACAATTTAAATAATTGGTTTAATGGCAAATACTTAAGTCGAGTAACGAAAAGCCTTAATCTGCTTTCGAGAATTTTTTATTATATTAAAAAAAGTATTTTTTGCTTACCACTTTAATCTGTTACCCAAGCAACATGCAACATAAATAAACAGTTAAACTATCCATAGCAAAGCAACAACAATCAATAGCTGTGCATTTTCTCATGGCCAAATGATTAAAGATTAACAATCATTAAATATATTACGCTGCGGTGGCAACAACAACAATATAAACAACAAACATCAGACAGATTGGAAAACAACCCCCGGTGCAAGCCTAACGAACATCATTTGTACTATTTGTATAGAGAGATGGGTGAGGAGGGGTTTCATGTGTGTGGGGCTGAGGGTCGATCTCAGTTGGTCACTGCGGCAATCTGTCATTTGGGCTTTAATTGCGGTTAATGCCAAGCAGCAATGCGACATTCAAAATCAAATTAATCAAAAGGCAAATATCTGCAATCGCCAGCAAAGATCGAGGCCAACTATTTACATGGACGGCGAGATTGAAAGAAAACGAGACTGTATAGGAAAACTCTTAATGCGGGCACACCACTAAAATAGTGGTAAATATTTTTAATTTCGTCCCAAAAAAAGAAACCTCATGGAAATCTTGCTCTTTATTTGTTGTCTAATTATGCGTAATTATCGGAGCTCTGCATTTGAACTTGACCTTCCGGCTGGGAATGGGAATGGGTCATGGTCTCTGAGACTTTCATTTTTTCCAGTAATGTCATTTGACTATGCGGGTCCTTTTACCATATCCAGTATCATTTCATTGCCTTCATTCATTAGGTATAATTTTTGCCTGCGTTTTCCATATCCTTTTTGACACCGCAAATAAAATGAAAATAAACTAAGACCATTTTTATTGGATTTTATTTGTATTGTGTCTCATAAATTTATTTATTTTATGTTATATTCTTTTTTTTTCTTTTGGGGATATTGATATTTGACATTTATTGTTGAACAAGGAAACGCCCACTTTATTTATTTTTTTTTGGTATTTTGTTTATGTGTTGTAATTTTGGAGGGTATGTTTTTTGTTCGTTTGTCAGGAATGTCATTAGGAAATGTTGGCAATAAAATTGATGGGAATTTGGTTTTTTATTGATTGTCGGCTGGTAATGAAATATATGAAAACGAAAAAAAGTGCATAACTTAAAAAACAATATTTAAGGTAGGTAAATAAAATAAATTGCAATTTAAGGTGAACTTCAAAAATTACAAATATTTTAAAGAGCTAACTCCTGTTACACGCCGACAGCCGAGTCGATGTAGCCATACCTATCTGTTGGTTAGTCTGTACTTTGGTATGAAAGCGTCGATATCAGAGATTAAAACGACTATCGACTTTCCATTTGGGATTCAAGTTAAAGAATGCTTTGTTTTAAACTATCGATAACTCTTTTGGTTTCCAATACATTTGCTCAAAATAATATTTAAGTTAAGTAAGTTTTTTGGTTAAAGTTTTTCTGCCTGCACAACTCGATGAGCCCATGTTTTAAATTGGTAAAGGTATTAAAAATATCGAGTTCTTTATTCGTTGAAAGTTAAAAAATTTATTAATGTAGTTTTTTTTGTTTTATGTATTCGATTAAGCCAGATTTCACAATTATAGATCTCATGGTGAAGAAAGTTTTAAGATTTGTATCTTGTATGGTAGATTTCTTTCCAGAAACTTGGCAAAACATTCATTACAACAAATTACAGTACGAAACAACAGGACATAAGAATGAACGGTAAAAGGAAATCCAACCACAGGCAGCAGTTAAATGATGCTACTTAGGCGATAAGCACGACCTCCAGCAGCGGCAAAAAAAGGAAAGAAAAAAGATAGAAATACGCCCTAAGTGAAGACAAACCCATCGTGTTCGTTGCATCCATTCCCCTCCAGTTCATCCCTATGCGCGTTATTTGTCTGTGAGTGTGTCCAAAACAATTTCCTTCCTTAATCACATGGTAACAGGGACTAGGAAAAAAAATTACATATTATCTGACCAAGAGTAAAACAAATCGGCCAAAGCGAAAACAAACCCATGAACAGCGCTTTTAATTGTAAAAGATAAAAAACAGAGCAACAACAACAAAAACTTTGGTCAACATCTCTTGTTAATGTATTTCAATACCCTTTGTTTGAGAGTCCTATGGTGAAATCCCTAAATGTGTAAAAAAGAATAAAGGTGTTGTTTATTTCTTCATTTAAAAGTAGCTAACTTATTAATATATTTTTCATTAAATTACAATTGAAAATTAAAAAGCTTAACAACTTTCAAATGCTAAGAAAAAGTCTTAACATTTTTGTTTTTATATTTCTGTAGTTCATCAGAGAGAGAGAGAGAGAGAGAGTATTTAAGCTGCAGTAGCTCAAAAAAATTTCTTTTCCATTTTTTTTTTGGGTCAAAAGCCGAAAAAAAGAAACTCAGCGAAGATAAATGACGGGCAACTTTTATGGTGCCATGAAGCAGTAACTGAGTATGAGTATTGAGGCCTCTAAATGTGTTCGTGTGCGTTTGTGAGTCTGTATGTATGTGTGTGTGGGTGTAGAGCGACATTTGCCAGCAACTGTAGCATACTTTCAAGTGTCTTTTAGAATGTGGGATGTATGCCAACAGCTTGTCGAGTGGTTTCTCGTTTTAGGTTTTTCTTTTTTTTTTTCAGCAAAGTATTTGGACTATCGATGTCGCCATAAGTTGTGTGCAGCTCTTCAGACCACTGCCTTGCCTGCCCCACTCACCTCCTTTCACAGCTGTCCTCCTGTCCATGCCTGACCAAGTGCAAAATGTCAAGTTTTTGCGCGAACATAAAACCCGAACCCTTACCCCAACCTCTTACGTTTTTTTGTGTGTTGTTCTTCTCTGGCTCGTTTGCGCAACAACTCTTTGATGTATGTAAATTTTGTAGCTTATCTGTATCAGTGCCATGTTCTGTGCCTTTAATCGAAAAATGCAACCCTCACACACGTTAAGCTGCCTGTAAATACGCTGCCAAATCCGCTTTTGCCCTCTGCCAACCAGCGAGGCAGGGAGGCAGAGAGGAGCAGTTGTAAATCGTTGGATTTAAATTTGATTATTTGTGTATTTTATGACCAAGTCGGCTGGGCTCGGCTGCTCGTTTTATCACCGATCTGGTAACAGGTTGCCCAACTTCTGTTGTTTTTTAATCCTCAGAACAAACAATTATTTATGATGGAAAGGAGTTAAATCAAAATGGAGCCCAGTCTGCTTCTTTTTGCTGTATTGGAAAATATTTTTTTTATTAAAAAGTTGTTATATGTATTAAATGCAGAGCTGCAAACAAATCTGGAACCGAACCCTTATCAAACACTTTTTAGGGGTTTTTCGATATGTGAAACCGAACCCTGAACTGGACAAAAACAATGTATAGGAATCTTGAGCCGAACTGGTTGCATTTTTATTGAAGGGTCTCGAATAAATGTAAGGTTCAGCCATAGATCTTACACTTACAGCTATGCCTACATCACGGCACCCATGCCGATCAACCGATTATAATGAAAATTTCAATGGGGCTCATAATTTAGTATTTATCTATTTTCTAGTTTTCGAAATTTAAGATTTTATTGTTATCCATTCCATGTGTATATCAGAAAGGGAAAGACGTATCGATAATTTTAAACAAACTTGTGCTGCCTAGGGCTTTAACGAGCTTGTGTTCCAAATCTGGAGTCCCTGGTTATTTTAGTTTCTAAAATCAACGCGTTCTTGCTGACGGACAGACATCGGATATGGCTATATCAACTCGGCTATTGAACTGATTAAAGATATATTATATGCTTAATGTGTCCAGAAATGCTTACTGCTGTCTGTAACATACTTTTGCACAAAACCATTTTACACTTTTTAGCCATTTAATGGGGATCAGGGAATAAAAAGGCTGTTTGGTATTTAAGTGTAATAAAGTAAAGATGATACCAAATAACACATACAGACTTACCTTCTAGACAGATTAACGAAGAAAAGAGAAGAAATATAAGTCATTCCTTTGAGCTACAAGTTTTGTAAATGATTGTCAAAACGTATGTTCCTTTCTTATTTGAAGCTATTGACAATGATAATGCATTCAATATTTTTGATTGCCAATTAGGTCGCAGCGAGCACTTTTCACACCCTCAAAAATGCCACAACGAATCCGTGTAGTCTGAATGTGAGAGTGTGTTAAGAACTGCAGCCATAAAACCGACTAATTGGGCATATGGATTTGTGGTCGCTTGGCTTATGAACAACAGGTTGCCACAACAACCAAAAACGAAGGACTTCAAATTAACGCATCGTTGCACTGTCAAGTTCTGATTGCATATAATCAATGTATCTTATATGCATAAATACGTATAGCTAAGCCTATGCATTGGTGGTTGTAAAAATATAAATAATTATATCATCAGTACAAGGGTGGTTGGTTTTATATGTATATTCAAACTACATGTGCAAGTAGGTGGGTGGTGTGGTGTGGGGGGGGAAGCTCTGGTGACATTTTTGTGGTTAAGCAATTTACCCTTCAGCCTTCAGCGACGCATAATTTATAATTGTCAAAGGGATTGCCCGGCAACACTGTGGACGACCACTGATTTATGGAATTTCATAAATTTTCACAGATTTTAATCGTTTGTAATTATGAGCGAACGGGATGGCAACACACTGAATGAAACTGAGCGAAAGCTGTTAAAAGAAAGAAAAAAAATGAAAATAAGTAAAATTGCGTTCGCAATTTAAAGCGGGATTTTCAATTAATTTTAAGACAAAACGCAGCCACAGGTAATGTTCAGTCTGTGTCGACGCGTCCCACATTTGATTGGATATTTTTTTTACACACATTTTTGAGTTGCTGTTCCCTGTGGTTTCTCTGTTTCCAATTGAAAAGAGCGTTTTTTTGCTTTATTTAATTTCATTATGTCTCTCATATATATTTTCCTTTTTTTTGTTAAGCAATATGTTTGTGTGTGTGGTTTTTTATATTTTATATGGTCTGGTCTCAATTCTTATTAAGCTCCTGAGCTCGGAGTATTTATAGCATAAAGCTAAAAGCTGACAGAAAAAAAAAACTAGCAGCAGCCGCAGATTGATTTTATTATTACGTTTTATTTCCTTGGAGACAAACTGGCCGCCCGCCCACTGAACGCAGCTGTTTTTTGTGTTGTCCAACTTCAAAGAAACTTTGGCCGCTCAAGTGTCCTTGTGACTGTATATGTGTGTGTTTTTTGGTCCTTCATGCGGTCGTCGGCTTATGCGACAAATTTTTCAATTTATGTTGCGTTTGCCTTCTATCGTAGGGCTTCGGCTTTCAAATTTATTTTTTTTTTCTTTCGGCCTCAATTTAATGGCCCAAAACTTGAGGTACGAAGTATCAGTCGGCACTTTTGCGGCTGCTGTTTCTACTTCTGCTGCTGCGTGAGGTTTGAGGTTGGGCACTGTGCTAGTTGCGAAATTGTGTCGAGGGCTTTTGGACAAACAAGCTGGCTAGCATTTTTTTTTTCATTTTTATAGCACTGGAAGCGAACACTATAACGAGTTTGTTTTCTTCTAATTCAAAAATGAATAATTAAGAATATATGAGTTGTGTCACTTTTGTTAGCGTGCAACATGCTCTTTAGCGTATATAAATGCTTCACCTTTTGAACATTTAATCACTCAAGAGATATATCTGATTATTAAGAAAGTTAGAGTAATGCAAAAACTGACAAATATCTAGCTCCATTTACTGATTTAAGCTTACAAATTTAATAATTATGAATATTGGATAAAAAACATTCGTAATTTTTTTTAAAAATGTCTCATTTGTCAAGATTCAAGAGTAAAATGGTTTTGTAAGTAGTTTTGTTTAAATGTTTTAATAAAAGTTCCCAATTTAAGACCCAAAACTTAACAATTGATGAATAATAAAAGCAGGAAACTTAAAAATGCATTTTATTAATTATTATGTTATGTTAATTAATTATTATTCTTATCATTTTTATTGATTATAATAAAACAAAACAGGGTTTTTTCTTTTAATAAATGTAAATATTAATAAACTCATCTGGAAAAAAGGACGAATGTACTATTCAAATAAACGTATGATTTTTACTTCAAAATTTTAAGTAACTTCAATTTGCAGTTTGCTTTGTAACTCCAAAAATTTAAATCGAATTTTTCACTATAAGTAGATATTTTCAAAATACGATTATACGATGTCTGATATTCGCTGCGTGTTCGATTTTACTGTGAGAAGCTTTGTGAAAAATACATTACGCGTAGTTATATATTTACTGATATTTGCCATACCACAATGGATGCTGTTGCCAATTTGGAAGCAAAATGATCATATACTCTATACGTTGATATGTTTCTCTGGAGCGCTTCTGTTGCTAACTATGATTAACATAAGCGATAGACTTAAATATGAATGGCCCTGGCACTGGTTAGCCATTATTTCGTTCTACGAGCTGATGACCTTTGGTCTGGGTATCTTTCTAATGCAAACAAATCTTCAAAATGTGATGATGACTATCTCTATGGCTCTCTTAATTTTTGGATTTATACTAATACTGTGTTTTTTCATTATTAACGGGCTTAACTGCTGGAATCCCCATAAACTTAGTCTTGTATCACTGCTGGGCCTATTTCATGTGATTGGATTCATGGCTATGAATTGGATGGATCTGGCACAATGGATCTTAATAGGAAGTGTGCTTTTATTTCTGGTATCACAAGTGCTGATCACTTTTAACAATATTGATATATTGATCCGAGGCGATGCTTGGCTAATGGGACTTGTACTCTATATTCACTTTTTGCTCATTCTGTTCACTTGCTTCATATGCATGCAACGCATCAACTTTTTGCAGCGGCGCCTTACTTAATGCCTGACGTGATGGCATGCAAGGCTGCCTCAATAACGCATCGAAGGTGTCTACAGATTGCCTTTATCTATACTATACATTTTTTTTTTAAGGCTTGAATAAATTATTTGCTCACCGTTCCATGTGTCTCTGTCTGTCTCTCCGATTTGTTGCCGACCTATTTCTCTTCTTTTTTTTATACCCTGATCCCATTAAAATGGGAAAAAAGGGTATAATGGTTTTGTGCAAAAGTATGTAACAGGCAGACGGAAGCATCTCCGACCCCATAAAGTATATATATTCTTGATCAGCATCAACAGCCGAGTCGATATAGCCCGAGCTAGAGACTTCAGATTTGCAACTTAAGCTCGCCTAACCCCTAGGCAGTACAAGTTTATTTTCGATTTTCGATAACTCTTCCCGTTTCCGTTATACACATGGGATCGATAACAAAAAAATCTTTAATTCGAAAAACTTTGAGACGGCGTTTGAAACATTAGACAAAATAATGAAAATCTGTGAAATTTTAATTAAAATCGGTTAAGAAACACCGGAGATATGGGACATTGAAGTAGCGATGCAGTATGCAGAATGCGTGCACACACACACACACACTTGCAAGCACTGACAGTACGCGTAAAATATTAGGATCAGGGTATCGTCTAGTCGGGATTTCTCGACTAGAGCCTTCTTACTTGTTTTTTTTTTATTGGATGGCGCAGCCTCAATCACGTCTCATTCGCAGCGGATTCTCTATCCTCTGAATCATTGACGGCTACAGCAAAGCTCTTTGTACGTGACATTCGTTTAGATCTAAAAGCGTATTCGACTTTTAAAATTGTTTATTTAAAACTATTCAAAGCACATAATCAAGTTATATTTTGTTATTATAAATTTATATAATTTGTATGCACATTATTTACATATATGTATGAATATAAAAAACCAATTTGTTTCGATTGAGTGATTTTTCGGTAGAAAAATAAATAACGAGCATTGACTTTTTTATTTGTCAGTTAACGCCACAGAAAACGCGATAGGCAAACTGACCTAAACAGCTTAAAGGATTTTTGTGTGTTTTAAAAAAAAATATATATATTTCCAAATTCTTTACAATTGATACAAATTTCAACAATCAGTTTAAAAAACCTTTTCCAAGAACAATCATAGCTCATTAAGAAAAATTATTAAAAAAAATAAATTTTTCATTGAGAGAGATTTCAAGTTTATGAATTTGGATGGATCCAAAGTTTAAGGGCTAAAAACTATTAAAGCAAAACGCTTTAAAAATGCAATAAAACTGATTTGAGTATTTTTTCATAACAAGTTGAGTGAAAGAAACGAAATAATATTGGTGACAGCAATAAATTAAAACTAGAAAAATGCTTGCGCGTTAAATAAATATCAATGACAATGACAATGTGCAGGCAGGATATGATGAGGCTGGAAATGCAGAAATTTGAGTGAGGGAGTGAGGCGGCAATTGAGACTGTCAATGTTGGTGATGTTGCTGTAGTTTTCGTTGTTGTTTGGATCACAACGGATGCAATTCCTACAAAATGATAATTTATGATAATGATGCTTCCGGTTCATGCAGCAACGAGCACAAAACTGGACGCCATGCAGCATAAAAATCAGGCGAGCACGGAAAAAATTTGCGACTTGCGTACGAAAAGTTTGGACACAACTGTATTGGGCTGTTGGTGAGTTAGAGATGGGCGAAAAGTGGATGGGGGCTCGTTGTTTGTGGGCCTGGTCTCGCATATTTATTGATAATTTCCGTAAATTCAGCGACAAAGCAAAAACGGAAGTTATGCCATTTGCTGCACGCCTGCAAAAAAGGACAACGACAACGACAACGACGCCGACGCCAAAACATACAATAGTTGTTGCAGAGAGAGAGGAAAGGGTGGGAAGGAGATGGTTAGGTTGTTGTTTAGAGGGGGTTTTCGGCCCACATCAAAAGTGCCTATCGATTGCGTTGATTTGCCTTGTTATTGTCTATAAACGTCGCGCCGCCGTCTGTGCAATTGTTTTGACTGTGTCTAGTATTTATGGGTTACGCTTCAGCAGCAGCAGCAGCAGCAACAACAACAACAGCAGCAATAACAATAACAATGGCAACTGGCCTATTGTTATGATTATCATAAACATTAACAACAAAAGGATGGCACTGCCAATGTCAGTTGTTGTCTCCCTCTCCCTCACTCTCGATCCCTCTCTTAAGTATTGAAGCTCTATTTGCGCATTCTAATGACCTTGAAAATTAGTTCCTGCTTGTGTGCGTGTGTATGTGTGGCACATAAATCTTTTGGGGCACGCCCCACTCGTTGGCCTCAACGAAAATAATTACGCAATATTATTATTACTGTTTATTTATCTTTTATTGCATATTAATTGCTTGCCAGCACATTATACATATGTATAAAGTCGTTCGTTAAATAAATGCAATTTATTTAAATGTTTACCATATGCCCGCCGCATATTTGGCATATGTCGCGTATCTCGTCGGGCTTCCGTTTTCGGTAATGCAGGAACCTGCATTAAGCTCAAATAGTGCGGTCTACAAATGAACAGACAGATAAGCGGACAGATAGACGGAAAGATAGAGCCAGGAAGCATGTGTGGCCTTTTAAACATATAGTATAAGCATAATGATGTCGTTATTCATTTATTATTGATTTTAGGTAAATAATAAGTGGAATGGAACACCAAAATAGAAAACTAATTGTTTTTAAATATTAAATCTATTGATTATTTTTTTTGTGCAAGCATTATCGGGGAATATTGTGTTTAAGTTTATGTGTTTGCATTAAAACTATTTATAAATTAATCTTGATCAATTTTTTTTTTATTTAATGGTAATTTCTTAATAAAATATATACCAACTGAAAAAAACTTTTATGTATTAAATTTATATTTTGATTGCCTATTTAAAAAAAATATTAAAAAAAATCGAGCAAGTAAAAGTTTCGAAAAAAGTGTAGAAAATATGATGCACAAATATCATTTTTACTGAGGTACAAAGTCTAAAAAAGTGATTTCCTTATATGACATGAACTTAAATTAAAAAAAAAAAACGTGTTTGTGCTCTTTTTGCTAAGAAACAGTTAAACTTAAAATCTTCGTTCCGAAAGTTCTGTTTTTAGTCTTAGCAAATCTGAATCATAGTGAAAAGGCGTAAATCTTTCTTAAAAACTAATAAAGTTTACTTCCCTGTTCTTAAGTTAGTATAAGTGAATTATTTATTTCTTAAAAGAAAAATAAATAATCATTATTTGCAGTTCTTGGTTAGAATATTTTACATGACTCGGATTCAGCATGTTGAAAACCTAGTTTCTACTTGCGATAACTTAACTGCTAAGTTTAAATGAACGGAGTTACAGTTCTATAATCTTGCTGCCGGTCGAAGGGTTTTTTAGCGTACCTGTTTTACGCAGTGTTACTTATCGTATGCAACTTTCTTGATGTCTATTTTGATAGTTGCTACGTGTTGCAGCTTTCGCTTACACGTTGCAGTTTCATGCAACTATTCAATATTGATGTATGTATATGGCAATAAGTTTTAATGTTGTTGAAATTGTGTTTTTGACCACATAATTTATTTATTATCCTGTCACAACAAATTTCCGAAATTCGTTTCGGTCATCGTGAAACTTTTACCCAACACGTCTTTATACCCTGAACAAAACGGGGTATAATGATTGTGTGCAAAAGTATGTAACAGACAAAAGGAATCATCTCAGAAAGTGTATATATTCCTGATCAGCATCAGTCGGGATTTCTCGACTTGAATCTTCTTACATGTTTTCTTAAGAATTTGTAATTAATCTTCGATCTACGAACACAAGGCAAGAAGATATATTGTATGTTATGTTTGTTTGGTTGTATTTAAAATATCTGAATTTTCGATACTACAGATTAAATGAAATAAAATAAAAGAAATAAGATAAACTAATGTATTTACATTAGCTAACACAACGCTGTTCTCAGCAACCATAAACACCGCTTAACTTTAGTTGTTGAAAATGGCTTCCAAACTTCCCACTTAGGAACTACAAACATACATTTGTAGAAGGAAAGTGTGTAGAAAGGGTAGAAAATCCGTTGAGTTGCATTGAGGCAGAGCCACTCATTTGCAAGAATTTAAAGTGCACTTTGCACTTTCATGTGAATCTGGAAATACTTTGGCTTATCTGCGCGCTGGCACAACTGTTGGCTGGCTGGCTGGCTGGTTGCATAGATTTTGCTGCTGATGTTGGTGCTGCAAAATGGCGCAGCAAATGGAGCTAAAGTTATGAGCGTGCGGCTGAGGCAGAAGCGCACACAGGAGTTCGACATCCGGCAGGGTTTCTACTTATTTGCGCGCCGAAACTTTGGCTGGGATAATGCGAGCCCAAAAGCCGGAGTGTTTGCCATAAAGTTATGCGCCAGCTAAACAACAATAAAATAATATAATGTTATATTATTTTCATATTTTTTTATTATTCGCAAGCCCACGAGCGTTGCTTGGGAAGACCCGAAATCATAGCGCTCATAAACTTTGAAGAAATATCGAAAGTTTTCGACGCTCTAGCTGAGAACTGCGAACTGAGAGCAGCGAACAGCGAACAGCGAACTGCGAGCAGCGAGATGAGCGCGCGCGAGAGACAGACACACAAAGGCTACAAAACTTATAACGAGAAAACTTTGGCACTTGGTAAATGCGCGATAAAGAAACAAACAGAACAGAGCCAAACAGAGCAAAGCCAAAAGCCTGCGAAAAAGAAGAGAAGAGAAAGGAGATGGGAATGGGAATGGGGTTGGGTCGCAGTCAAACTACAAGTTGAAGATGTGGGCACGTTGATAGAAGCGCCGCAACTTGGATAAAAGAAAAAAAACAACAAAAAATAGAAAAAATCGCGAAATGGCGAAAACAAAAAGAAAGTTAAGCGCGCCAATGGAAAACAAGTACAGGTATTATTGGTATATCGAATATGTTATACTCTTTATATCAGATAATATATTATATAATAATTAAATATGTATAATATTAAAAACATAGTCCTGTCATCCGAAAATCCATATCACTTTTTTATTATTAACTTTTTTCTATAATTGTATAAAGTATATTCAAGTTGATGGATGTAACAACGAAATAAAACAACTATGTATTATTATGAAGTAAAGCTTCTTTTAAGTCTTAATGTGATATATTTAGAACTTCAACTTTTGATTAAGCGAAATTAAATTTATAACCATTATTTAAAATCTAAAAAAAAAGTTATTAAGATTCACACCTCGCTGTGTGGGGCAAGGATCCTAGATCAAAATTTATAATACTATAACAGAACATGTTCCGCATGACAATTTTTGTAGAGTATACGAAAAGTAAGAGCACAGCATTGGATAAAAAGTTGTTCAACCTTACGCACAGAGAGTGCAGTCATTGGAACTGGAGAATTTGCCAGGCGGGCAAAAAACTTGTGCCGCCACAAAATTTTTACACACAATGCTGATGCCACCACACAGCGAGGCTGCAAGCATGGGTAAAGAAGGCAAACAACTCAAGAAAACTCATTCGCGCGTTTTAACTAACTGGGAGAGCGAGAAAGGGGACACAAACAGAAAATATACGAGAAAAATTATTATTTACGCACGGATGGTGTCATCTAATTATAAATTCATTTCGCCTGCCCCACAGTACCAGGCTACAACAACAACAACAAAAGCAACAATAAAATGACGTTGCTGCTAAAAAGGAAAAAAAGAGTGACATGAACAGACTTTCTTGAAGGCGAAGGCAATTTTCTTTTGGCTTTTGGCGCTGGAAATTAACAAAATGAGCGCTGGCCAAACAAAATGGCGCCAGCTCGGACAATACACCTGCAGCACCAGGCAGTCAGTGTAGAAGAGGGGGGCGTGGCTGCTTTTAATGCAATATTTTTGAGCATTTTCTGTGCTTACGATAAAAAGTTTTATGCACGCATTTTCACCATTTCAGAATTTTGCATTTTAGCCAGGCTAAAGAAATTTCATGCTCTTTGAAAACTTGTTAAACTATGATAACCACAATGCTGGCTCACATCCCCCTTCTACTCTACTCTCTCTCTTGCTCCTCAGTGAAAATAGTGGGCACCAGCGTAAAGAATAATAAGCAAACTGAATTCCCCACAGCCGTTGCAAGTACTCGTTAACTCGCCTCTGTGCAAGTTAAAAAATGCATAAAATTTGTTAACAAGCAAAAAAATAAAAAATATTTACATAATAGTCAAAAATAATAAGAAATGGTAGCAATGAGAACCCATGCTGTAGTTTCTTCTTTGGTCACCCGAGCCATTTTCTTACCGGAAATCACTAACAAGCGCGAATTTTCTGTACCATTTAGGTTTACGGTAGGAAAGTGCATTGTGCATTTTGCGCCAAAGAATGTTTAGCGGCTCATGTTAAAATATTTAGAATTCAGTTAAGGACACAATGCATCCTAATGAGAGCTAGTTATACAATAGTCCATTTTAAAGAAAATGTTCTAAGAATATTGTTAATGTTTGTAGTTAATACACGGTTTACGAAAAACACGTAGTGTAATTTTCAGGATTAAATTGAGAAGCTAAGTTATTATCAGAATGAATAATACATACATAATATAACATTAAAGACATCTAAACTGAACTTAATTGTGACATGTGACAAATTAAATAAATATATTTTTTTATTTTCACATAATGTTTTATTATTAGTATTTTATTTTATGTGAATGTGAATTACTTTAATATTAATGAAACAAGTTCGCAAAAAAATACATATGTGTGGTGTAGATGGAAATAAAATTTATCATTTAAAAAAAAACCAGCAACAGCGATTTTGAGTTTTTGTCAATTTGGCAATCGCTGAAAGCCAAATCCAGCATCATTTATTTTAATCATTTATCAAAATTTTGAGGCCAAAATACTCACTTATCTTTCAAAGCGAAGCAGCGGCTAATGAGCCAAGTGTGTCTGTCAATCTATGGACTTGTTTGTGGTGAGTCAGTAGAGACGAGGTGGTAAATTTGGACACTCTCGCCTTCTTCCCCTCAGCTCTGGCGTTCGGCAACTTAGTTGACGGGCGAACAGATGAAGCCAATGTGGCCAAGCTAAGAGCGAGCATTCATTAATTTACATTAAAATGTAATTAGCGGTCAAAACAGCCCCAACAACAAAAATGGAAGAAAAAAAATCTTGGCTTAAATGAATCCGCAAAAATGTGAGTTCAACGTATAAGCAATTGAAATGCAATTTTAAATAAATTAATATTTTTTTTAGGTAAATGGCCTGACTTTAACTTTACTAAAAACTGTTGCAACCTTCAAAAGTTGTATTCTGTATATGTAGTTAATTTTTACCTTTTACTACTGTACAAATAGCTAGTCCTCCCCCCTTACACCCTACTTGAAGTGATGTAGTGGTATTCTTCTAAAAGTTTTATAAAATTTAAATTTATTTAAGTACAATATTTTAACCAACTTAGATAGTTTTTAATGTTAGATCGTTAAATTAACAAGGAAATGCAATTTTGTTTACCATAATTCTAAAAAGAGAACTTCTAATTTGAAGGAAATAATATAAGTTTTCATCTTAAAAATAATAGAATGAGATATGTAATTTTTAAAACGTGTAGATTTATTTTTATATTTAACAGTCAAACTATATAAAGTCATCTGACATATCTAAAATATTATAAAAAATCAATGGTATTAATAAAAGGAATATATATGAAACTGATTTTAATTATTTAAAAAATCGAAAATAAGTAAATGTGTATGATAATATTTTATATATTTTTGTTGTGGACAAAGCCATTTTTTGCTGCCAAAAAAATGCAGAAACTAATTTTTGTTAATACATACATTAAATTACGTTTATATTTAGCATTGCATTTAATTTTCATACTCATTGAAATGGGCTAAGCAAAAATCATATTTCAGGTTTTTAAACACAGTTTTATCATTTAAATCCCAAGCCATTAAAATCAGTGGCATAATCAGCTAATTTTGCACACATTTTGATAAGCATTGTTGTTGCTTGCTCTGTTGTTGTTTTTGTTTGATATTAAAAATATTTTATGCCTCCGCTGGGGGCTGCAACATTTATTTTTGCCTTTATGCGCATGCAACGCCAGTTTGTTGCCTCCTGTTTTCATTTTACACCTTCACGAGATTGACAGGTGTGGATTGTTTGTGATGGGGGCGGGGGCGGGGGCAGGCGCATTAGCAACTAGACACACACTCTCACACATGGCGATAATTATGCGCAGCATGCACATCATCATCATCATCATAATCACTTTTTTTTTTGTATTATTCGCGTAATATGCCACTCGTGTTTCGTTGCCCGTGCCAACGTTGCATTGCGCCATTCCGTTGTCATTCCCCCGCCAATTAGGTAAATTGTGTGCTATTTTAAATTTTGAAAATTTTAGCGCGCTTTTGCCGCTAGCTCTGTCTTTATTTCACTCTCTCTCTCTCTCTCTCTCTGGTGTACCTTGCTCTATCTCTGGCTACCTTCCCGGTTGGCTTAAGTGGCTGTCAGATCAGCAACAGCAGACAGCAACAAAAACAATAGCTAACTGCGATTTGTTTGCTGCTGCTCGCCCCAAAAATTAGTCAACTTTCAAGATGGCGTGCATGTGTGTGTATGTGTATGTGTGTTTGTTTGTGAGGGTGTATGAGGGGTGTCCATTAGCAAAATGGAGCAGGCTATTTTTGATTTAATGAGCCATACACTAATGGATTTTCTTCTTCTTCTTTTTTTATAAACTGTAGGTTTTTGCGTTTCTCTGCACGCTTCTCAAATTGGTTTAGATTTTTAGCTGTGTGCAAACAATCGTTAATAGTTTCTGTCTGCGAGGGTTGCACAAAAAATAAAAGAGAATATTAAATGCATGTAAGTTTTCATAATTGTTAATGGAGTACAAAACGTTTGATTTTCTATTGTATTGAGCTATATTTTTTTGTACCAAATGAATAAAAATCAAATCAAATGGGCAGCCCTCTCTCTGAAAGTTCTTAAGTTTTTCTTTGTCCAAGGAACGATTGTCGCGCGTTCACTTGAAAGTAGGAAGCATTTGCGCTTTGACTAGGATGAATGTGGTTTCATATTATTTTACTGATGCCATTCTCATTTGCCCAACGTACTTGGTTGCATATGTTATTGTCCATTGTTAGGTTTTTGACAGCGTTGTTAAATTTAATATTGGATAAAAACACAGTATTTTGGATAACGAGCGTGAAAAGTAATGAGTCACATGAAAATTTATTTCAATATATAGTTATTATTGTATTTTAATCTTGGAAAACATATAACATTTTAGTATGCTACATTTTATTGATAAATTCGTAAATTTGTAAAAAAACCCAGTAAGCTGACTATCATTTTCTAGTCATATTTATGTTAGTATTCTAAAGATTCTTCAAGACTAGTCTAATATTTTTTTTTAATATAGAAAAGGTCTCGCCATTTGTGCAAAAGTGATAAAAAAAAGTAAGTGCGACTGCCAACAAAGTAAAACCAAATCAAAATCCACCAGAATTTCCTAACCAACTGGGGTGTAATCAGAAAAAAAAAATAAACAAACAAACGCCTCATTACATGCGAAATTAAATTTTAATGTTTGCTTAATGTGATTCCACAGTTGCCCAGACCCACGGGGCGATCAGGGTACCAAAAAAAGGTATGTTTCCAGCAAAAAGAAAGAGAAATAAAATAAACAAACCCAAGCACATAAAATATAATTTCATGTTTGAAGCCCTGGGCTAACCAGGGGAATATTCCAGGTTTTGGTTGGTGGCGTCAACGCATGCCAAGAAATAATTCTGTTATTTTATTTTATTCTCTTCACTCTTTAGTTGGGAGTTGAAGTGTATATTTGTCAAAAGATGAGTTTTGTAAAAGTAAAAACAAAGACATAATTATTAAATATATTTTTTAAAACTGAATTTACATTGATGATGATGATGAAAATATCCAAATAAAGTAAATTGTTTTTTTTTTTTAATAAAACTTATATTTAAGCAAGTTAAACCTCTAAGGAAGGGCATGACATCTTCGTCTTAAATTTTTTTTTTATTTTTTTTCTTTATTGTTTTGCGAGTGAGTGGAGAAATTACAGTTTGTGTGTGTGTATGTGTGTGTATGCGGACGCCGGTGGACGCCGACGGAAGCCACCAACGCCAACGCCATTGCCAACGCTGCGGCATTCACATTTCCTACGCTCTGACACGCCCACCCGTCCCCGCACCACATCCTATGCGCATTTTGCGGCAAGAATTTAATATATTTTTCTTGGGTGTCTGGCAAAATCATAATAATTTCAATACTTTTGTAACGCTTGTCAGCGTCAAACTGACAGCGTGAGGCGGCTATTTGACAGTCGAGGGGTGTGGAGAGGGGAAAGTACGGATTTAAGGCAATGGTGCCACAGTAGACGCTCAATTAAAATATAATTTCTGGCCGAATAATACCAAAAAAATCATACATATTTATGCATTCATATATGCATAATAAATACGGGTTAG
Organism: Scaptomyza tumidula; assembly: GCA_035044465.1. NCBI lineage: Eukaryota > Metazoa > Arthropoda > Insecta > Diptera > Drosophilidae > Scaptomyza > Scaptomyza tumidula. The sequence continues at coordinate 966,076 of JAWNNW010000669.1, read as the reverse complement.
CACTAAAAATTCACATGGCCATAAATTAAAAACGTAATAGCGAGCGTGGCGTGTACGGATTCGTATACACAACCAGGACATGCCCAATACGTACGTGTGTCCTGTCCAGTGCTGGCAGACACACATCACATATTCCCTATTCTCTCTTCGGTTTCCCTCTCTTTGGCTTGGTAGGTCGTTCTGCGCTTATCCTGCGGCAGCAATAAATCGCTAACAGCAAATAAATCAACGCGCATAAATTCCAATGTTCAGCGACGAGCCTGACCCGACTTTATTTACGACATTGCGACAAAGACACTTAAGGCAAAATGTTGGCCGCACTGGAAAAATTGTGGAAAATGAAAAACAAAAATTGAAAAAAATAGTCAAATGAAAAGGGCTGCATTTATTGCAAGAGCTTTTCAATTTGTTCGTTTGGAATTTTTGTAAATGTGTGCACTATTTTAAATTATAACAATTTGATATTTAACAACTGCAAAGTTTTTCATTTAGTTCAGTAAGTTTTTTATTAACTTTGTGGCGAAAAAGTAAACGTTTTCGTCCTTTATCTAAGAATTTTAAATACGATCGAGTTTCCTCGACGGGAAATGAAGACGCGTGCTTGTAGGGATAATTACTTTGCTCAGCCACGTTTTTGGCAAAATAAATTTCGTCTGAATTGTTTTTCATAAATTCCTTGATATAAAATATTTATATATATAATATAATATTTTTGATTGAATTTACACCACTGTGTTGGGTTGAGATATATTTGTAAGCAAAACCTTTTTATTAAAAAATTTATAATTTGTTTAATTTCCTAGCTTAAATAAAAATAATTAATATAAAGCATAAACACACAAAGAAAATAATTAAAATAAATTATCAACCATCAAAAATATACGATTTATATATATGAATTATGAATATACAATATGTTTGTATGTGTGTGACATAAAAAATGCGCTGGAGCAAAAAATGCGAAAAAAAATTCCCATTCTGAGCAGCAAAGCCAATGAACATGAAAGAGGTTGACCTCAGTGTCGTAGCAATATGTCGGCATTCATATACATATGAACAAATATAAATAGCTAGGAACGAGCCAGAAAAATGTCAGATACGTTGTCCGTGGTTAACCAAAAGCAGTTGCCAAGGGTTAAACGGGTTAACCCCATGCAAAAATGGCAGTAAAAACAAAAAAGACACGCTGAAGAAGAGGTAGGTGACGCTGCCAGGCGGCGACGAGTATATTTGGCGCATTAAAACAAAAGGATGCCGTGTGCTAGGCAAATAGACAAAAGGACAAACATACACACACAGGGAAGTCGCCAAATCAAGCGGTGATTTATGAGCACCCAAAGGATTGCGCAGGAGCCGAGAGAAAGAATACCAAAAAAGAAAAAAAGGAAAATAAAAATATCTAAAAACTAACAAGGCGCACATATTAACACCCTTGTTAAAGTGTAAAACCGCCGTGAAAAGTATGGTAAGGCCGGAAAGGAGGAAGAAACAAGATGAGTCAACAAATCAAAATGCAGAAGCAGTGCAAGCAAGGCGCAGTCTTAGGCAAAGTGGATGCCCGACCAGTTCCCTTACCGGCAACTATTAGTTGCGCCACTCGGCGCCTCACACACGTACACACACATAACGACACCCAACTATGGTGATAATTTATTTATTTGGGATTATTTATTGCACATACATCATAATTTTTGTGCCTCTGACGGCCTCAACGCCCAGGGCCGAGGATGTCGAAAATATTTTATTACGACTTCTCCTAGGTATGAGAAGATGAATTCCTTTTCTACCTTATTGTTGTTGTTGATGCTTTTTTTTCCATATCTCAGCGATAAGCGGCCGGCTCAAGGATATGGCAAAGCAGCCAAAGAAGAAATATAACTTTTAACAATAAGGGACTAGCAATAAATTAAAAATTCCAAACTTTAAAAAACGTAACAATAAATACACGATACAACAGCAACAGGACATTCCGTTGATTTATTTCTGCCTTTGCAAAATCACTGAACCCAGCCCATGAGATCGTATGTAAGGATGTCTCACTACCAAAACTCACAGCCAGCAAGGCAGCCATCGATGCCAAGGTGCCGCTCAAAGAGACGGAAGTATTTATTTCATAAATGGTGTTATGGAGTAATGAGGAATATGCCGCGGATAATGTAAGGTAAGGCCAACTATAAGATTAGATCATTCACAACGCTCAAACTGAAATCTAATTTGAATAAAAAATATGAGTATTTATAAAAACCCTTTATATAGACAGTTTGTTAATATAAAAGTTCGTAACATTATTATTAATGGATATACCACATGTTAGTTATGAACTTTCTAGTGTTAAAGCTAAAATACGATAAATCGGTAAGTCAAACACAAACTTGAATATTTATTTTGTAGCACAAATAATTTGATTACCTCTTAATATTTTCACAAAATTTTTATAAATTTAAAACGTTGTGTTAATTTCTTACTTCAACTTTTATATTCAAAACGCAGCGCAGGCGTAAATGATTTAAAAAGGACGCAAAAAAGTGATAAGAAACAAAATCCAAATCTTATGGGAAAATGTTCGTAAGTGCCCGACTATGAGATACCATGTACCCAACACACACATTGATAAATTAATCTAAGTTAAAAGTGCTTAAACCCGCGAAATGCCGCACAAGAAGTAACAACAATTCCAAGTTTGAAATCAATTATTGATGTTTTAAAAATACAAACAAATCTAGTTTAAGAAAATTATTTTTATCTTTTAAGTGCTAACTACCCAGACCTTATAGAGAATATTTAAGAAAATGATTAATTTTTTGATGTAGATATTAAGGATGAATTTGTATTACTTTGCCTGAGAAACACCGAGATACCCAAAATGCCCATATTTAATAGATCGAGGGGATACAAATACCACGGCGTATATTAAATTCTTATAAAATCATAGCGCAGGGTACGCAGGAATACGTCAGTAACGTGCGATTCGATGTCTTTGGTTGTAGACTAGGTCGCTATTGTTATAGGTACTTTTATGATGCTATTGTCTTCCTATCTCCCGCTTCGCTCCTACCTACATATCTGCTTTGTGCCCGCAGAGTTTACTAGCTCCTGCTGCAATATTAAAAACTTGTTGCTAATAAAAGATAGGAGATATATATATATATATATATGGATACGGACACCACGGCTGCCAAAACAGTTGATCACAATGATAATGATGATAATGATGTTGACATCAATGACATTTGCTGCGGTTCAATAAATTCGCAAGGCAATTGGACATAAAGGAAAAAGAGTCCTATGCATGTACATATATGTATCAGCTATGTTTAAAGCGCATAAGTAGGCTGGGCTTCACTGCGCATTTAATTGTCATATGGATGGTTGCCTGGCTGGCAATTTTCAACACGGAACGCTTCTCTTTCAAGCCCATTCAGCAGTCATCGACGACACCGCTGGGAGAACACCGCTTGAGTTCAGCTTTGGGTTTGAGTTGAGCAGCTCTGTTCCTGGTGTGCTGGGCTTGGGGTGTTGTTTAGTTGCCGGATAATCCGCAACATGTTGCCGTTGCGCCGTTTTTGATTAACATGACATGACACTCACACACACACACACACACACACACTCTGTATAGTGTTGATTTGAATTGTCTATAAGCTGCTGTTCGTTTTACCCATCGACTGCAGTATTTGAAGTGCCAAAAAGCGCACTTGTCCCTTTATTGCTTTTTATACTGTTTTTTTGTTTTGTTTTGTCGAGTACGCAGTTTAGTGAAAGGATTTATGCCCGCTATTTGTTTAGCCGCTAAGTTTAGCATTTGTCCATTGTTTTAGGCCTTTACTTTTTCAGTAAGCCTGTTTGCTTTTTTTACTAGATGCAGCCATAACTGTGACCCTAAAGTTTGCCGTTACGAAATATTTACTCGCATTAAGGTTGCTGGCAATTATTAAGTTGCATATTTTGGATAAACTAATAAAAAGTATTTTTTTGTAGTTTTTTGGCGTAGTGTTTTTTGGTAATTCTTTTGAACTCTTTCAATGGAATTTTGCAATTGTTTTATTTAAAATTTTTTGTTGTTTGTCCTATTAAATCATAAAAATTGTTTAACACATTTTTTTTTTGTTAGTAAATTAAATTAATAAAAAGCATAGGTATATAGTTTTAAGTAATACTACTAATAATAATAAAATAATACATAAGGTATATAATTATAATTATAATTGTTTAATATTATGAAAGTCTCGTTGTTATTGAAAGCTCTTTTATGTGAGGGATAATGATTTCAGATTGGCAAAATTCAAAGTTTTGAAGAAGCAAAAAAAAATCAAATTTAAATCGGTTCTTACCTGCTCAATTTCAAAAGTATTTAAGCTGGTATTATTGACTTTAATTAGTTAATGTGTGTTTTTTTTTTTAACAGTTTGCTGGTGGAGTTCATAGGTTGATCCCTGACTCAGGCTGCTTAATTATGAAGTTCTCCTTTTCGCTGCTGGATGTTAGATCACAAGATAATTGCGAATCAGTTACTGCGCCGTTTGACAAGGTCACATACTCAGCGGTATTAATCCTTCCGTACAACGGTGAAATAGCCTCTACAACAACCAGGTGATCGAAGCGATCGCACAACCATTTGCGGTAGTCAATCAAGTCATCGTTAATTTGAATAATACGACCTGTCGTAAAATAAAAAAGAATATACTTACTTAAAACTTCAAAGAATAATTGGCATTTTAAAATCACATATATATTTCTTAGCTGCTTTTTGAAATATTTAAATCTTTTTACATACATTCAACTTTGCGAATAAGTTTAACTATGTTCATTATTAAACGTATTGTAAAAGTGGGTTTTAACTTATTCTGTCGTTGTTTGTCACGAATATATTAGTTTTCTTATAGACCAACAAACAAAGATATAGTTAGTTTAATATATAGCTGCGAAAATAATATTTGCACCACAACGCTTCTTTTTCTTGTTGGTCAAAAACAAACATCGAGTTCTTATATGCTCACAGTAAAAAATATTTATTTATTTTAAAAACTCATAGTAAATTTCGTCGAATGTTTTTATACTTTATTGGAAAAATAACAAAACTCCATGTTTGTTTTTTGGTATGTTAGAAAATGAAGCTTCGCAACGACAGCCACTGATAAATCTTTTTTGTTAGAATCATAGAAAAAAACCATTTAAACTTACCCAGAACGGATGAACTTGTGGTAGAATTTTGTGTTATCGCCTGGCTAAGCATACGGTAGGCCCAATGGAAGGATTGCTTAATGGCAACGAGGGCACGACTGTTGCGTGCAACATCGTTGTTTGGCTGCAAAGGATTTTCAATGTGAAGATCCGACGCCTCGTTGTACAGTGACATAAATTGCTTTTTCACATAACTGCCGCCGTTCACAATACAAATTCCTACTTGAGAGTAGTTAAAGTTCAGACCGTAATGCTCGAAGAATTCCAAGAGTAGCACACCCAAATTGGTATCCTTGTGACAAATATTACGCGGGTGCATTTGCAGAAAACTGATACACATAAATATGAGTGAGTACGATGAGAGTCCACCTGTCAATGACTTGTGCAGATCACGTTGCTGCATAAACTGCTTTAACACCATCACCAAATACCCAAGACATTTATATTCACGCTTGAACATTTTAATAAGTTCCGCGGACTGTACGCCGTCCTCCATATTGAAGGATACATCTACCTTGATCTTTGTTTCGCGATCCGTAAACTTAATAATTGGCACGACAGCCGTTGCAATCACACGCATCGTGTCGTTCTCTAAAATATTGCGTTTCAGAAGCTCCGATTCGAGGGTGCTCAGTGGCCGGTTATCCCAAAGTCCTGCAAGTAAACATTACAAATCTATAAAGCGCTTTTAACAAAATCTTTAGATATATAATTTGTTTATTATAAGTTTTGTACTATTTTAAAATTTGTTTATATTTTATTAGTTTACAATAAAATAATGTAATTGTAACTTCTGGCCATTAATTTTCTAATGATTTTTTACTGCTACTTACCTATTACGACAAGATCAATATCTGAGTTGGGCATGAACAGTCCAGTGCGAAAGGAGCCAAAGACTTCTACCACCGCTTGCGGCCACAAAGAATAAATTATGCCCTCGATGCGTTTAATTACCATATTGCGTACGGCATGCTCTATGGGTGTGGGCAATATGTAAAAATAGAAATGTTCGATCTCCTCGTGCAGTCCAATAACGCCCTCTCCATAGCTAAAGTTTGGCTGACGCCAAGGCCATCCGTTGTATTTTGTGGTTCCCTTTGTATTTAATTGCATCTTTTTCGTTACAATTGTGTCGAAATTGATCCAATTGTTTTAACTATTGAAAGCTGATCCAGCGTTGCCACCTGTTTCCACAAAATGTGTTGACAATTAGTGATGTGTCACTTTCGACTCGGCACGAAGATTCACTGGATTTGACTATCGATAAATCAATATTTCGTTTAACCAATCGAAATGAAATGTTAGTTTATTAAATTAAAACTTTTAATCCATGATACTATACAACATTTATAACTTTGATAACCCACTTTTGTGAATATAGCTTACCGTTTTGTATTTTCCACCTACTTTGGGCTTAGTAACAGTCCTGTTTTACACGGTGCAACTAATTGCATGCAACTTTCTTGATTTACTAGTTGGGGGTAACTTTTCTATATCGACATATGCACCGTGCAAAACAGGTCTTAGACAGGTCATATTAAATGAATGGTATAAGAAAATTTGGTTAGTTAAACTATGTATTAAAAGTACAGCTGTGTAAGTTAAGATAAGATATCATTAATATTATAAGCTTTAAATCGATGAGACCATTTTATTATATTATTATTTTGGATGGTACGTAACTGGTGATGTTCATAAGAGCCATAAGAGTCAGTCAGACATATTGCCAGTTGGTTTGCGGTATTAAATAAGAATGTTCTCTTCTAGTAGAGTACAATACGATTAGCCTTTGTTATTAATATATGTTTCAAAGAACACAAGAATGTTGCGTGACACCTTTTAACGATACTCTACTGAGATCTGTAATCGATTATGGATTCGATAGTCATCGAGTTTCTATGAAGAGATGCGAGCTTATATACTTATATTTATATAAATATATCTTGGTTCCTACTAGCTTCAACTGTATTTATATATGGGTATAGACTTATATATATATTTTTGTAGTTAGGAACAAAAAACATCTTATACACTACGACAAAATGTCAAATAGATAATGTAGTATCTGCTAAAACTCACCACTTGCAAATGCGGCTTACCCCATTTCGAAACAACTGCAATGGATACACCCCACACAATACACAAATTTCACATCTCCTCTGCTGCAGCAAAATCTGCGGCTGAGCCGACTTAAGTCCTTTGATTATTTGGCGCTTTCCGCTCCGCCCATCTTTTTTGCATTTTTTGTTGTGTGTTGTGTATAAGTTGGTGGGTGTGAAGTTGGTTTGCTGCGCCATGCTATTTATGGACGTTGTAAGTCCTGTTCTAACTATATGCTTGATATTGCTGCTGCTGTTGTTGTTGTTGTTGTTCTAATACTGCTAATGTCTTGCACTCGAAAAAAGATTTACGCTGAGCGCTCAACCCACCTAAATACTCTGTTGCCTGTGCGCTGTCTGTTGTCCTGTGCAGTGGGCTCGTTCTGTGCTTTTATATTAAGTTCACCACAGGAGACTTTAATCTGTGGCTACGACGAGCCAAGCTGCCGGGCTACCAGGCTGCCAAGTTGCCAGGCACTCCACTCGATGCAAAACAATGAGCGAATTTCATGGCATATGTGTTCTGTGAGCTGACGGAAAAATTATTTAATATTACCCATCGAGGAGGAGGTGTTGAGGCAAAGGCCTAATCCTTGTGCGAGCATTAGACATGGAATTTAATTTAGTTCAGCTGAGCTGGCAATACTTTTGTAGATCTGGGAGATGGGGATACGAATTCTCTGTAGCTGGTTTTATACATATTACTTTTGTTTGTATATGTGCCAAATGCCCCATGCTGTTGCAGAAATCTGTCAAAATTGCTGCTTGCTGCTTGCCGCTTTTAATTCAAATGAAAGCCATACAAGGATGAGGTTTATACTCAGAACCAGAGCCCAATTTCAGACTCAAGTTTCTTGCCCAGTGTTTACTTGCAGATAATCCAACTTTGATTAAGTAATTTCGAACAGCGTTACAGCTCGCCGTAATAAGTTTGGTGTTAAAATCCAAAGTCTCAGCCGTTTATTCCCATGTGTGTTGCCTCCTTTTTTTCGCTCTGGGCAGAGCAGTTGAAGGGTTTGGCATTGTCCTGCCAGTGGGCGTTAACCTGCATGCAATACTCAATTTCATTCCATAGAGTCGCCCTTTTGCATAGTAAAGACAATAGATGGTTTTATTTATTCTTTATATGCCCTAAAACCATTGAAAATGGTTAAAAAGGGTATAATGTTTATGTGCAAAAGTATGTAACATGCAGAAGGAAGCATCTCCGACCCATTAAGGTACATATATTCTTGATCAGCATCAACAGCTCTACGTCGCTATGTACGTCGTATGAACTTGTCAATCTCGAGACTAAGAGCTAGAGACTTTTGATTTGAAACATAAACTTGCCTAAGCCGTTTCCGGTATACACATGGCATCGATAACTAAAGAATCATAAATTTGGAAAACTTGGAAACGGCGTTTAAGACATTAGATAAAATAATGAATCTTAGATTTGATTGAAATCGGTTGAGAAACACTGGAGCTGTGGAACATTGAAGTTAAGTTAAGTTTTCAGTATACACGTACACACACATATCATACGTGCAAGCACTGACTGTACGCGTTTAGGGTATCTCCCAGTCGGGATTTCTCAAGTAGAGTCTTGTTTACTTTTGTCTCTTACCCCTGGGGTTTCCTACTGCTGTTGTTGATTTGTTTTTTTTTTTGAGCATACACATTAACTGCAATTATCATATTTTCCCTTTTAATGTTTATTCATGTGAAGTTTAAATAATTGATTGGAATTTTAATTATAACAATGATTGTTAGCGTGCCAAATACAGATTGACATTAATAAGGAAGTTAAATGTTTCCATTTTATTGTATAAAGTTTGCAAGATATTATCTCTTTAAAATTTCAAAAATTGTAGAAACGAATTGCACTTGTAGATGCAAAAGCCGCACTTTAAATATGTCAACAAGTAAGAAGGCTCTAGTCGAGAAATCCCGACTAGACGATACCCTGATCCCTATACTTTACGCGTACAGTCAGTGCTTGCAAGTGTGTGTGTGTGTACACGCATACTCCATACTGCACACACAACTTCAATGTCCCATATCTCCGGTGTTTATTATCCGATTTCGATAAAATTTTCACAGATTATCATTATTTTGCTTTATAAATCAAATTGCATCTCAAAGTTTTCCAAATTCAAGATTTTGTTGTTATCGATCCCATGTGTATATCGGAAACGGGAAGAGTTATCGAAAATCGGAAACAAACTTGTACTGCCTAGGGATTAGGCGAGCTTAAGTTCCAAATTTGGAGTCTCTAGCTTTTATAGTCTCTGAGATCGACGCGTTCATACATACACACAGACAGACGGACAGACGGACATGGCTATATCGACTCGACTGTTGATGCTGATCAAGAATATATATACTTTATGGGGTCGGAGATGCTTCCTTTTGCCTGTTACATACTTTTGCACAAATTCATTATACCCTTTTTCCCATTTTTAATGGGATCAGGGTATAAAAACTAAGAATTAAATATGACCCAAAAAGTATGTTTTTCAAAGTTTTAGGTTCGAATGTGTCCACATTTTTTTTTGCTGTGATTTCCGAGTAGCTGATATCCTGAATGTCGGTCTAGAAAGCGTTACAATTGTAGGCTCCACATTCCTTATCTTGGGGGCTTAAACTTAATGAAAGGGTAAAGCATCTTCGACTATGCACCTGCGCCTTCTGACGGGTCTGCCACGTCGGACTCCGATTTCTGAACTCTCAAATAGAACCTTCTCTAATAGTTGTACTTAGTCGCCTTCGTCACTTTTCTAGCTTCCCGCACTTTCCTAAGCCGACTTTCTGTGCAGGGCTCTCCAAATCCGCCCACACCTTACAGGCCCGTCAATTGTGAGCTCCCTCCAACGTAGGCGAGAGTAGACATATTCCAATTGGTGATTATTTTAGTGTCAGAAAGCTATAACAAAAGCCATTAAAGGTTTTTATACCCTGATCCCATTAAAAATGGGAAAAAAGGGTATAATGAAGTTGTGCAAAAGTATGTAACAGGTAGAAGGAAGCATCTCCGACCCTATAAAGTATATATATTCTTGATCAGCATCGAAAGTCGAGTCGATATAGCCATGTCCGTCTGTCCGTCTGTCCGTCTGTCCGTCCGTATGTATGAACGCGTCGATCTCAGAGACTATAAAAGCTAGAGACTCCAAATTTGGAACTTAAGCTCGCCTAATCCCTAGGCAGTACAAGTTTGTTTCCGATTTTCGATAACTCTTCCCGTTTCCGATATACACATGGGATCGATAACAAAAAAATCTTGAGTTTTGAAAACTTTGAGATGCAATTTGAATTATAAAACAAAATAATGACAATCTGTGAAATTTTTATTGAAATCGGATAATAAACACCGGAGATATGGGACATTGAAGTTTTGTATGCAGTATGCAGTATGCGCGTACACACACACACATATATACTTGCAAGCACTGACTGTACGCGTAAAGTATAGGGATCAGGGTATCGCCTAGTCGGGATATCTCGATTAGAGCCTTCTTACTTGTTTTTATATGAGATACTTAAGTCGCTTCCGATGTGTTTTTTTTGAATTGCTGAGTACGATGTCGATTTCATATCGACAGCATTGAAAAATGGGGCTAAAGATCCAAAAAACTTGGTTTTGAGTATTATCAGTAAATTTAATAGTATATTTTAACCAATAAAGCTTTAACTTAATTTATAACCATTGTGTTTAGCACTCAAAATTACATCGAAAACAACTTTGCCTAATACAAAAAAAATTAAAAAAAAAATATTTTATTTTTGTAAATCTGTTTAGTTGTACAAACTTGAGATTTACAATAAAAATTTATTTATGAGCATGATTGCCATTACAATGCTGGTAAAACGATTTTAAATACTTTAAATTTTGAAATATCTATGCATTTAGAATATAGCATTACTACAAAACTTAAACAAGTAAGAGGCAAAAAGTATTATCCACTGCAGGAGATTGAAGTGAGTAGTGTACGATAAGCCGAAAAGAAACGAACTTTTTACGTCAATTTTGAAAGAGCTCGTTAAGAAATGGAAGACACTGTTCGATATTAGCATCATCAGGGGCAAGTAGTTCCAGAGCTTCGAAGGTTCTCGTCTTGGTATTATAATAAAGGGGGGTCCATTCTCAGTCCAGGCATTATTGTGAACTCCATCGCCGGCCCCAAGATAAGGTTGAGTTTGCACTTCTCGGATCTGTTGCATTACATCTACATCGGTTCGAACATATATTGGACGTACTTCAGTTTCATTTTCTTGACGTTCTCTACGCAGTTGAAAAAATATGTCCATAATATTTTCGTTATTGGACAAATCCATTCTGACCGTAAGAATATAAAAATATGTTTTAACTATCTCTGTTAGAATTTTACAAATCTACTTTAATAATGTGTATAAATTCAAATGACAAAGTTGACTAAGGAATGTTTTCGATCCAAACATGCTTTATAAAAATTTCATATAATAGAATTTTGATCTCTAAGTAAAGCTGATGAGCTAAGTTACCCAGGAAACATAATTGTGGCACTTTTTTGAATATTTCAAACACTGATTATATAACATAAATATTTAAAGGTTTAATTTATAAATTAAAATTAAATTAAATTAATAAACAAAATGAAATATTGTATAAGGATGTACAAGTTAAAATATTTTTAGATTATAAAAACTTAATACATCTAAATCATGGTAATGGCTATAATTTTTATTACAGCTACAATTAGCGACCGTGTATTCCAGTCTAATTTATTTTCTTTTGAATGTAAAAAAATAACATAAAATGTTTCTTTAGAAAATAAAATAAACATAAATGTATGTATGTAATATATATATTTTTAAAATTTAATGAGTTGTAACAACAAAGCCGTATTTTTAATGAAGCAAAAGCGGCAATTACTCACATTATTCAACACTATTGCAAGTGCTGATTGTGATAATGATGATAGGACACAACATTGCCTGGTTGCCCACATGCTGTTGCCTGATGCAGTCAGAAGTGAGCTGAAAATCGTTTAAATGCAAAACTCATTAAAATAATTGCAAAATGCAAAAATATAACAAACTCGTTGGCATCGCAAGAGGTTGGACGATTGAGGAGGTGGTGGGTGGGTGGGGTGGTGTGGGGGGGGTTGGGCAATGGTAAGAGTTTGAGCACAAAACGCACACTCATTAAACCAACCATAAATAATTAACAAAACAATTTATTTTCAAGGATGTGCAGGACCCAAGGCCCCCTTCCCCCTACAACTGCCATCCACTCAACCTGTCTATAATTGCGCCGCATTATCCCTACCACCAGTGAGCGGAGAAAGAGAGAGAGAGAGAGAATGCATTTCATGCGCTCTATGCAAACTTCAAAGCTCATTTATTTGAGTGTCTGAGCGCTGGCCAAAGATGAAAAGCTACACACCCACACCCACACACACACATACAGATCTGGGCAAACAAACAGCCTAAACAGCCATATTTAAAAGTCAACAAACGATGCTACAGCTGCTGCTATACACTGTCCACTGATGCGCGATATCTGAAAACACTTAAGCTACACACACATGCACACACAAATATGTACATATGACGCATACGCAACGTGGTACGTGTAGTTTGCGAGTCATTAAAAGTAAATAACCTCAAAGCAAATGCGGCACTCTCATGGCACTTGAGGTCGTTTAGTCGTTTAGTCGGTCTGGCTAAAAGAAATGCCCTGCTTTGACCGCCGTCCCTTCTCCCCACCTTCACTTGCAAAAGCTGACCTGTCATCATGGCCATGTCCAGTGCTTGCACGTGTCGCATGTGTGTTTGTTGTGCTCGCCATTTGTCCGCAAACACTTGTAATTAATTGCGCATGGCCAACAAAATTCCGAGCTAGTTGCACTGCCTTAACACTCAGCCCCTGCTTCAGTGCCCATCTTGCCACATTTCTCTTCATATGTTAAAGGTTATGCGGGTGACAAAACGTTTTGCAGGTTGCATGTTCAACCCATGGAACGTGGCCATTTTAATGGCTAATGGCTAGACGATTTAAGAAGCGGCTGATGGTAAAAACTGAGAGCGCTGTTAACTTTTGTATTTAACCAAAGTTGTTTTCGAACTGCTTGAGCCACTCACAAACAGGCTATTTGTGACATATATATATGTATGCATATATATATATATATATATAAAGTAACTGGACTTACGAATGCAAGCTTGAAACAATTTCCATCTTTGAATCATTAAGGGTTATCCGATTCAATGAACGTTTTTAAAATAATAAAAATTATAACAGAATTCTAAGTAACAATTGTTATCAAATTCTAGAGATCAATTTTATTTTTATTATTTATGGATAAATAATAATATTTTTATCGATAAAAATAAAATTGATCTCTAGATATATAATATATAAAATATTTATATTTTATACAAATTCTAGAGATCAATATTATTTTTATTATTTATGGATAAATAATATTTTATTTATGGGTAATAATATTTTTATCGATAATAAAATTGATCTCTAGAATTTGTATTAAATATAAATATTTTATATATTATACATCTTATCATTGGCTTAGAATATTTAAATGGATAGACAATCTATTTTTCGATTGATCTAATAGTTGTAATTTAATTTAAAAAATTGAATATTTCGTGTATAATTTTATTAAGTGTACATATATTACGTTTTATCAGGTATTTTTATTATTCAAGTATATTTTTATCTTTATGAGTATCTTATATTGGCAAAATCAATATACTTAAAATAATAAAACGAATGGACATCAACCATGCAATATAATAATATTAAACTATTTGGCAGGAGAACTAACATCCTAAGATATTTGTCAACTTCAATGTCAGTTTCTAAATACTTTATTATTAGTATATTTTTGTATTTGAACTAAGTTGTCATAGCTTGCTATTATATGGAGTTTGCAATTCAGCTGTGTGAACTGTGCAGCATTTGTCATTCTCTAAACGAATTTAGCATAATTAATTGGCGTGTCGAAATGTGTGTAAATGGAGCGCCTGCATTGCCCGCGGCTGCCACGTCTAAGAAGCTGGTGGAGGAGTAGAAGCCACTTCACCGAACAGCGGAGCAATGCAGCAAAATGTTTGCCTTGTATTTACATAATTCCGCACACGCTTGCATTAGCTTCATGTTAAGACTTCAATTGGCTAAGACTGTGGTCGGGTCCTTCGTCTGCATCGTTTCCATTGCTTGGGTGTTCTCATTAGCACGGCTCAAGAGCATTTCGCCCTCGGGTAACTATTTAGCACACAAAACAACATAAAAAAAGTCAAGAACAAACAGTAAGCACTGGCGAATGGAAAAATATTCATTTGAGTGGCTCAAGTACGCAGTATAAACAAGTCCATTGTTTTATTTCGTGTTCTCGTTGTTGTTAACTTTTTTATGTGACATAACCAAATTGGGATAGGTCGTGTCATAGGGCTACAAGTATACTGGTCATAACAATAAAATGCATACTCACATTTTAATATAAAATTATACAACTTAAGATTTATTTTCCATTAAGGAATCAATATATAGGTTAGTTTGTCGAAAAAATATAAATTTTATTACACATAAGTAATAATAATAATTTATTTCATTCTAATATTTATATTTTAATGTCTAGCAGTAACATTTTGTAGCAAATGAATTTACTATGATATCGTTCATCCCAACAAATAAATATAATTTATTTAACACTTAGTTTCTTACAAAAAATGTATATCTGTTAAAATATATAATAAATAAGTAAATATTTTTAATGATCGATTCGTTTATGTTTAACAAATTGAATGGCCTGAAGTATCTTTAAGCTACCTAACTTTTAAAAATGTTTACAATCTGATAGCAATATGGAATATGTTGTCAGGTTTTTTACCGCTCTTAACACTGCGACAAAATGTACTTAAGACCTTTGCGCACCAATCGACACTGCCATGGCATAAGGTGAGGCCTTGTGTCTTGTGGGCTAAGGGGTTGCTGCTCCTCCAAATGAGTAATTAAAACCTTTTTTTTCATTTTGCGTTTTCTTTTTGCTTGACACTTTTCTGTGTTTTTTCCTAACGCGTTTTTTTTCTACAAATTACAGCTGCGTTTCTTTACAAAGTTCACCTTTTCCCCAGTTATATTTTGTTTGTGTCGCTGTCTTTTGCAATTAAAAACTAAGATGCTTGATGAGTAGCTGCCACACAAGGATCTCTGTTGCGCTACTTTGAAATAAACGAGTAAAGTTTAGTTTAGGTTAAATATTTAAAATCAAGAACTTTTGTCGATCCAAATATGCATTTAAACATAGTTAACTATATGCTTGTAACAATATTGTATATTTTATTATTCTCTGTTAATTTGAAAAACTTTTTGCACAGTACGGTATTTAAATATTCTTTCAAGCTCAGCCCTTCAATTGTGAAAGCTACAGCAGCATCTCAAAAGTGTCAACTTCAAGTGATAAGTGCAGTTGTTGTTGTTGCAACACCAGCAACTGTTGCTGTTGTTGTTGTTGTTGCTACGCTTATGGTTACTGTTTCTGTTGCGGCTGCTGCTGCTGTTATACTCATTTGAGGCACTAAGTTTTCAGTGTGTTTTTTGTCACCTGTTTTTAGCACTTGATGCGCGGAGTCAGCGTCAAACCAAGCTAATTAGTATGCAAAACACATTAAGTGGCAGCCAGAAACGTTGCCGCAGCACTCATGTTTGGCGTTGAAGGGTGTAGGGAGGGCAATCGTATCGCGCACCTCTCTCTGTTCATTGTTTTCACAACCTACAAAACATTTCAAATGGAAATTTTTTCCTCTTACAAAAGCAACGCGCCCGAGCGGCAAATATTGACAACCTTCACCTTCATTGATGCCCATAATTAGTGCACAAAACACAAATCGCAAAAAAAACCACTGAAAAAAAAAAACAGTAGAGAAAAGGTATAAATTGAGGCAGGAGCCGGAGCTTGCCGCATGGGAGCAGTTTATTAATCATACGCCATGTTGACGCAGTCTCATTTCGCGCAGGATCCATGGCTCCAGTCAGACCGTGTCCTTTGTATGTGTGTGTGTGTGTGTGTGATGGTGTTGCTGTTGGCGTTGGCTCACTGTGTACTAATTAAGCCTTCGATTAATTTACGCCTTTTGGCCTCAAACGCCAGCCATTCAAAACAAAGAAAATTAAAACCTCGCCCGAACTTCAAAAGCCGGAAACGGGTCGAGCACTGACGTCGACGTCAGTCATGCCCAAAGGCGGCTGGGAAAATGCGTTAATGATGCCATCATCAACATTGCCATCAACACCCCGTCGGCTGGTGACACTGTCTGGGCTTAGTGGCTCCATCCGTCTCTCCATCTATCTATCGCACACCATTCTCCCACTTCCAGCATAGACAGGGTCCCAGTTTTGAGCTCCAACTTCGTTTACGGCCAAGGCAGTCAGCAACATCAAAGCGTTAAAGCTTGGGAATTGTTTGTTGACACACCGGATAAACGTGCCGTTCTCTGAGATCCCTCCCACTCTCTCCCTCTCTCTCCGATTGTATATATGGTTTTATTTTTTCGTATGACTTATTTTTTATTTTAACCCTGACTCCTGCGCTCACTGATAAGCCTGGGGATTTTTTTTGCCAACTTTTTTCCTTGCTCCCCAGAGCTAACTTGTTTTCTGACTGCCTTTCTTTCTATTTAGCATTCTTCTTTAATGCTTCGGGTTATGGATACAATGATACAAAAATTAACTAATTTTTGATATTTATTAAAGAACTTTTAAATTGCAAATTTGCAGAGTTTAGAAAATAGTTAAGAGACTCATGTTAAAATTCAAAAGAACTCGCTTATTTTAAACTAATAAGAACTTAATAAAAATAACGTTGTTAAAAATGTTATAGTTAATTATTTTTAACTTGTTAATTAAACATATTTTTCCATACCAGTTACTTTTTTTTTTTAGACATAAAGCTTAACCAAACTTTTATTCTATTAAGGTGTTCAAAACATACACAAAAATTAATCTATATAGAGAAAATTGTTTTAAAATAAGTTTAAATTCTTACTTGACTTATAAGCCTATATGATTCGAACAGTATTGTCACTAAATTTAGTTCAAGAAGCTTAAGTTCGAGTTGTAGAAACTCTACTGTATTTTATTTTGTATCAAAACTCAGCAGATTATTACCGTTGGAGAGGCTTCATTTATATAATTTAACTGCTTTTGTATAGAGAGCACTCAGCTGAGCTTCTTCATAAACTAAGCCAACTATACTTACCAATTTCAGCTAACCAATGTGAAGGCTGGCTTTATGTAATGCCGTATATGAATGGTCTCATGTTCTGTAAGAACCCGAAATCCTAAATCAAACTAACCACAACGCATTGTGCGCCCCATGTGCAGAATTCTAACAGAAACACAAAAACGCTCAAACTAACTCCTTCTGTGTGTTTGTGTGTGTGTGTGTTGGCTTTGAATTTGCGGAAATGAATTGGTATTTAATTAATAGTTTTACCCTGATTAATCTGCCCTGTGTGCCGCCCTTGAAGCCGCATGAAACACCCGAACCACATATTCGACTATGACGAGAGCTACGTCCTTTCCCATACTCCCCCTATGCTCGCTCGTCTAAGCTCGCTTTGGCTCTTATTCTACCGCATGTTGACCTAATGAAGTTGCCGTATAATTGTTGCTCAGACGTTGCTCATTGAGGCTGTTGTGGGCGGGCTATGTTGTTGGAGAGGGGGTAGGGGTTGCACGAAATCAAATTGAAATTAACGTGACCAGAGGTTGGGGAGAAGAGAATTAGAAGCGGAAAGTGGGAAGTGGGAAGGTGATGTTGAGCGGTAAGAGCTTGAATTTCAGTTGCTTGTTGTAGTTGCTGTCGATGCGGCTGCTGCGACTGCTGCTGCTGCGACTGCTGCTGCTGCTGTGGCCTGTTGTTGTTAATTTGATTGGATTCTGATGATGGGGCGTAGCAATTGCAACGCCCACGCACACGTTCCGTTATAGCAGCAACAGCAGCAGGTCGCTATCGGTCTATTACTTTAGTGCCCGAACTTTGATTTTTGCCGGGTTGGCCCAGCAGCATCAACAACATCAACCCTTGTGCCTGTTTTGATTGTGTAATGCAATCACGTCGTTGTTTTGCCCGATTTTTTTTTTCATTCTTCTCTTTTCTTTTATACCCTCTACTTGTAAGTTCGGCTTAAAGGGTATCCTGAAGTTGTGCAACGACATCAGTATGGTTTAGTATTAATGTGATTTATATATTTTAAAATTTTTTGAATCACGAAGATTTGTTGAGTATTTACAAAAGATATTTAAGTTGGTCTCTATTTTCTGTAAAGAAATGTATAATTGTATAAAAAAGTTAAAAATAAACGAAACATGTCTGAGATTATTATTATGAGCTAAAAATAATTAGAACTCAATTAAAGTTTATTTGTTGTTATTTTTAAAAACCGATCAACTCTTTAGCTCTCGACCTTAAGATAATTGAATTTTGTAGATATCTTAACTAAGTAAAGGTGGCATCGAAAAACCAAATATAACATTAAACCAAAGACGACAAGTTCCCATATGCTTACGTTGATCACAGGGTATCTACTTGTCGTACACTTTAATTTGTATTGCAATTTTTTCCGGTCTCTCTCCCTGTCCCTGCCTAACATGAAGCGGCTAAGGTAAGTTAAGTAGAAGGGTCCCTGAATTTTAATTTTTCGACAGCATTTGGCGCTGCGCACGAACAATGTGCGTAATCATACGTGATGATGTGTAGTCGACAGTAGTCGAACTTGTCGTCATCAACATCCGCAACTGGGCGTAATGGGAGTGGCAGTCGCACATTCGCGCATTGTTGTTGGCTGAATTGGAAGACATTGATGTGCTGTCAGCGTTGATGCTGCTGCTGTTGCTTCTCTCGAATTCGAGGTCCTTGCAGCACTTCATAAAATTAATAAGTTGATAGACTTGCGCGTTTCTTGCTTGATTGAACTGGGATTTTGGGCTCGATGCGTGCGGTAATGTGAGAGATTGTGGGGTCAAATGTAAGCATTACATTTACCACTGCAAGTGTTGATTGTGTGTTTATGTATTATAATATAAATGTATAGAAGAACCTTCCAATTCAAAACTCATAAACTGTTTTAATCAGCTTTAATAGTTTGAAATATACAAAAGTACAAAAAAAAATACAGTTTTCGTTAAAACTTTCTAAGTAAGAACGTTTTATTTAGGAACATTGCACTAACATTAAACTTCGTCTGATTAATACCATAGTTTAAGATCTTAAGTCACATTTCTGATGAGGTCATATTAGAATCGCATGTATCTACAAGGTAAATGATAAGTAGCATCTTCTCAAAAAGCGAATTAAACGCATTATACCCCCTTCCCTTCCCTCATTTACAATTCCTAGGGAATTTTGCCGTCAGTTACTCGCAACCGCAACG
The DNA here is from genome assembly GCA_035044465.1 of Scaptomyza tumidula. NCBI lineage: Eukaryota > Metazoa > Arthropoda > Insecta > Diptera > Drosophilidae > Scaptomyza > Scaptomyza tumidula. The sequence continues at coordinate 946,376 of JAWNNW010000669.1, read as the reverse complement.
TAATCACTATGAGTTTGTAATATTTAATAAAAGTCTGGTAATAAAAAAAAAATCTGCATAAGTTTTATGCAAGTTATATTGGTTTCAGTGGACGCAGTTTAAGTTCCTGCTGCTGCTGCTCAATCGCGCCATTTGGGGTCTTACACACTGCTCTGTGCTTCCTGCTGGAGGACACGGGCGCGCTCGCCAGGATGCGGCTGTCTGCCAGGAGCTGCCAACGCGTTGACATGCCACGCATTTAGACGTCACCGGAAATGCCTTTTGTTCTTATACTACGCCGACTAGCTCGGCTGACGTCGAACTGACGAACTGACAGACCTTGGAACGTTGTCAACAACCCCCAGAGTCAGAGCCAGGACATGCGCTTAACTGCCAACAGAGTTCAAGTGTAAAGTACTAAAACGTAAAAATTATACAAAACATGATGAGAAAAATGTGTGTAATACAATTTTTTTCAAGTCACACAAAAATTTCAACTGTGCGGCTCAAATCGAATGATTGCGCATTACACATGACATTGGCATAATTTATGATAGTTGTACTTCCCCCTCCTTAATATAAATCCTTCAAGAGAGTGCAAAAATGTTCCAGAATGCTGTCACTGACATTAAAAAAAGGTAAAGGGAAAAAAATATGTCATTCGTCATTCTTATTGTTCGCTATCCTGTTCTGTTGCCGATGTGTTTTGTCCTTAGTTCTGGTTGGTCCATTCATTGACATTTTTCAGTGGAATTGAGTTTTGTAGGTAGCAAACAGCAGGTCTCTGGCTAAAAGTCAAAATCTGTTTGTTATTGTTACAAGTATTATATTTTATTTGATTTTTTCCTGCTTTGTTAACTAGTTGTCATTGTTTTCTTTAATTTTTAATGATTCTGTTGCATTTATATACGATTTCATTGAAAATAAAGAGCAATGCTCGGTCTTAATATATTTCTAAAACCTCCTAAATATTATTTATTAATTAGATTTTGGTTGTACAAACGAAAATCCATAAAAACTACAGACCTGTTAAAAAAGAACGTTAACTTTATTAACTTTGTTCACATGCATGAGATTTGAGTTATTTATCTAAGGTAGATTTTAAATAAACTTGCAATTAAAATTAATTAATTTGGAGTTGAAAGATACATTTATAATCTAAATTAAGAAAAGCTTTATTATATCTTTAAAGGAGATTTCAAAATAAATATTAAATTTTGCTGCTGCAAAACTTAACAGCTGAGTAAGGGTCGTCCAGTCGGTCCCGCACTCAGTCAGGATAAACTGTTCTATTTGTAAAGATTTCTAATGAATTGGCACTGTAATCATTCATTCAACAAAAATTGCTTTGGAACGCTGTCAAACACTTGAGTTGCCTTTTACCTTTTTTTTATTATTTTGGTTTTTTTTGTATTTTCTTAATGGGCTCTGCGACCTGATTTAATGGCGTGCCCTTGGTCATGATATGAGAGAGTGTTTATTTACTTTTATACATACTATACTGTATTTCATTCTCGCAAAACTTTAGGCAAACAAACATTTTAAAAGCCGCAAAGTGTTTGAATTGTGTAAATATAACCCCCCATCCAATTTATGTGTGTAGAAAAAGTTAATGTCATTGTGTGATTTTCGGTTTTGAGTACTCTAAAACGAGGGCTGTGACAAATATTTATTTGCTCTATACTGTTATGTTCAGGCTGTTTTACTTTCTGTGCAGTCTCTCCGCAAAGGCAACACTCGCAGCATTTTCCTCGCCATATGCCGTCGATTCACATGTAAACCAAAAACTTTGCTAAATGCTGCCTGAAAAGTTACTCCTACAACCACGCAAAAAAATTGCCCAAAAAATGAAAAATTATTCAAATACAAAAGAGTACGCAGATCCTAATATCACAACTTATGGTTACCCTGTACTTTAATCTTCTTTTAGTCAATTTATTAACAAATAATATATTTGGAAAGAAAACAATTATTTTGTATTGTAAAAAATATATAGTTTTTAGACTTTATTTCGATTGAGTCACGAATTTTCCCCAATTTTCTTGATGAACAGGGTATACAAAATAGAAAAAATATGAAACAAAAAAGTTCGCAATTGCGCCCATACACAAAACAAACGCCAAACACAAATAACAACAGCGAAAAGCGACTTTGCCAAGTGGAAAACATTTGCATGCCTATTAGAGTTTTTGTAGAAGGCTGAGGAATAAAAGCCGGGAGTTTTTTATGGCACTTCTTGGACTGGCTCATTAGATGCGAATATTGTTGGTAAAACAAGCGCAAACACCTGCCAATTGTTTGGTATAATCATCTGGAAAAAAAATAAGACGTCTATTGATAAGTTCGCTATAATTTTTCCATTCAATGAGTCGTAAAGCGGCAAATATCAGTCCCTAAGGCGATTCGAGTAAGTATTGAGTAATACAACAGATTGCAGGTTAAGGAAGTACACAGTGTTTGTTTGATAGGGAAACGTGTTATTGAAATTGTTCTTTTTGAAATCAAATATGAAATCAGAGGTAAATAATTTGGATTAAATTATGTATATATGTAAATGTATATATATTATAATAAAATCTTTAAATATATTCAATTTGATTGAAATTACTATAGCATATTAGTTTTAAGCTTACCAAACAAGTTATGTTCAGTGGCAATACCGTATATATGCTTTGAACCTGAAATTATTTGGAGTTTGTCTTGTCGGTTGAGTGGAGTAGTCGGTCGGACCACTTGACAGGGACTTGGTTCAGCGGCTGACTACCCGGACTGAAGAAATAGAAGAAGATGCCTGAAGACCGACTGACTTACGCTTAGGCGCGCACGGTGTGCACGAAGCATCGAGTCGAGTGCTCGACAGGAGCTGTTGAGTGGATGAGTTTGAGTTTGGTGGGTTGGAGATGGGCATGGCTCGATTTGCGCTTGGCTGCATTGCCTGATACTTTGTTTAAGTTTTGCTCGTATATAAAGTGAAAAAAAAACCCACCCCAAGCTAGCTAAGAGCAACGCCCATGCACTCCACTGGCGACGACAACCCCCAACATCCATCCCCAACCACGTTGTATCCTCCCTGTCTGCAGACAGACAGCGGATTGCTTCCAATTCGTCGCGCAGTCGGCGGTGCAAAGTATTTGCCAACGGCATCATGAGTGCTAAGGATTAGTGCCCACTCACAGCCCGGCTTTAGCTTTGGCTTTGGCTTTGGTTCGACAACGGAAGGCATATTTTTGCACAGAAGGCACAACCTTGGGATGCTCACTGCTAGCTGATCCCTTCTTTAAAGTAGCGCTAAAATGGAGATGAAAACACATACATACACACACACACACACACATATATATATATAGATATATATAGAAAAATTAGTTAATACCGGAAGTCATCGCACTGTTTTATGCATCCGCCATCAAGCCTGGGCCTGCGCACTCGACTGGAAATTGGTTGAAAACTGTTGCTCTGTCTGCGGTTCGTTGGCTAAATCATAATTTATAATTTATTGGCCAGCGCCGATTTATGTGCGTTTTATGGCCGCTAATTAGCGGCAGCTAATCCAAACAGTCAGTAATAAACGGGGAGTAACGAATGTCGAAATTTAGTGGATGAAATGATTTTAGATTTTCAGATTTCTGTAACAGAATTTTTATTTATTTATTTATTGGTTGCCCCCATTAGAACTGGGTTGTAATGGTTGCTCCCAGTTCTAATGGAGGCAACCAATAATTTTTTTTAACAATATCGCTGGGTCTTGAATTAATATTTTTCTTATTACAAAGTGTTAAACAATCAAAAGCGAGACGCTTAGGTAAAGCAGTATGATGAGATCGTAAGGGTATAACTTAATTAAGTTGGCCTAAATCGGAGGTATATGATATGTAGTCTATAACTGATGATCTCAAATCATATTTTTATACTCATACCGAAAGTAGAAGCTAAAAACTTCAAGCTTTGCAACTATCTTTTCCTATAAGCTGATTGATAATGTTTCCAGATTGAGGTACTTCGGCCACTAAGTGGCTGGTAAATTAATAATATCGATCATTGAAAACTGGTAAATCCACATTTTCCTAAACCCCGACAGATATAGCTACCAAATTTGGTAGGAAGATAGCTAGTGGAGTCCCCCAAAAATTGCATCACAAATTTTGGTGCCATGCACGCCCCTGCCTCAAACCCCTTTGGTGCAGCTGTTATAGAGTATTTCACTAGCATTCGCAAGCTCAGGAAATGCATAAATATATTAAATATTATATACGTATTAATATATTATTTTTAAGCTATTAAAGACATTTTAATACTCAGCTAAACATTAACATATTTGCCCGTAATTTAAAATGGCTTACAAAAATATATAAAAAGGCGACACAAGAAATTTCAAATACGTAAATTTCCATCTAAATTTAAGTCCATCAAAATGGAACATCTTAAAATTAATGCGCTTGGCAGGCGACATGGTCAAGATGGTTTTTGCGGTAGGGGCAGGCATTTGCCGGCACTTTCCAATTTTCATTAAAATAACAAAACCGACGCGCTGGGCGGCCATTATTTCGAAAAGCAGCTCCGCATACCCCCCATCCATTTATTCCCTTCCACTCAGCTCCAAAGCACTCGCAGCGACCATTTTTCCCTATCAGTGCCAAACCCTCGAATATTTTTGTGGTAGCAGGGAAGGAGGAGGATGAAGGTGGACGTTCGTCTGCGTCTACGTGATTGCTGCGCGTTGGTTAAAATGTCTGTGCTAGCTGGCAAGCCATGCTAGATGGAGCAGCCTGCCTCATCCAGCCCAGCCAGCCCAGCCCCTTATACCAAGTAGGTCTCTCTCTTTGGTTCGTTCCATTCGTAAGTTCATCGCACACTCGGGAGTATGATGAAATTAAATTGGGGAAACTTTAGCAGTCCTCGGCTGCTGCTGCTGCTGCTGTGGCTGTGAATATGATGACGATGGTGATGATGATGATGAGATGCTGATGCTGATGATGATGAGTATGAGAATGGCAGCCATCAACAACGTCATCCACAAACATCAGCAGGCAGGCAAGCTGGCAGCGGTCGGCTGTTCGGTTGGTCGGCTGCTTTTGGTCCTGGTTGATGCTGTTGCTGGCTTAAATCCAATCCTCGTCCCGCTGAGCCAGCTTCGTTTGGGACTTCAATTTTTTATATTTTCATTTCTTGTTTTTTTTCATATTTATTTTTGACGTTAAAAAAAATTGTTTGGTGCAAACGAAAGCGAATGTAAATTTTTAACGTTGCCTTTTGGTTTGTTTAAAAATTTAAACTTGTCGTTTGTTTGGTTGTTGGGTATGTCAAGAGTAGGGACAAAGGGTGGAAGAGGGTAAAGGTACACGGTTTGGTTGTTTTAAGCTTTTACCTGGGCTGGGTGTTGTTCTTGTTCGGAAATTTAATCAGTTACCAAAGTTTTGCAATTTTAATTAAATTCTCCAAATTGGTTTTGACTGCTCTGCGCCAAAGTTTTTCTTTGCTTCTGTGTGTGTGTGAGCTCGTCTGTATATATATATATATACACGCATATATATATATGTACGATATGTATGGTCTTCATGTCATTGTCGTCGCAGTTCTTGTGCCCGGCCTTACTTTTACCTCCTGCCACTCTTCGTTATGTTATTTCCATTTTGCAGAGTCTCTTTTTCATTCGCTTGCCTCCGATTTGGAGGTTATCCAAATTGGCAACATTGTAGGTAGACGCGAAAAGTTTTTAATTGTTTAAGAAATGTAGCAGGAGTTTCCAAGTAAAGCATTGAAAATCAAAAAAGAGCAAATTGTAGAGTACGCTAGATTTGGAGATACCATTAACTCCAGACCTTGTTATTATTAGTTTCTAAATTCAAGCTGTAGGAGAAGTTATTATTCAAATCTGATGTGTCTAGCTCTTGTAGTCTCTGAGATCGACGCATTCATACATACAGACAGAAGGACATGGCTAAATCGATTCTGCTGTCAAAGCTGATCAAGATAATATATATATTTAATGGGGTTGCTTCCTTTTGTCTGTTACATACTTCTGCACAAAACTATTATACCGTTTTTCCCATTTTCAATGCGTTCAGGGTATAAAAATACGGTATAAAATATTTAAAAATAAAGTTCAAAATTTTCAACTTTTCAGTGCCGTTTTCTTATGATTTAATTGATGGTGTCGGCAAAGCTTTCTTTACATTCATAAACTTATTTGTATCTTTTCCTGTCATAAATTCAAAAGCTTATTACATATGAAATTATTATTAAAATATTTATTAAAACCAAGTACATGCACTTTGAAAATATAAAGAACATTTTTTTTCGAAAATTTAATAAATATTTCTATAAAAAGTTTGTATAAATAGTATTTCACGTTTTAATAATATTCACCACAAAAAGTACTTTATTTATTGAAATTAATTTTATCGAACCTGTAACCTTATTTTTTCAAGTGCAGAAAAGTGCAGCACAAGAAGATAGGAGCTAAATTAATGATATAAAAACTTTTGCTCATTTAATGTCGCCATTTTCGCTGAAACATAGCTATAGAATATTGTCTGAAGGGATTGGAGTACCCTTCGCCCCCGACTAAAACTTAACTAAACTATGAGATACTCTCTATTGTAAATTGCCTCAAGGTAATAGTACTTCAAATACATCTGCGACTTTCTTGATATGCTGGAAAATGTGTATAAAGAATATAGTATTTATACAATTCGAACGAAGGTCCTGTTTTAAAAATACTTGAAAATAATAAAATCAATACTTGATGACAGGTAAGGAATATTTGTAAGGAAACTAAAAAATTTGGAAAAATAGAACAAAATAAAGAACAGCAGGAAAAGAATGTTAATTTATATTTAACTTTATTTTTTTGCCATCTTTTATTTTTAGTATACATCACACAGCTAAAGCAAATATATGGTATATTCAAGCTGACCCAAGCGGCGGCATTGCTGGCGATGAACGCGAACACAAAAACGCCATTTAGTCACAGGAAACAGTTTTAAAAGCGCGCCAGGAGCAAGCACAGCGACAGGCAGCAGACAACTGGCGACAGAAGGCTAGCAGGCTGGCTGGCGGGCAGGCTGGAAGGAAAGGGAGCAGCACGATGGCGACGTGCCGTCGAATCGGATTCGGGTCGTATATGTATATACGTATATTTGTGTATATGGGCAGGCTGCAACGCAATTGCGTTTAATTGCAAAAGCGGACAACATCAGACAAATTACGCGAAGAAGAATGCGCCAACAAGCCAAAAGTGGGTAAAAACTTTTTGGCAAAGGACCAAATGGTCAAATGGGTTGCGAGTACTTAGCAAACTGTTTGAAATCATTAGATTGTGATTATTTTTTTCTAAGTTTTACTCGAGTCAGCTTGAGTAAACACATCAGTTGCAGATCACATTTTTGGATCTAGCTGCAATTGAGTGCTGTTAAAACAGGACAACTATCTACAAAATCTATCTATCTATTTATCAGTCAAGCGAGCAACGAGGGGTGAGCTGAGCGCGAAGATTAGTTGATTGCAGCAATATGCTCGCTGTCAGTGGATGTTGAGTTGTCCAACCCCCAAAAAAAGAGGAAGAGGAAGATTGAACACACTGAACACTGAACACTGAGCACTGAGCTATCTCATCGTTCATGCGAATCCTGAAATTAAATTATCTTGCCAACCCTTGTTTCAAAACTCGTCGTCGTCATCGTCGTCGTTTCCCCCCCAACCGCTCCCTTACTCAAGGCAGCTTTTATTCCAATCAGATTGTTTCCGTGGTTGTGTCTGTGTGTTTCCCTCAAATAGGCTTTTTACTTTGTCGCATTTGCCAACTGGCAACTGCCTTGCGGATTGAATTCGAATTAATTCCATTGACCCCCGCCCGTGCACAAGCCAACCGAACCAACAAGCCTAGCCAGAGTCTCATCATTCCCAATCATTATGCTCATCGCCCACACGTTTCGCTGCTGATCCTTGCCCAGCTTTCGCCAACTCCTTCTCCATCTCCATGGCGCGTGTGCGTGCGCCTGATTAACATATGTCAACAGTATTATATAAAGTGGTATTTTGGTGTGCTGGGCATTTCGGGACTGGAATTGCGTTTGCGATTGCAGTTCAAAATCCTCTCTCACATATTCCTAACAAATTCAATTATGCCCGCATTTGATTATTTTTGTAAGAAATTAACTTGTAGTCTTATTTTTCTACTTTACCACCACCCTGTATGTTGGTGTTGAGGCTGTGTTTGTGTGTCTTTGTATTTAAGCAGGTAGTTTATTAAAATGATTTTGTTGAGTGAATTACTGGGAAATAAGTTTGTCTTATTTTAAGTAGTTTTTAATGGATTGTGAAACCAATATCTAATAATATTGCAAGTACTTTTCTTTCTAAGCATGAAATAAAATCATTAATGATTTTGCTTACATTTATTATAACGGAAGAGCTAAATGTATAGTTAAAACATATTCAAAATTTGTGTAAAGAATGTTCAACGTTAACACTTAACGACAAGTTTGAACAGATAAGATTTAAATAAAGTTTTTCAGGCGTATCCCAAAAAATGAAGCAGAGTTTTAACACAGCTAACTAGTTTTATTGTAGAATTTAAGCTATATTTTATATGAAATAATATTATTAACCTTTTACCCATTTTTAATGGGTTTAGGGTATAAAAAGTGCGTTAAAGTAAATAAATAAACAAATTACTTCTGTTTGCTCAATAAGAAATATTTAAATGTTATTTGAACACAAAGAGTGTCAGCAATAAGTAATTATTTAACTTTGCGTCACAATGAAATTGTTAACATTTGTATTTGCACTACTTTTACTTTTAGCTAGGAGTATTTCGGGTTATACGTATACAATTTTTTGTCATTGCATTGTTTTAATTTAACTGGCAATTTAAAAATAAATTTCATATATATATTTTCAAAATACAATATAAAAAAATGTATTAATTTACTAAAAGAACTTAAAAGATTAAAGAATACTGGTTGTTCGAATAAAATAATTTAGATCCTTTCCATTTAAAGCTGAACAAAGTCAAGTCTTTATTTTAAAGTATGCTTTTTATTACGCTGCTTGTTGCTCTCAGCTTTATTGACTCGCTAGCAATATAAGCTTTGGTATAAAAAAGAAAATTACACTTGAATTTTCGCCCCCGCCTCCTCCATTTTGAACTGCGTTGGTCAACCACCAATAAGCTGTAGAACAGCGGCCAACAGCCGGCACATGCAAATGAACAGCGGCGGTGCCCATTACAGCCCATACACTTACACACACATACGTATGCATATGTACAAGGGTAAAAAAGAAAGAGCATGCCAATAACTCGTCTAGACCCCACCCGTTGCCAAAACCCCATGAAAAACTGGCCAACGGCGACGGCAGGCAAGCATTGACTGCAATAAATCAGCGCGTTGGCCAAAAGGCTCCAATAATTGAGTGGCGCAAGAATCGGCCAAAGGGTTGCACTCTATGTGTGTATTTGGGGGGGTGGGCATGGGGAAGGGGGTATGGGTGGCTAATAAGTGTAGCAATAAAGTAGGATAGCGACGTCTATATGCCACTCTGGGGGTAATGGTAGACGGGTTAAGGCAGTGAAACCCGCCGGTCTGGTCAGACACTCGAGTTGGCTGAGTTTCACGAGTTGGCTTTCAGTTTTGTTTCGGTTTTTTTGTTCTTTTATTTTTGTATTATTTTGGAGGTGCAGTCCCCTTTTAATTAGGCGCGTAATTTATGAAATATTTGTACGTGCTGTTCAAGTGGCTGCCAAATGGCTGCCTGAGCGAATTCCAACCAGTTCGTGTAGTGGCAATCGGCATTTCAAAATTTTGGTTTTGGTTATTTGTTTAGATGATTTTTTCACCCACTTTTTGCAGCGGTCGTATCGTTCGTTGGGAAACAATGGCGATACTGGTGTGCCTCACTGCCTCAAGCATCATAAAGAGCTGTTCCTCTTTCCGTTCCTCCTTCTCCTTGTCTTCCCCATCCTCAATCTTTCCCTCTTGGCATCTATCTGTCTCTTTCGATGGCCGTGTGCATTCGAGTGGCTGTACGAAGGGTTCATAATCATCGTCGAGGTATTTTCTTGTTAAGGAGTTTTGTCTTTGCTACCGATGCTCGATGCTGGATGCTGCTTCTCCTGCTTCTGCTGCCACTTCTGCACTTGCCAGGCAGTCATCCAACCAGCCGCACTTGAAATATTTGTGGTTGTTTGTTTGATTGAAGCGGTTCAAGCCGTTTGCAACGGAAGTGTGTTTGATTAAACGCACAAGGACAACGCATTAAGCCCAAGCCTAGTTATCCTTTTTTGCGTCCTTTTGCTACGCTTTTAAAGACCAGGTAAAAATTCCTTGCAACTACCAACGCCAGTTTAATTTTTAGGTTTTAACAAGTGTAATAAATCTCAACAAGCTGAAATAAAATATTAAATTAAATTAAATATATTATTAAAAAATTAAGTATTAATTTTTAAATTCAATAGATCAATAGTTTTATAAATTTATAAAAATAGTGTTAAAGTACTTATGCAAAGTTTAATTCATAAGGGGTTGAGTAAATATTATATTTTAATAACCTGTTATTTTGTATATTTATTTGAAACGAAACTACCCGATTGAAATTTTTAGTAAAAACCACTTATTTGTCCAAATTTTAAACATGTTTTTCATATGTTTAGGGTTTGCGGATTCTCATAGGTAAACTTTTTTAACTTTTAGATTTCTTAATCTTTTTAACTTCTTCCTTTTCGTTATCTTTAAAACATTTTCTTGCACACTTTTGAAATAATAGCTGGCTATATATTCTTACCTACAATTTTTCGATATCCGAAATTGTTTGGATTTGATTACCTATTCGACTATTCACTCGGTTTCCGTGTTGAGTATTCTTTTGTATCAGACATTTTGGAAGGCCATATTGGTTGCACGCTGTGAGGGTTTTTTATGCAGAGTTTCACAAAGAAAAGAACTAATTAGTTCTGGCATCTTGGAATTATATATGATATATATAAATAAAGAAGGAAACCCATTATAATTGCTGACATGACACGACGATCCCACAAGGCATGCAATTTTTACAGAATATATAGGATTATTATTATAGTATTACTATATAGAATCTCTATTATGTGTTTGGTGTTTTGATTAAATTTTTGATGAATATTAATTGGCAACTGCTGCGTTTCTTACCCATGGTGTTTTGTGGTCTACTCCTGTATCATCATTATTATTGGTAGACCTTAATGGCATATCGATTTGCTGTTTATGTCCAGTTTTGTCCCTTCTCTTCAATTTGTTTTTCTCTTGTTTTTTGTGTGGTTTTTGAGCTGGGTTAAAGCAAATGAAAAGGCGAGGCCATTTTGCTACATTTGGGGGCAACTGTTGACGTAGCTATCTCTCTCTCTCTCTCTTGCTCTTTTGCTCTCTCTTTCTGTCTCACGCTGCGTGTGGTGTGACATTGTTGCTACTTAATCCGTTTATCTAACTTCGTACACCGCTGGACTCGATGCCAAAACTTGCAGCGCGTGGTTTAAAAGCCCAGATTTTTACAGCTCTCTTTCTCTCTCTCTCTGTCGCTCGCGAAAGCGACAACGTCGCATGCTTCTTCTTCTTTTTTACCCACTCGAAAATTTGAAATGCATTCGACCGTACAAGCTGCTGCTGCCCAAGCTTCTGTTTATTTGTGTGTGTGTGTTTTTTTGGCCTTTAGCTCCGTCATCGTCAGCAACATCCTCATCATTTTGCCATCCTTACTCGCCTTCTCGTCATCGTCGTCCATGCCGACATCCATTAGCAATCGCAGTCATACAGACTTCCGCATCATACTTTGAGCTTCCGCATATTTTATGAGTGTGTGTATGTTTGTGTGTGTGTGTGTGTGTGTGTGTGTGTGCGGTTGTCGTGTTGTTGTGTGCGTATGCGGGCAAATGTCGCAGTCTGTACACAAAATGGCGGACGCTCAAACGACATTCCATCTTCCACTCGCTGGTCCACGTTGGCCATGCGCGCAGTTCGATAACCCCAACTCCCATTGTGAAATAACTTTGGCATCATCTGTTTTGCCTGTCGCCTGGCGGTTCTTCTTCTTCTTCTCAAATTCATTTTTAATTTTCGCGGATTTTGTTGTTGTTGTTTTAAGGCTACTTCTGGCAAACTCTCAGTTTTTGCCATGTTACAATTTTGTCTCCTTTTTTTGCCATTGCCCTGCTTTTTTTAATGTCCCATGATTTTTTTTATTTCTATAAATCCTGTAGACCCTGGCTGGTAGCAGTTGTTCCTGTTTTTCTTGTTATTGTGCTGTTTTCTTTACATTTTTCGATTGGAAAATTATAATAAGCTTAAATTTGATTGAGTTTCTGTGTGGCATTGTGTTCACAGACCCTCTTATTTTACTTGCTTATTGTTGTTAGCAATTTCAATGTTATTTTATTGATCAAATAATTGCAATTTCACAAATTTAAATCCAATTATGTACAAATACAGAGCTCAGGAAGTTTATATGTTAATTTTTTAAGGAATAACATTCTTGACAAGGCTTTCGCATAATCCAGAATTCTTTTCCACCAGTTAAGTTTTCTTAATAAATAATAAATAAAAACAAGTAAGAAGGCTCTAGTCGAGATATCCCGACTAGATGATACCCTGATCCCTATACTTCACGCGTACAGTCAGTACAGTCAGTACTTGCAAGTGTGTGTGTGTGTGTGTACGCGCATACTTCATACTGCATACACGACTTCAATGTCCCATATCTCCGGTGTTTATTATCCGATTTCAATAAAAATTTCACAGTTTGTCATTATTTTGTTTTATAATTCAAATTGCATCTCAAAGTTTTTCAAATTCAAGATTTTGTTGTTATCGATCGCATGTGTATATCGGAAACGGGAAGTGTTATCGAAAATCGGAAACAAACTTGTACTGCCTAGGAATTAGGCGAGCTTAAGTTCCAAATCTGGAGTCTCTAGCTCTTATAGTCTCTGAGATCGACGCGTTCATACATACAGACAGACGGACAGACGGACATGGCTATATCGACTCGGCTGTTGATGCTGATCAAGAATATATATACTTTATGGGGTCGGAGATGCTTCCTTCTGCCTGTTACATACTTTTGCACAACTTCATTATACCCTTTTTTCCCATTTTTAATGGGACCAGGGTATAATAAATTAAATATCGATAACCATTTTCGGACTTTGTTCTCCAGCAATAAAGATTTTTTTTGCTAAATAAATATTTTATTTATTTCTTTTTTGAAAACTTTAGTCTGAAGTCGTTTGTCTCTGTCTTCGCGTTCTTTTTTTTCGCTTTTTATTAACGTAAATATAAATAAAGAAAGATTTTTGTTCAAGTGCAGCACTCAGTTCGACAAACTTTCATTATACTATCGGCAACAAAAATATTGTAGAAGTGGTTTTTTATTATATTATATTTTTACGGAGTTTCGTTAAACTTTTTGCTCAACGACCCTTTATAATCACTTTAATATGTATTATTTATTTTATTTATTATTATATTATCTACTATTTATTTATTTATTTTTATAAATATGATTTTTTCTATCCTTAAGCCCAAAACCCAAGTTAAGTGCAAATGTCATTTGAAGGAAACAATTTTAAAATATGTTAAGCTAAATATATTCCCTGCATATCCCAAACTGTGAATAACTCCATTTAAGGGGTCTTATCTCCCACTGGCATGAGGAAACAAAAACAAAATGACAAATTTAAAGAACATAACCAACAAAACGCGGCACTTGGCCTTAGACAGTGAAAGGACTACGACAAATATGACAAATTCAGCTAAACAAAACAGGAAACAGCTCCAAACTCTGCCAAACAAAATGCGTACTTTTAAATATATATATAAATGTACATACATAGGTTCTTATAAATATGTATATATCTTATCTACAGGCCTCCATAGTGATTCCTTACCTCCAGTCTCTTACTCTCTATCTCAGTATATCTGTTGGCGTGTCGAAATGCAAATCCTGTGAAACCAGCAAGGAGCAAACTTTTTAAAGTTGAGCACCTCACTCTCTCTCTCTCTCGCTCTCTCTCTTCAGGCCAACAGGAACTTTTGCTACCTTTGCAACCATAAATCATGGCGGCCAAGTTGTAGGCTTGTTTTCTCCATTTCTCGTATTTTGGTTTCTTTCTCGTATCATTTCATTTTTTTATTTGTGTTTTTCGTACTTGCGCTTTGTTTTGCGAAGACAGCACATCCTGAATTTACCTTCTTCCTCTCTTTGTGTGCGTGTGTTTGTTTCGAGAGCGTCGCAAAAACATAAATCCAAACGCCAAGACAAATTTCGCAGATCCGCCGTTGGCTCCTTTTTTTTTGTATTTTGTAACGGGGGGAAACTTTCGTAGCTGAGCTAAGTTTTCTGCCTTTGCCTCGGTTTCTTCAGATGATTTATGCCTGGCACGCCATTGGGTGAGGGTGTATCCTGAGTATCCTGTGTGTGCCCCTGGGTGGGTTCAGTGCGGCCGTGCAAAAGTTTTTGCTGCGCGCAAAAATTATGCGGCCCAACGAAGTAAGTAGCTGCCTTTTAAGCTAGCTAGCTATCTCTCTCTGCCTCTAATGCCACCCGTTGTTCTAAGCCATTTGCGTGGATTGCCAGCAATTTGCTCTCAAGCTTCCCAAGACGTTGGGGCGGGGATGGGGGATGTGTGTGTGTGTGTGAGTCTTGTGTCTGTTTCAAAATTATGTTTGTGCAAAAGATTTGCTGGCTGTGTGTGTGTGTGTATGTGTGTGTGTGCGTGCGCTTGGTTAATGGTTCTGGCCCTGTGCCTGGCCCATGGTTTTTGCCTAATTTTTAGTGCTTTCGTAAGATGCTCGTCTTTTGGCCAGCAACGGATGCGCAAATGTTCCGTTTTTGGGCCTTTCGAGCTCTTGAGCTTGTTCATCCGCTTGGCTCAGCTTGGGGTCTGCAAATTGCGTTAAAATTAATTGCAAATGGCGCATGATTAAGGGGAAGTAATATAAAACTAATTGTTCATGATTTAATGATTTTTCCTGTCTGCTTTTAACTTTAATTTAATGCTTTAAAGAAATAAAAGTTGTGTTGGTGAAGTTAAAAAATTATCTTATAAATTTTTAGGATTTGAACATTTTTATGATTTTTTTTAAGTAGCTAATTTTTTGATTACATTTTTAATCAAAATTGTTAAGGTACTTTCAACACTAAGAATAATATTTTTTGTTAAATAAAAGAAACTCATTGTCTAAGAAAACTTAAAAAAAAAAAACATAAATAGAATAGAGAAAAAATTCTGACTTATTACTGAGTTTATACACCTTATTATTTTTAATCAAAAAACAATAAATAAAAGGAAAAAGGATTATGTACTATCTGCATTTTTTAATGTATTTTGAATTTATTGATTCATTTATTCATTTTTTTAAGTAAAATTGAGAAAATAAAATGTAATTAAAAAATGTTGATGAACTAAGATTTTTATGAAATTTTTAAAGGCAGTAAAATAAATAGTGTTAAATAGAAGCAATTTTAATGTCAAAAAAAAAAACCAGAATCCTTTTTTATATAAAACATAAATGTAAGCTAAGATATAGGTTTGTAGGAAAGAACAAATGTAATGAGGAGTAACGAGAATATTTTCAGTTTCCACATATTCCCCTCATATGCAGTTGCTGATGCTGGGTAGCTTTGAGAAGAGTACTTCTCGGGACTGGCATTGAGAAATGTAACCCTACTTAAAATAATTACTTCGCCTTAATTGCGCTGTCAGTTGGTGTCTACTTAAAGAAATATTATCCCGCATCGCATAGACATACAAATATTGTGCTTATGCCATCGTTATAAGTGCATTTATGAAAGGGTGAACCAAAAAAAAACCCAAGAACAGGCCTGGACAGGGCTAGGTTGAGGGCTTATGGACAACTCTCCTGTAAGAGCTATTCCCTACGAGTGCGCTGTTCAACATATATACATATGTCAATTAAGCTATAATTCCGTTTGCCATCGTGCTGAGTCCTGAGTCCTGTCAATCATGTCTATCAACAAAAATGTTCAGTCTCTGTGTTTGCCTTACTGACTTTACACACAACTTCTTTTTTTTACATTTTTTTAAAGACTAACTCGCTTGGCATGCCAAGCTGGCTTTAAGATAGCTACCAGCAACAACAACAGCCACATAAAGTTGTCAATGTCTCAAGGGAAGGCAAAGCAGCAAAACAACCCTCTTGAGAGCACCGAAAGAGAGAGAAAGTAGGCAGGGCGGGGGGCCCAAACAGCAATTATCAGCGATAATTATGCAATATTTTACCCCCAGAAATGTTCGTTTGTTGCTTCTACATCTGCAAAATTTCCATTTGCCAATTGCCTAATTTTCTCAACATTTTCCCACACGGCGCGCTGACGGCGCTGTCGTCTGATTGATTGGAAAACTCTTTGCCTCAGCATCATTTTAATTAGGCACCACAGCGCCTCTTCTCAACTCGTTGTTCCCTCGTGCTTCCCTCCAACCTTGTTGCCATTAATTGGCTGGATGGCTGCTTTAAATCCTTGCCCAGAGACGCCACTCGATGTCGACGTTTGCGCTTTTTGTCCCAAACAGCCGCTCGCAGCTTCTCTCTTTCCATCACGTTCTTCTCCTCCTTCTCCTGCTCCTTAGCTTGGCATTTTGCATGCAGTCGCGCCAATTTGCGTGGTTCGTCCTGCTCCACTAGTCCTCGCAGCAGCAGCAGCAGCAGCAGTTGCTTCTGTACTCAATGGCGTGTTAAGTCAGTCAATAGGCGCCGCTGCCAATCAGTGCTTCAAGTTGCCGCCTCGACAGCCAGCACTACTACTACTCCCGTCTCAACCCCTTTCCAGTGCCTTCGCACTCCTCCCTCCCCCACGTTTACTCAGCTGGCAATGTTCTTAATAGAAAAGCGCTTTTTCAATTATGTTAGCCAACTCCTTTTTGGAGCAGCAGCAACATCACAAGCAGCAACAGAAAAGCAGCAACAGCAGCGGGCTCCTACTGCGTCTACCTCGTTGCCATGTTGTGTACCTTTTAATTTACTATTTTTCTTCATTTTTTTTTGTACCCAGCACACGTTCAAGATTTAAGAACAGTTATGCTTAAAGTTGCTGGTGGTAGACTTTCAAGCAATATTTGTAAAACTAAATTATTTCAAATATACGTGTATATTATATTCCTTAAATTGATTAAACACAGTTTTTAATAACAAAGTATTAGTTAAACTGTACCAAAAATATAAAAAAAAATAATATATAATATTCGTTGATGTTAAGTTAAAATTTAAAGGACTTTTGATTGATTTTAATATTGTACATTCTATAATTATTATTTAATATATTGAAAAGAAACTTTTTTCGAATATACTCTTAATAAATATGATAAAAAATGCTCAGCTTTCGAGTTTTTTTAACCTAATGTCAAAACAAATATGGTCTTTTGACATGTTTGAAGATGATTTCTTAGAGACAGAAAAGTTATATCTTCAAAATGTAAAGTAAAACAATATTGTAGGGTATTTGCAAGTTGAACAGCTTTCGTTTGCAATTTTTACACAAGTTCTTTTTTCTATTTTTTTTTTTAACGTCCCTGTCGTCCATCAGTGGCAGCAGGACGATGATGGCGAGCATCCTGCTGTTAGTATCCAATTAAAATCGAAAATTAAATGTCAGGCAGTAGCAACAACATCAACGGGCAGAATCTAGACTGAGCGAAGTCCAAGACCAAAATACCTAAAGGAGTAGTTTGGGGTGAGTGATGATGGGGCGTTGTTGGGTTTGTTCCCTGTACAGCTGCTGCCTGTTGTGTTGTTTGTGTGCAATTTGAGTGGGCAGCTAAGACGCTTACTTATTGAATATTTTGCTGGGGCCTGCGGCTAAAAAAAGAAAGAGAAAACCTAATTGACTTGACCGTAAGCAAACAGTGGCAAGGTAGTCTCAAAAATGCATAAGCCACAACTCACAAACAGACACACTCTCTAATACACGCACACTCCACTCCGCAAATAGACAAACATAATCAAAAGTATGTGCCAGAGGTCGGCCACTTGAAAATCACGCCCAATTTGACGTACGCCTAGTGCAAATATGTTTGCACACGGATACGGTTGCGGTTGCCCGAAGTACTGCTCTCGAGTACGGCTCTCATAAAAATCCGTCTATATATATGTATACTCTCTGAATAATTGATAAAAGCCCAATGCAATCATCTATCCTTGTATGTGTGTGTGGGTTGATTATGTCGCTGTGCAAACTTCGTCATTAATGTCCCGCGGGCGCTTAATAAATGTATGTTTAAGTCTTGATGCTCACACTATATACATATATGGTATAGACGAAAAGTCGTGCAGTGCACATAGAGATATAACCGTCATCCTTAACTTTATTATTTATAAAAAATAAAGAAATGGTTTTCAGAAATATAAAAGAGGTTTTATTTTTTCTTTTTCAAAAGTTTTATTTTATTTTTCTTTACTAAGCAATTTTATTTATTTGTTATTTTAGTTTTTTTGGTGCAACCATTGCTTAAATTTTTAAAATAAGTATAATATTTTTTATGGAACAATGTTTTTGCAATCAACTAGCTCACGCGCTCGTCTTTAGCTCCTATCGTTACTATCAGCATCGTCTCTTGCAATATTTTCTTTGTGCATTTTAAATCATTGTTTGTTTTGGTTTATTGGGCGGTTATGTCAAGAGCCGTGCAATTATCAGAAAAGGGGTAGATGTTTGGTTTGAATTAAAATTTTTATTACAAAAACGTAATCACAAACCCGGGCTTATGATGAAATACAAATAACATTAATAATCATTGTGTTCTTATTTTTATGATTAAGGTATATTTAATATTGACACGCTGCAGTTAAGTTTGAAGAAAACTTCAAGGCTTGCTTCAAAATAATTTATTAACTTAACTTTTTACAATTTTTAAATGCATGTTTCGATTTGTGGGTTTCTGTTTACATGACCGATAATTTAATTTTGTTGAACGTTGCATTAAAATGTTTCACGGGTATCATATATTTTGTGCTTATTTAAGAACGCTAATCATAGGGAGAGAAAACAGAAAACTAATGTAACTAATGCCCAGAGATGATCAACATTTTATACAAAATTATTCAAGCATTAACATGAAATGCCAAAGCTGAGATGGATGGGCTGGCTGGCTGGCTGGCTGATACGATGGATGGATAGATGGATGGTTGGTTGTCAGGCTGAGCTAATGTGAGGTTTTAATGCCTGGGAATGCTTTAATATGACGCTGATGCTTATGCGGCTGTTTTTTAATAACACGAAAGGCACACGAAACATGGGAAGCGTGGACTAAAAAAAGAAGCAGTGAAAATCGCATGACACAATATTATAAACAAGAATGAAATAATAGAAAAAAATATGATACGTACTCTGTATGTATAAGGAGATTTATTACGCAGCGGAGGAGGCATCTGATGACGGACCATAAAAAGGAATACATCAAAAAATAAAAATAATGCAAAACAACATGGAAAAAGCAACGTGGCAGCGGCAAAAATGTGTATGTATATAAGTACGGACACGGACAGCCCAGCAACAACAACAACAACAACAACAAACTACAACACTGCGTGCCATAAAAACCATCAATCATTTTGAGCGAAAGGGGCAAGCGGAGACCAAGCCTGGAGACGAATCTCTCTGTTGTTGTCAAAGTCGGAGACAGAGATGGGTGTTGAAGTGAATGGACGGAGTCTTTGGGCGGCGTTTTGGTGGTGTATTAGAATAATCATCAGCCTCATCATTGCGGGGAGGACAACAAGGCTGCAGCAACTGAAAGCCTTATGATTATTAAATGTGTCAAATCCCATAACCAAAACTCCAACACCCAACCACATCCAACGCCTCCACACTAGCTCAGCAGCGCCTCTTTTTGGCGAGCTAATCGATTTATTATACTAACCAGTCGATGCATTAAAGTGTGCCATATCCCGCAATATGCCTGCGCATCTTTCAAAAGGGCCGCACATCAAGGCAAATGAAGCGTGTGCTTTGTGGCAGCGACAGCGGCAGCTATCCCAATTCTATATCTTCTTCTTGATGTGCACATTGCTCCTGCCTATGTTATATTTAATTAAATTTACAACAAAAATAACAGATAACTACTACGATGTGTTACACATTATTTATCTATTCGATTTTAAATTAAGTCCCGACTATCACAATAATAAATTATTATTATTATACTAACCTTTTAATATAAATTAGCTGAAATATATTTTAAGCAATTTAACAATTTATTCGACCCATTGAAGGCTTAGAATAAGAAGTATGATAATTTTACCAATTTTCAAGTAACTTCTTCAACTAAAAAACTCTTGAATTATGTTTCGATACATAATTCTTTAAAGAGTTTATCATTTCAATCCTCCGATTTTTTTTATCAAAGCAGTGATTCTTCTTATCCAAAAATCTACGAATGAGTAGAGAGTATAGTATAGAACAATTAAAAAGCAAAACTCGACTTAAGTACAGAATTTTTTTAAATTAATCACTTCTTACTTCTGCTTCTTTAATGCTTAACAAATACTTTTGTACGCTTCATCGATCCTAGAATTACATATAAATATTTCGTATTTTCTATGGAATAATCGAATTTATTCATTTAATCAGAAATAAACAATATTTATTATAAATAACTGTTAACGTTTGAAATAATTATTAAACAGGCATGTTATGCATCTAAAAATGCTCTCAAGCAGATGATTAATGATAATTTCTAGCTAATTAAATGCAGACGTTATGCAAAAATCTGAATCAAAATAAATTTTGTTTTTTTTTTTTATATTCATATATATGTGTATTAATTTAAAAATGCTTGGCCAACAACACTCATACTTAAACCCTGGTAAACCCACACTTTATACAGTAGTCATCTGCCACGGGTGAAAACAGTAGCCTGGAAACTCGAACCGGCAAACTAATGGCGTTGGTGATGGGCGATGGTGATGGGTGATGGGTGATGCCTCCAGGCGACACGCAGCGGGCGCAACGTGGCCTGACACGTGCCACCAACTTGGGTGAGCGCGTGTGCAGCATCAACAAAAACGATGAAGATGGCGATGACGATGACGATGATGATGTTGACGGTGACGGTGGTTGTGTGTGTGTGTGTATGAGTGTGTGGATATGGCCAAGAGCCGCAAGTGAGTGCTTGTGGTCAGACCGAAACGCCCAATGCAGCCACGCCTCGTTTCACCCCCTCTCACCCGCCAACGTTAAGAGGCAGCGTTAACATTAACATTATCGGCAACGCCGCCTGCGCAATAACTTTTGACATTAATGACCAACCGAGCGGGCTACTGGCGACATGTCCATCATTGGCCATGTTTATAAATTGCCATTTGTAACGACAATATACAAGCAGAGCATATTTATTTGACATTTGCCTGTCAGCGCAACAAATTCGTATCTATGTATCTTTGTATCTTAATACATGTTCTTGTGGCCCTGTCTTGATGGCTTTTATCTGTGCACTTTGCGCTAGAATGCGCGCCACTCCGCAAACTTTTCACTTCAGCAGCGACGCAACGCGTCGCTTCATCTTCATCAAATTCAAAACAAGATACATCCGCGATAAACAAGCCAATGTTTGAGCTATCTGCAACTCGCAATCATATCTGTATGATTCGAGATTTCTACTTCTCCTATGCAGAGCCTATTTTCTGTCTACCGCCCACATGTTTCCAATGTTTGCCAGTTATTATTATTACTAGCATTAATAATAATAGTGATAATAATAATAATCCATTGCTCCTTACGCTTCACTAGTCTTTAGTTCCGGTTTATGTTAATGCATCTGCGCAATTCATGCATGCATGCGTAGAATATATATATATATATGTGCATACAGTGGCTCATAGCTTGTTTCAACCAGCACATTAACAAAACAAATTTGGGTACCTATTTAATCAAAACAAAAAGAGTTATCAAAATAATTGAAATGCATGATGTTTTATAATGATGTTCAACAACAACCAAATCAAACAAATCAAACAAATCAAGCAAACCAATGCTAGTTAAAATGAGCTGTGAGCCACTGTACATACATATGTATTCATGCATATGTGTGTGACTGTCTGCGAATTTATGAATGTTGAACTGCAATGTTTTGTCTCAATAAACATTTACATGGGAAAGCTTTTATTTATTTATGAATGTTGACGCGAATATCAGGCTTTTAAAGGTTTTGTTTTCATACATTATTGTTTGAATCAATAATACAAAATATTTCTTCTCTTACTAATTTTTTCCAAAAGTACGCTATTTGATTAACTTTTATTTATTACAGAGTAGATAACATTTTAATTTTTGATTAAGTTTGTATACTGAGTGGATTGCTTAATATGTCAACAAAATGAATATTAAACAAATATATTCTTTTGCTTTCAATAGATAAACATATTTATAGTCTTATCCAATCTGAGGATATAATATTTTTCTTTTTACTATTCACTCACATAGCTTGTTCTTAACTTGATTTATATTTTTTTTTTGGTCGTTGTCCATTGTGTCGACTCGAGTTGAGCGCCACATAATCAGCAGCAGCAGCCGTGTAAAAAGAAGAAAAACTTAAAATTAAATTTTTTTTTGCTCACACCATTTTTCAAAAACAGCTTTTCCTGCAGTTTGACATGTTCCTAATTGATTTTTTTGTGTGTTGTATTTTTTGGCAATTTAATATTGCAAAAGCGATGCGTTTGGCTGGTTGATGGTTGCTGGATTGCTTTCCGCTGTGGGTGGTTGGTGTAGTGGGTGGAGAAAAGCTAGTGAAAGACGCAGGACGAAATCCTTTTCAGTGTATGTTTCTTGGCCATTCAACAAAACACACACACACACACACACACATGCATACACACAAAAAGCTTTCATAAAGCATGAGCACACACACACACACGTAGAAAGAAGCAAGCACTACATTGGTTATGGGAATTTTTGATTGACATCGGTTCAGGCCAGGCACACAGACACATACACTCCCCTAACCTCTCAACTCACCTCCCAACTACTATTCCCTTGACTAAAAGTAAAGCTGCGCGTTAACTACAGTCGAGTTTTCCCAGTCTGCACCGCCTGTGGCGCCTCTTATGCAATATTGACATGCCAGGCAAGCAACATACACACGTACACACACACACACACACACACAGCACGTGAAGTGAACTGATTCTTTGCCCAGGAACTGGCTCCTGCACCTCTGTACATATTGGCAGTTGCCCCTAGTATCTGTAGGTGCCACCCGTTCTATACGACGTTGCCTTCTCCGGGCCTGGCATAAATGAAAAAGTTTTTCGGTTAGCACTCAGCGCTACCCAATTTTCTTTTTTGCTTTTGGCCCCAAAAAATACTACGTGTTTGTTTTTCTTTAGCCAATGCCATGCACACACACACACAACCACATATATATAGGTGTATACCCCTGCCCATAAACCCCCCAACCGACCTTTTCGCTTGTGTTTGCTTTTGAAGCAGCGCAAATTAGTTTTTTCACTTATGTCGCGTTTTTTGTCGGGCCGCCTTTGTGCACTCGTTGCTTTTAACGTTAAATGACGAAATAGCTTTACGGTTCATTGATGCACATAGCACACACCCAGACATTGCCACACACACACACACACACACATATACTCATACCCCTGCCCCTCTGCCTTGCCAGGCAAGTCACACGCCCAATTAGTGGCGAAAGTTAAGTCGTTTAGACTACGCAGACGTTTGTTAAGCTTCATTGAAATTTCACTATAAAACTCGTATTTGCATTTGGCCATGTCCAGCCTCTAGCTTCTGCCCCCCCACACACCAACTCTTAGATTTTTCTATATACGCGCACACTTTTCGCCTTCTGTTTTGTATTTATTTGCTTAGGGCCAATGAAAGCCGTTAAGTTTAGTTGGAACTTTCAAGCGTTGATTTATTCAATAAACAAACAGACAGGCAGGAAGAATAGAAAGGTCCTTTCAATAGCGTCCACACTTTGTATGGTCAGTTGAATCGCTTTTCTTTTAAGCTCCATCATGTTGCAGCTTTGGCATGTGAAGTGTCCGTTACAGACAGCAGTTCCACACCAGTGCTGACAGAAATGACTTTGAAACTTGTTCTAAACCTCTGTTTGTATTTACTTACATATGCACATGAAGTTTGTTGAGAAAGTGTTTTCGCATCAATTTTTTACCTATTTTTTATCAGAAAATATAATAGTTCTGTTACATTTTTTATTGTTTTTTAATTTCTTAGGAATATTTTAAGACACAAGTGTTTTTGCGTCATCAAAATGAACAAGTTTTGTTCTTGTACATTTATACAAATATAAATAAGAAATAGAAAGAAAATTGAAAAATAGTACAAATAGTAATATGAACTTTTTGTCTTACTAAAAAGTGAAAAATGTGAATTTTTCTGCATGCGAAAACACTTTCTTGACAGACTTTATAAATTTTTCCTATAAGCTTTAAGTGTTACAAGAGACTCGTTTTAACCCAAAAAGTTTTTAGTGGCAAGCTAATAACTTACAAAATGTTATGTTAACAGAAGAGAGCAACTCTGTTTACCTCTCTGCCATTAAATAACTTTTGCTTTTAACCCTATAAACTTCATGTAAATGTTTTGAGTCAAAGTATCCCTGACCCTTAAAAACTTAAAAAATAATGGTTAATATTTCGTAAATCTATAAAAATTTTCATTTAATCTATATATATACTCTACAGAGTATGACCTATACCCTATGGAAAATATAAAAAAAGCTGCAAGCTTTAACAAAACAAAAATACGGGTAACTAAGCCAATCCCGTAGTTTATTAATAAATAAGTACCTGCTAACCATCAGCTTTCAGCTTTATTGCAACATTTGTAGCCGTGAAGGTAAAACCATTAAACAAAAACGCAACATTTAATATCCTTTGGCATTAATCATACAAATGTGCGGAGCAGAAAAGTTCGTTGTATGCTCGTAAACTATACTACTTAGGAATCCATTAGATGGTTTAACGAATTATGCGTGAACTGTAACGAAATTACGAGCATAATTTTACACTTGCACGCAATTTCATATTTTTCGATTTAAAGATTCCACAAAATGCGTGTCTGACTTCGTATGTGCCATAGATATAATCCACTCAACCAGAGTCGAATGAACCCAGCCTAACTAACTTTAATTTGTGTCGAACAGTGCTAATGCATGCTCGGACATGTTTATGGTTGAATAATAAAGGCAGATAACACGCAAGCCACGTCTAAAATCAATACAGGTTGCTCAATATTATTGATTGCGACGCACAAAAAAATGCAATGAGATTGTTGTGTTGACTATTTGATATTTTAGTAACTTTGAGATATCTTTCTGGAATATCTTTTCAATGAATTCTGTATACTTAATATTCGAAATTAACAAATATTTTTAGTATGATTTTTCTCGCTAAGCTGATGTGCCAGATATATCTTTTTGGTTTTAAAAAATAAAGCACGTTCGTCAAGCCATCGTGTTAAGCATTTCAAATTAAATCGGTAATGACTCCGATATAATATATATTTATTTATATAGTTCATACAATTTTTTCATACAACAAATTATCTGAATTTTATATTCGACTGTGCTGTATTTTTGTTTATTTTGTGTTTAGTTTAAGGTGTTAATTCTGATTTTGGTACTTTAGTTTATGCGTTAAAGTGTTTTTATCATATACGTGATACGTTTTCCAGCCACAATATTTGCTTCCTTTGGTAATATTTGGAATGCTACTAATATACTTTTGCACATATCACAAATTGTGTTTGTGTACTTGTTATACAAAACATAAATATTAATATTCTTGTTTGAGTGTTTATAACTGTAGCGGTCAAAGTGCCAAAGACTTTTGAGTTTATTTTTGGCTTCTAGCTGACAACAGAGAAAAGTAGAGAAAGAGAGTTAGAGAGTAAGTTAAACAAATAGAGGAAGTCAAAACAGAGTAAAGGATACATTTTGTTTGTGTCTGTAGATGAAGCAGCTACTGATTGCTGGGAGCGCCCTTTAGTCATTGACTCCTACTATCCTCAGTTGTTTTTGTGCTTGTTCCTGTTGCACTAACTGTTGTTGTTGTTATTGTTCGTGCATGCTTCTTCCTGTTTGGCGTGTAGGTTAGGCGAAGTAAGGCCAAAGCTAAAGTGCACTGGACACGCCGGTATCCTGTTGAAATCATCATGCAATTTGAATTGCAAACATGCCAAAGCCGACGACAACAACAATAACAGTAAAAAAAACTATCTAGATTCTGCACATGTGTATGTTATGTGTTATGTGTATTTGTGTGCGTGTGTGTGCAATGTGACATTTGCATGCGCCTGAAAGTATGCAATGTGTTGATGCTGAAACTCGTTTGGTTCAATCTTTAAGGGCAGCCGAGAAATTAAAAAATCCACTGCATAATGCTTCGGCAGTGCAGGAAGGAGCTTAGCTTGACCAAGACCAAAATGTCCAGTAAGTCCATGCCCCAGGCACAGTAGATCCACAGTAGCTGGAAAAATCCGGGGGGTATTTGGGGAGGTTGCCTTTTAGTTGTTTTTCGGTTATGCTTCGGTTTTAATTTGCACATGGGGGAAGTTAACTAAACATGTGAGTTTATTTTATGTTGTTGCCTCGTTTTTGGTTTCTTGCCTGGCTGCACACACGTTGGTCAACCGCTTTCCCTCTCTGCTTAAGATCTGAAGTGGATTTAGTTGTGTGGCAGCAAAAGGGAGGTGCCAGAGGGGCAACATGGCATAGGATGTATTTTTGCGGCATGTCGCATAACACTGAGCCGCACTTGCAGCTAGAACAAAGACCGTTTGGGTTCATGGGACATGAACAAATCTGTATATCTTGTTGCAAATATATATATAAAATGCTATACCAAACACATATGTGTCCGAAACATACATACGTCTATGTAAGTCTAGAACGATTTCTGAGCTCGTTTGATGTTTTCTTTAAATTAATTTCCTGGCGCTAATTAGTGTTAAAAGCAAACAGTTTGCTTTCAAATATTTGCAGACATCCTCAAATTAATAAATTGCTTATTTCATTTGTAAATTAAAGTTAGTTTAAGATTGGAAAAAAATTTATTTTGGTTTTAATGCAGTCTGCGATAATTTATTATAATATTTTCCTTTGTTGTTCTAAGTATGCCTTTCCTATATCTGGATTAAATACTAACAAGAAATAGATGCCTGTAAATAGTTTAAAATATTAAATTAATTAATTAAAGTAAGCATTTCCTATATCTGGATTAAATACTATAAAGAAATAGATGCCTGTAAATAGTTTAAAATATTAGTTTTATAATCCTTGTCTTAGAAATTTGAAACATATTTTACGTTTGAAATGCAATTTTATATTTTACTTTTAGTTTTGTCATTTTTGCTGGGTTTCAATTTGAATTAACATTAAGATTTTGACGACTGTTCTTAGTTTAAAATTATCTTATAAATATAAATATATAAATATTACTATAAATTCAGTTTGACACTTTGGCTTTATGTTTCAATGTTAAACATATACTATTCAATGTTATTGTTTGTTTTACATTTTTGTGCCCCTCAAGGAGCCAAAGCGGCAGCTGTTCGCCTTGACCCAATGCTAAGCAATAAATCAGCGATAATGCGCTGACATTTTTCTATAAATTATTTCGATCATAATAAACAGAAACTTGAATGAATTGCAACACGTGTTGGTTGGTTGGTTTTGTGTTCTAATGCTGCTTTCATCATTGAGAAAACCCGAAACACTCGATCCACACAAGATCGATACACAATAGCAATGATCGCGAAAGATGTGGAGACAATGCGATCGTGTCCATTGTTGCTCAGGGTTATCAAAAAGGTGACGACGACAACGACGACAACGACGACAACGACGACGACGACGGAGATGTTTTTCAAGTTGAATGGAAGTTCTCTTTTCTTATGTTTTCAAGAGGTTTTTCATAGAAAATGTATATTTTATATTTGCTATTTATATGGCGCATTTGGCACGCAGCGCTTGAAAGGTGGCTTTGACTAGGGTAACCACGCCGTCTGCTGCTGTGCTGCTGCTGTTGCGCCGGCGTGGCGCATTGAATGTGTGGCAGCTGCACAGATTGCGGAATGGACCCTAGAGTGTATGTGCCGCATGCCACAAAAAGGGGTGGGTTACGTGTGTGTTTATTATTATTGATTAACATGAGTTATGTTGACATTTTGTGAAGTGCGTGGGGTATTATATATATAGGGTTGCTAGGTGCCTGGCAGATGCACAAAAAAGTGGGAAATATATTGGGAAACCTGAAGTTAAGCTAAGTTAGCAGCCAATCAAATTTGTATGTTAAGAAACATAGGAAACTATTCTCTTACAATGAGGATCTTATGTGCTAAATATGATTTCACTTTTTTCCTATCGATTCTTTCCTATCAATATGGAATTTGAACCATGTTAACATTAGGACAGCAAAGTAACAATTTGAAAATTGATTTTAAGCCATATTTATCTGAAATTTCTTTGGACTTTGCCAACTGCACTGACAGCCATCAAGTCAACTCGTCTTCTGCCCAAGCCTATAGGCACAGTTTTCGCATTAATTCGGCCTTAAGCCTCCAGGAAATGCTGCACTACATGTGAGCCGAATGCCGACAGAAACTGGGCTGTTGGATTGAAAAAAAGGAACGAAAGCAAAAAAAAAAAAAAAAATAGCTGAAATCAGAATTTCAGAAATTCAGAACAAAACACGACACCGCTACTGCAAATCAGGACCAGAGTAGAGCAACCCTCAATTTTAGGTTAGGGGTCGGGGCCACGGTACCGAGTAACGAGGCCAGGTGCGCAATCAGCTTTGTAGGCGATTTGTGAGGATTAAACTGCGCACTGAGCAAACGCAAGAATATGTGTGTGTGAGTATGTGTGTGTGAGTGAGTGAGTTAGTGAGCGATTGTGAGTATGGGAGTAAGTGAGAGAGACGATGTGGGACAGCTGCCTACCTGCTTCTGGGCCATGTAGGAGGATCAATTTGCTGACTAAATACGCATGGAAAGGTGTAGCCGTAAAATCTCTCAGATACATACACACAAGAAAATACAGAACGAGAACGAGAGAGAGGGGATAAATATTAAATTTTTTGCGTTTCAATACACCCTTGAGAAACAGCCGCACAAAATTGTTAAATTGAATTGGCAGAGAAATGTAAGTAAGTACCATACAAATTTCATGCTTCTTGGTAATTGGCAAACAACCAGCTACGCATAAAAATGCAAAAACAACAACAAGAACAAGTAAGAAGGCTCTAGTCGAGATATCCCGACTAGACGATACCCTGATCCCTATACTTCACGCGTACAGTCAGTGCTTGCAAGTATGTGTGTGTGTGTGTACGCGCATACAGCATAGTGCATACAAAACTTCAATATCCCATATCTCCGGTGTTTATTATCCAATTTCGATAAAAATTTCACAGATTGTCATTATTTTGTTTTATAATTCAAATTGCATCTCAAAGTTTTCAAAATTCAAGATTTTTTTGTTATCGATCCCATGTGTATATCGGAAACGGGAAGAGTTATCGAAAATCGGAAAGAAACTTGTACTGCCTAGGGATTAGGCGAGCTTAAGTTCCAAATCTGGAGTCTCTAGCTCTTATAGTCTCTGAGATCGACGCGCTCATACATACGGACGGACAGACAGACGGACAGACGGACAGACGGACATGGCTAAATCGACTCGACTATTGATGCTGATCAAGAATATATATACTTTATGGGGTCGGAGATGCTTCCTTCTGCCTGTTACATACTTTTGCACAAATTCATTATACCCTTTTTTCCCATTTTTAATGGGATCAGGGTATAAAAACAAGCACTGTTCGCAGTTGGCAACACTGCTCTAGATTCTTGAGTACACCCCAAGAAACTAGTTACGACATGTATTGCCAGGTGGCCACCTTAAAAAATACATAAATAAAATCCACAATAGGGGCTGTTACATTTTCCTAAACGAATTGCGTGTTTTTTTTTTTGCCACATTTACTGCGCAGTAGCAACGAGTTAGGTTCTTATATAAAAAAAAAAACGACGCATGTGTGCCTGTTTAATTAAGGTGGAAAAGTTGTCACAACTGCGCCTTAAAGTCTGGCGAGAGTTGAGTGAAAATCATCTTCTGTCTCTGTTCTGTCTGACACTTGAAGGTATACCCTATCTTTGAGAACACACAATCCATCGATCATCGTCACGGGTAGTGCTTCTTGCTGCCTCTTTTCAGGTGTTCAGCACACATTTCCGCTGAACCATGTTCAGTTAAAAGCGAGAGAGAGAGAGTGAGAGAGAGATAGAGTTATTCGCAAAGACTTGTCATTTTATTGCACTGCTGGGAATTGTTTTTCTTTCAATTCCATTTTTGAGTCATTGCGCAATGCATTTTGGCATTTTGATTTGTTTGAATTGTTTTGTTGGGTTTTTTTTTTCTGGCAGTTTGCTGTGGGCGATCTTTACCTTTTCTTTGCTAGACTTGTAAACTCTTTTTATGGATTTTGACGACTTCTGTTGTTGACTTTTTGGCTTAGATACAATACACAAAGGTGGGAGATCGTACGTTCTGTACAAGATTGTACCATTATCTAAAGTGATAGTTCCTCACTTTCTACTACAACAACAAAAACTTGATATTTTTTCTTATGGTTGGTTTCTTTGAAATGTTTTTTAAACTTGCAAAAAATATTTCAAAAATTTGCAGTAATGAAGGCTTTTTTTGAAAGTGTTATTTATGATTATTTCTTTTGTTATTGTTTATTTATTAGGACATTAAGTTTTAGAATAAAAAAGTATATTATAAATTTGATTATTTTCCTTTCAATGTTATTATTAGGTTATCTTGAGTTGACGGCGTTATTTAGAACACCCAAAGTTGTGTTGATTGTTTTCCCAGTCTACTATTCGTCTCTTCCCGGCAATTGCACAAAGACCTTAAAACAAAATGATCATTATATTATACCTTTATTAGCATTCGACTCCCACACAGTTGGAAATCTAAAATTTACGACTATGCACAATATTTCCCAGCATACTCACAAAAAAAAGGGGCTGGGAGCGCAGTTTACCCTACATACACATGATGATTATAAGCATGTATAGAGAGCATGACATGCGAATACATGTATGCAACCCTGCTCACCTCCGGTTCTTCCATTGACAATGCGTCAAGCCAAGCCGCAGGATATATACAGCTTGGGCAAATACAATAAATACCTGTTGGTTGCGTTTTTCATAGATATAGTACTTATATATCATGGTAGTTCTTTTTGTTGATGTTCTCATTGTCAGCTGTATACTGTTAGCACAAGTGCCGCGCTCTCCCTCTCTCTCCCTCTCCCTCTCTCTCTGTCTGTAAACGCTTTGAACTGTTTAGCTAAATTTGAACAATACTGTCTGCGTGTGATTTTTCGCTGAATGTGTACGGTACTCGAGAAAACGAAATGAGATGAAATAGACAAAAAAAAATGTTTAGGGGTAACACACAAACCATTGTCTAAAACTTGCCTCTTTTCTACCATTTCTATTGATTTTTGCACTATGAATTGCATTTTTGTGAACACAACAAAAAAAAAAACACAGAAACAAAATTGCAGCAGAAATTTCGCTAAAAGTGTCGCCTGCTTTGAGGGGGCGTTATTTATAGCAGCTAAAAATTTTGACTTCTAGACTTAAATGCATGTGAAACTGGTCTCCAAATTGTGTGCCACACTCTTTAACACTAGCGACAGGATAGTCATAAATCTTTAGCTTACTTTTAGGTTTTTGGCGTCGTCTTGTCTGGCCTCAAAAGTTACATATAAAAATTTTCAACATTCAGTTAGATCTTTTTTTCTTATTTTGGTTTGAGCATGGCAGCCCTGTCGTTTGACGTTGATGAAAAAAACCTGATGGCAGCTGTTCGCCACACACACAAAAGGATTCGAATTTTAATTTTTATTATTGAATTTATTTTTATGACATTCCAGTGAGCAGAGCGAATTTAACGTTGCTTCCATCGCTCTCTCTCTCTCTATCTGTCTCTCTGTCTCGCTCTTTGACTCTTTCACTCTCTTTTCATATCAAGACAGTAAATAAGCGTTGAATCATAAAAACTGGCAAGGTGTGAAATTTTATGCCAGCATTGATTTATGCACGAACAGCAGATTCCATTTCCAGATGCTGCTCACTGGGATTAGCACTGATTTAGTGCTTGGAACTGACCCCATCATAACTTATATACATCATCTGTACGTTCGCATGTTCCAGTATATGATGGTAATTAAATATATTTTTATGAGCTGCGCTTTTAATGCTTTAAATTAAGGCAGGAGAACAGAAATTGACGAGCTTGAATTTATTTTTTTATAGTAACGGATTATTATTATAATTTTAAGCTTTATATTATTTATTAAAACTGATGATTCTTTGTATATAAATTAATCTTTGGCTTTGATTTTTAAAGAACATGACTTACGATTGTAATTCTTTCTTACATGAAGGACATGCAGTATTAAACTTTTTTTATTATAATATTGAAAAACTGCTCAGATTTCTAATAAAATGTGGGTACATAAAAAAGTCTTATAGGATTGTATCAAACTTAAAGACAAGACTTAAAATTGTCTACGTAAATATTCTTATTATTCTGGTATTTTGTTCATATTGCTTTAGATATATATATAGATATGACCGTTCCAGCAGGTTCGATGACATTTCCTTAACTGAAGCTCAACTTCTCGAAAAATTGAAAATTGTTTGAATCAAGCATTATCCTATCAGTCTGTTTTGAACTATTATAGCTCAATCTAGTAAAAGGTTATTACTTAAAATCTTATTCTTTCGAAAATCATTTAACTCTGTTCCATTATAATTTTTTTCTTTCAGTTTTTGTCCGCTCCCTTACCCATAAAATCAAGGAAAAATTACCTTATAAATTGTGTAAAATGCTTCTTTCTTCAACCATTCTCAAATCATATCTACTTTGCGCACTTTCCAAGCAATTTAACCAAAAGCAAAACAATGCTCAAGCCATTCAACAAAATCAATCAAAAACAAATGCATCTGAATAAAAAAACAAATAGAAGAAGTAAAAAAATTCTCTTGTCAACGCCTTTTGCATGCAGCAAGTTCAAGTCATTTAAAAGCAATCTACAAACAAGCAAACAAACAAACTGCTAGATATAATGCCAGCCAAGTTGGCCCCGCTCCAGGTCGGCTGAGTGCACTTTGGCTTAGGTGGCTCCAATCTCAACCCCAAATGCAACACCAAACAAACCCCTCGCAACAACAACAAGCCAGAGAAGTCGTCATCGAGTGGGCCAAGCATCAGCATAAGTAAGCTAAGCACTTTTAGCCCAAGTAAATGTATATGCGATTTTTTTGTGTATATGTAGACAGTGACTTTCAAACTGTGCTCCAACGAAGTGCAACGAACGGTACAGCTTCTGGCAAGGGCATCACTTGACACATTCATATTCACATTCAAATACATTCGCATATTTATGTACTTGCAGCGGGTATTTGAATTATATCATATATGTTAAGTACTTTCATTAGAATCTATCTTCAAATATTTTAACTAATACGAAATAAAATAACATGAAAACTGGCTTATTTTATTCTGAATGTATGTATATATATCCATGTACTTGTGACTGATTTGAGATTCTGTAAAAATTACCAATTACTTTTATTCTATATATTATATATATAAAGCTAACTGATTTTGCTCTGACCAACCCGTTTGTTGCTCTTATCGAAAAAGTGTGAGCTTAGTTAAATAATACTTCTATTTATTAGGTCGAAAAAGTGGTTGTATATCTTTTTCGTTCCTTTATCTTTATCGCATCGATAAATGTTTTTTAACGTATTTTTGCATCCCAACAGACTCGCTTGACAAAAACCGATTCATTTATCCTAACAAAACAAAAATATTTTGATGAATCAGATTTGCATTAAGTAGGATGTTTCTTTCCAATGCTAGGGTATTTAATTATCATCAGCCAACATCAGCTAAGTGTTCTTTCTTGCTGCACATGAGTTATTTTACTTAAGTTCTTGCGTGGCATCTAACGTTCAGCTCTCAAGGCACATGCACCTTATGGGGCTGTCAGTTTCAGCTTGCAATCCATCTCCTACTTCAACCCCCCTATACCCAGTCAACCTGTCTGAAATGTAACCAAACGTGGCTTGAATGTCAGCGGCAGTTGTTAAGAGAGAGGCTTAGGGGCTTGTTGGGGAGTCACCATGTTGTTGTTGTTGCTGTTTGTTGTTGGTGAAGTAATCAGTACTACTGTCGCATATTGTTTGTCTGTCGTCGGCTGGGTTTGTCTCTAGTCTGGAATGGGAAACTGTTTTGTGGGTTGGGTTCTTTGGCAATGAGTCGCTGTTTCGCCTTGGACGCCAACTGCGGGCAACTCTCTTGAGTATTTAGAATTTTTTTTACATTTGCGCAATGTGTTTTTGTTACTTGTGATTGCAACAACGGCACTTTGCCTGCTAAATTAAGTGCTTATTTGGAGTTTAAGTTGTTGCAATTAGACAACAAGTGAAGTATGCCCCACGCACTTGGCTTTGACCACGTAAGTTGAGACAACAACAACTTAGTGGTTGTAACTCAGATAACTCATACTATTCATTGTGAAAACAATGCGAATATTCGAATTATTATTGTGAATGAGTGGCATAAAAAGCGCAGATAATTAACAAACTTTGTAGACTTGTAAGTCATCGAGTTGACATTGCGACCAATTGAAATTGCCTATGCAAAAATTGTATTCTTTTTTTAAAGTTAATTTGATTTTGCTTGGCTTTCTCTCTATCAAGTCAAGTGTATTAAAAAAACGTATATGAAACATTCATTAGACCTTATAATAAAATACCACTCAGAGAAAAACGTAGTATAAAATAGCATTTTGATGGTTCATCCTACTAGACGTTAATGAATAACCAAATACAAATATGCTTAAGTAATAATCAGCATTATTCATATATAATGAAACAGTTGACATTCGTTATGTTGATGCAAATTTTATATCACGTGACTTTTTCTCCTTGTGAAGTTAATACTTAAGTGTATTTAAACTAAACCTTGGCTTACTTTTAAGCTTCTTTCATATACATATAATTCAAAACAAATAAATTAATTAACAAATTAATATAATGATCTTTCCCACCTAATAACTAGTACCACTTCTGCATGCTTACTAAAAAAAATTGTCTTATGTCATTTGTCTACATGTTCGCGATCATCGTAACCGCACGCAACGCGGTGCGCCCCTCGGTCGGATGGGCGGGTGGTGGGTCGCTTTGTGCGAGGGTCCGCGCGTTAACAAGCCGGTGCTTGGTATCGTTGGGCCACTTGAATGTACTGTCCGTTAGTACATCTACGTCCAATAATAATAATACTTTCACATAGAACTATTTCAGGTACTATGTCTAACTTGATGCTGGAAACGAATATTAGTTGGTTTCATATTCATATATCTTTATAATGTGTTCAATGTTTATATATCGACTTGTTTATAGCTCAAAATAAAGTGTGAATAGCCATGCTGGAATCTTATTGTTATATGTAGGTAAGCAAGTGTATTATACACTCTTCCCGCCATACAAGCTATTTAGATTAAATCACTCAACTTACTTTGCAGCCACACTCATCAGAGGCAACGTATAAATATAAATTGCTTTAGTCAAGCAGAAAATTAGCGCGTTTTACTGACTGTGGCAATTAGATGACGATGATCAAAAATGTAGCCTCATAGTACAACACAAATGAAATGGCTACCTAATAGTGTTCATCCCACTCTTGCCCTACTACGTACTACCTCGTTGTAGTAGTAGTAGTAGTATTAACCACAAAACACACAGCTGGCTTGCTGGCATAAAACTAAACAAAACAATTGCGAAGCTCAGCAAAAATTTGAATGTCGAACTTTTGGTGCTTTTGGTGGGTTTTGTGGGTTTGGTCGTGTGGATTATTGGTGGTGTCAATTGCCAGTGACCATTTTTTTGTTGTCCTTCGGTAATTTACGCTTGCTGTCAAGCTGCTCAAGTAAGTAATTTCAAGTTTCTACCGAAACTCAATGCTCAATGCAAATGCTGATGATGCATTTCCTATTCAGAGAGCGTTCAAATGCTGCAGCAGCAAATTGAAAATGGCTCCTATACGAAATGATAGTACGTACACGTATACATGTACGTATGTACATATATCGCACATATAGCTTTTATTTGTATTATTTGTCTTGGTAGCTTAATTGAATGAAATGGCAAATGGTGGCTGCAAGTGCGACAATTTCAGCTGCTCTTGCTTTCTTCTCCTTCTGCTTCTTCTTCATCTTCATCTTCTTCTTTTTCATCTTATTTTTAAGACATTTTATTTTACTGTCCGCTGCCTGTCCCCCCAATACGCCGCATTCACTGTACGTGGACATGGACGACAACGACAAATTGGCAGCCATATTAATAACATCTACGTGCCGTTGCTTGCTTCGTGGTGTAGAAGTATGGATGGGGGTAGGGAGGGGATTTGTAGTGCACCCTGCACATTGTTTGGCTGGCTCTTGGCCGGCCAGCACGTTCATCGTTCACATTTTTCTGTTACTTGTAACAGCATTTCAATGGCAAGGGAGCAGCAATGAGACAGACAGAGAAGAAGCGAAGATGAAGTAGAAGAAGATGACTATGGCGACAACGGCGGATTTCATATAACATGTTGGCAAAGGTGGGAAGGGGGGTGGTGGTGGTGGTGAGGCTGGGGAGAGCAAGCAGTGAAAATGCTACGCGGTCAGCAAGTTCTTTGTTACCGCAGAATGTGCGTGCGAGTATCTTTAAAGTAGTCTTGTCCAGTATCTTTTACAGCCTACAGTGGGATAAAGTTGAAGGAATTGCATGCAAATAAAACTTGTTTAAGATTGTTAATATAGCCAATTGTAAAAATTTTAAAGTTGAATGACTTCAAAGTATTCAGTATTCAGATAACATATACTATTGAACTTTTCAAAGAAAACGGATTACAAAAAAGCATATTCATGATGAATTTAACTATTTTCGTCAATGATTTATTATTAAATATGAATATGCTTACCTAGACCTAGAAATAAACCACAAAAATAAACCATAAAATAATAATATCAACATTAACCATAATAAATTTACAACTTAAATGAAACAAACAAACGACGTATTAATACTGATGCACACAAATATTGAATTTTCTATTTATTTCTATTATAAAATCGGATCAAACTTATTTTTAACTTTCAGGGCGCAAAAATTGTGAATACATTTTAATTTAAGTTTCAATTGAATATGCGTGCATTTCAACATGGCATGTTTGCTTAGTAGACATGGACATGGACTGTACCGATTCGGCGTTTGATGCTGGTCAAGAATATATATACCTTATGGGATCCTTTTAGCCATTGCATGAGTTCAGGGCATAACAACTTTGAAATGAATTTAGATTCGATTTTTTTGGTTAGAAATACTGAGTTTTGTATTTGCAAACGATAATTTTTCATTTAATCATGATTATGTTTCAATCACCAATATTTTTGTAAATTATAACTAAATTTTCTTTGCTAAGTTTGTTCCACGGTCCGTTTATAGTATATTTTCGTAATAATTCTCACAAAGCATCTTTAATTTCTGGAAATCACCAGCTTGATATTAT
This sequence comes from Scaptomyza tumidula, assembly GCA_035044465.1. Lineage (NCBI taxonomy): Eukaryota > Metazoa > Arthropoda > Insecta > Diptera > Drosophilidae > Scaptomyza > Scaptomyza tumidula. The sequence continues at coordinate 908,743 of JAWNNW010000669.1, read as the reverse complement.
GTTCTCTTTTAAAAAACCCAAGGCTCATAAATTATAAGCCCATCACAATGAACTTTTGTATCGGGTTTTTTGGTGCGTGCCGCAGATTATGGAGCTGCCTAATTATCAAATAATTTAAGACAACGAATTTATTTATTTGAAGTTATTGGAATAGGAATTATTTGTTGTGCCACTTAATGAAGTCATAACTGTTAATGTGTATGCAGAGATCTAATCTATACACAGCTAATTTATTTATATATATTTGCAAGTTCGAAAACAAATTTTGGACAGGGTCAGCTAATGTATCTTCAAATTTATAGCCAACTGTAGAATTTGTATTTATTTATATTTAGCTTTTTTTTTTTGCCTAAATTATGCGAAATGCCTAAGATTAAGTACAGACAGAGAGGTGAGAAGCATATAAAATGTATTATATACGACACGAAAAGCTTAACTGTAAGCGCTGTAAATTACGATGTGATAGCGACACAAGTATGTATATTAAACAAATAACCCATGAAAGACTAACATAAAGATATTTTTTATCTATCGACGAGTCGAACCAACTTCCCATTTGCATATGAAATGGTCTAATCTGCAGAGCATGGCACATTTGACAGTTCAATATGCCTCGAAACAGACCCAAAACGGATCCAACTCCAAACTCAATACAATCACTCTGGTGTGTCCATTGTGTTGCTATCTGTGTCCATTCGTCAATCTTGTTTACCTCTTTCTTGATTTCAAAAGGGCAACATTTGTGCAAAGTGAATGAAAATGTAATCTTTGATCATCGTTGATCACTAATCAGATTTGTTGATTAACTTGCCAATAACTTATCAAAATTGTGGCATTATACTTACTTTGGCTTTTATTATTGAAGATTTTTTAAATTTAAATTTGAATTTAATTGTTTTATTCAATTTTAATTAACTTGGTAAACCGCTCTTATATAGGATGAAATCGTTATCTATATCTCTCTCTCTCTCTCTCTCTCACACTCTCTCTCTCACTCTCTCGCTCTCTCTCTGTCCCTTTCCACAGCTTCATTTATTTTATTGGGATATATTTTTTTTCCTTGAAAACTTTTATGTACCTAAGTAAAAACGATATTTTGTGCAAAATTTGTTTCTTTCTCAGCTTCATTCATTTTATTGGGATATATTCGCATTAGGCTTTTTCCTTGAAAACTTTTATGTACCTATGTTTTTTGATGTTATTCCATGCATTGGTTTCTTATCTGCTTCTTATCTGTAGTCCCGTTACAATTTTAAAAGAGACAAAGTCATGCCATTTTACTGAGGTATGTTCAAATTTCAAGATTGGTTAAGAAATATGGATGATTTAATTGACTAGCAGAAATACTTTATAACTGATAATTGTGCATCATATTTTCTTCACTTTTTTCGAAACTTTTACTTGCTCGATTTTTTTTTCATATTTGTTGTTTATATAGGTAATTATAAAATGAATACACAAACGTTTTTTTCAGTTGATATTTATTTTATCAAGAAATTATTTCTTAGAAAGAAATCTTTTTGTAAACATGTAGCAAACTCGTTCTGTATTATTTTTGGCTGTTTATTTAAAGAAATTATTTTATAAATTATAAATTGATTTTTTGTAATTTTTTCAAAGACTTAAACAAAAAGTTTTTAAAGAATTCTGGTAGTTTTTGGCGATTCCAAATCGCCACATTCATCCTCAATCCGGTACGTATTTTTTTCGGTATCGATGTTATCAAGATTTGGTAGCTATTTAAAATAAAAATATTTTGACTCCTGCCCATTTTAATCAAAATATTTACATAAAAAACTAAAAATTAAAAATTGTGGAGAAAAAAAATGTTTTTACTCAAGATAAATTGAAGTATTTTCATGCCTTGAAATAAATTTGTATTTAATGTTTTCAAAATGTCTTGCCATTTGTTGTCAGCCATAGCTTTCTACTTTATGTGTGTGTGCCTATTTATTCGCTTCAAATATAATATCTGCAAATACGAAACTTTGCAAATTAGCTTCACTTTGTCCGAGACGAAATTCACAACCAGTTTCTGAGACGCGCCCCGTTTGGAAAAAAAGAAGGAATAAAAATGAGAAAAACAATAACTCAGATTGGCTCAGTGCCGGCCATTAAAAACTCATCACCATCAGCAACCAACTGGAATACGCAACAACAACAAAAACAACAACAGAAAACAAGAAGCGCGACAAACAACATAAGCGACAACATATATATATATATGGGATGGGATGGGATGGGATGTTCCCTAAACGTAAAACGTATAACGTAATGCCTCACCATTGAGGGAGTGTCCAAAACATGCGTCGAACTTTCAAAACGCTTCACTGCACAGCATGAGGTTTAACTCTTAAATACAAATATGAATATATATATATATATATATATATTGTATTCAAATTTTACTCTTATGTCTCGCCATTTTCTAGTAATTTTATTTAAAAGTTTTGACATGAGGACGCCCACAAAATTTACAAAATATTTAAAACCGAACATCCGCCAAATGAAATTTCGCCTTGCGTATTCTTATTCAAATGATACTGAGCCGAGGGACTTGCCCTCAATGCCGGTTAGGGGCAAGAAGGGGCAGGTTTTCTCACGAGCAACGTAATTACAGTTGTACTTAAACTGTAAGAACTACGCAGCAGCAGCAGCAGCGATCCGTATCGCTTATAGTATCGTATCGTATCGTATCGCCTGGGTACGCATCTAGCGATCCTTCGTCTGCGGCTTCGTTTTACTTTTGGATCTAATTGCAAATGCCCAACAACAACAACAACACGACCTTTTTTTTTGCGCTCAGCAACTGCAATTAAAATCCAACCAAGCAACAACCATTTAGCGAGAGTCTCAATCTCAGTTCCAGTCTGATGTCTGAGTCTGAATCGTACGTAGTCTTGGCCCGAACAGCAGCAGCATCGACAGCCGGAAAAATCGACTCAAATTACCGAGACTCATACACACTCACACTCACACACACACTTAAACACATACACAGTGTTAGCGTCGCACTCGTCCTCGATTACGGCCTCGTACTCGTTTAAAAAAAAAAAAAAAAAAATACAGAGAGGTTCTAGCAAAAATACTTGGAAAAATTTGCGTGCCCTAATGGCGCTCTAAGCTACAGAAGAGTGAGAGAGAGAGAGAGGGAGTAAGAAAGAGAGAGAGAAAGCGTCTCATAATTGCCAGCTGTCCAGCGTACTCAAAATAAGAAAAAAGAATTTCTAAATTTCTGGTAAATTAGACGAAGATTTTTGCATCAAAGCGCCCGTCTTGATTGATCTGTAAATACACACAAAGATTGCATTGGGGTAGTTAGTCATAAGTTTCCCTAATTGTCGGAGATTTGAGTTATTTTCAACGTCAGCAATTTGAATGCCTTACTTAACATTGTGTATATACAATTTCATGCGGTCATGAGTTTCAGTTTCAGTTAAATGTTACCCAAAACGATGTTTAGCAGAGATTTATATGTTTTCGATGGATGCACGATAGGAACAATGCAGGTTATCTCAATGCGTAATACACAGAGGCAGTTTAATTACGGTCAACGTTAAGAGTGTAAATCGAACAAAATACTATATATAAATAATTGGTAATAATGCGTGTTGCTAAGGTTTTTTTCTTCTGTTTTTTGCAATGTTACAAAGCTATTTAGTTTAAAAAAAAACATTTTGTCCTAATATACCTGAGACACCCTTCAATGAGGATTAAATGTTAGAAAATCATTTATCAAAACTAACAGAAACAAAATGATCTAAATTTTATCTTAAGCTAGCGAAGCTGCGTTTTGAAATAATAATTATATTAAATATAATAAATTTATAGTATTTTCCAGAAAGAAACTTTCTTATTGAATAAATATTAGAATTTTAAAATTTCAGCATTTAGAAATGTCATTATATAAAAAAATTATATCATGCTTCTCAAAAATGTTCCAAATACCATAACATTGACTTAAATGTGTTTAACAAACGTAAAGTATATAAATATATTTTTAAGATCTTATTTTAAACGCATGTATTTAAAAGTCCAAGCTATTTTTTCGTTGCTGGATGAACTTGGGACTTATGTAGGCCCGATTTCTTTGCAGCTATTAAAAAGAATCTCGGCTGGAGCAAGTATATATATTTGATTATCAACATAAAAAAATTCTTATATTTTTATTCTTCTACTTTTTAAACTTTGGTCTTTTAACCAATTTTCCATTTGTTATTTTTGGATGCTTATCAAAGCAAGTGACAAACCGACAGAAAAACCGAAAAGTCTGTTCTTCAATTCGAGTTCGTGGTGCAGTGGCTCATGCCTCTTGTTGCGTCTTGTTGCCTCTTGACAACGTCAAACTTGGCCAAAGCTAGATGGCAAACAATAAAAACTGGCGACGAACCAGAGGTTAGCCGCAAAATTTAAGTTTCGGACAGAAGAAATTATGTTGTTTTTATTAGATACAAAAAATAAAATATAGATTTAATTGATATATAATATATATATTGTCTTGATTTAAAATAACTGGCAGAAATCCGGTATTAACGGTATAATTAACGGGAACTCGTCAATGGTTGAAGCTAGTTTTAGGCCTTTCTGTAGGACTCATACTGTAGCATCCCGGGTAAAAAACTATTGCAGAAAACAACAATCAGCTGTAGATATTGCAGCACTTGAAGACGTCTAAGGAACATTTTTTGGGCATAAAAAAGAACTCGAGCTAAACTTGGCACTCTGTTTTCTGATTTAAGTTAAGTTTAAACCGTTGAACATATGAAAACAATTTTACTTATACTTTTTACCCATGAATGATGTTCATTTGTTAACAACTATTGAAAAGCTTTTTAGTAACTGTTCCTAGATTTATTAGCAAAAAAAAATACGAATACTTTGTTCGTTTGGTTTCAAAGAAGTTCTTCACCGAAAAATATATGAGTGCTTACTGCGCTGAGGTAGTACGAGTTAGAGTATATTAGATGAGAGCATCTCAGAAGTGCTCCGGGCGTGAATAAATGAAGTTTGCAAATTGCACCACGCCTGACCACCACCAAAAAGCAGCAGCAGCAACAGCAGCAGCAAGTCGCAATTGCTAGACATTACGAATGCAAAACTTTGTCCTCATTACTCAAAGACTGAATAGAAACTGAGTGCGAATGCAATATGTATGTGTGTGTGTGTGTGTGTGTGCACCCCTAGGATAAGGCGTTACGACAGAATCCAAGTTATGGCGTCTGTCAAAGTCACATCGCATGCAAAAGTTGTCATCGCCTTCGTCGTCGCCTTCGTCGTTGCCTTCGTCGTCGTCGTTGTGGCATTGTCCGGCGCAAGTTGCTTGCCGCACTCGGCAGCTGCAGTTGAAGGACAACGAGAATGATGATGACGACAACATCTGCATTGGGTCGTGGTCAGCCTGAGCAAAAAGAGCTTCCCAGCTGTCAGGCCGTCTAACAAGTGTCACTATAACTTATTATACCCTAACCAAGGCTACATTCAAATATATGATCAACATCTATAACCGTTGCAGAATATATGAAATATTCAATTCATGTAAGCTGAAATATTAAGGAAAAATAATTTAATATTGCAAAATTGATAATAAAATATATTTTTAAATTTTTGTTTTTAGTATAATATACAGTTTTGCCTATCCAATAAACAAAACTTAAATAATAGTAATTAGCTTTTCATATAATTTATAAGTAAAGTTTAATGTTATATTTGTAAGGGTATGTGAGCTTCGATATGCATTTGGTTTTGTGTTCCATCTTGTTTTGCTTTGTCCGCAACTCGCCGCCCCTTTGCTAGATACCAAACTGGACATGGATTCGGACCGGGACTCAGTCGAGAAACTTTTCCTTGTCTCCCTAGCGCTCTCTCTCCCTCTCTCGCTCTCGCTTGTGTGCGTGTGTTCTCGGTTTGAGTTTGTGAAAGATTAAAATCTGCAAACAGTTGGCATCAAGTTTTCAAATTCACAAATATTTCATGTGAATAATGTCCAGACAGACCATTTTACTTGGCCGTAGGGTTTTTTTTTTTGATGCAGATTAAATGATTTAAGGTCAGTTGGACTTTCCTCTCGGCTGTTTAGTCAACTCAACTCATTAATTATGCTATGGACAAACGATTTCGACTTTGTCTTATTAACAGCAAGTTTTGTATGAAACAAAGCATGAAACTATATTTAGGTTAAAGATCTGTTTTAATTGTTTTTTTTATTTCTGTATTTATTTTAATTTGCAGCTCTTAATTATTTATTGCTAAGAAACTAAATCTTTCTTTACACAGGGCCAACTCCGAGCTGCGATTTGACACCGTTGGACTATTATCTGTGGGGTGCCGTCAAAGATAAGTGTTAAGCGGATAAGCCAGAGAAAATTGACGCTTTAAAGGACAATATTCGTGAAATACAGCTGCACACAATCTTTATTGTGCTTAAAAATTGGATCGATCGTGTAGGCTACTGGCCATTTGAATTAAATTATTTTTTTTTATTAACGGAAAGGATTGTACTTTCAAATAAAAAAAAGAAATTTGAGAAAACATTCAATGGTTTTTTTTTATTATTTTGCGGACCCTGTAGATTCAAAATGAAATTTACACAAAAAGTGAATATTTTTCGAGATAGCTTCTTGCTTACGAAATTATTTTCAATTATCTTTTATGCGATCAGGCTTCAACGTAATGCAGATAAATAACCATGTTGTTGATATTGTTTCTTGGTCATTTGTCAGTTCCTTCAGTTAAATGTTAAGTGGCAATTGCTCATTTAACAAAACTAATCAGCGGCAAGCCCAAGAAACAAATCAGCAATAAAACGAACGCAACGTTTGCCTCTTTACAAAATCGCTGACAGTCTCCATTTTAGCTTCTAGAGCGGATACAACCAATTGTGAATGGTACGATGACTGTCTCTCTGAGTGCGATATATATATATATATATAAGAACGTGATGAACCCAAGTACAAACAGACATATTTACGATTGCTCAACACAAATTGCAGCCATTTAATTCAATTTAAATAAATTTAAAATGCCTCCAACTTGTTGAGGCACTCGACTTAAGTTAAACATCTGATTTCGAATTTGATTGGACTTAATCATACTAACTAAGAAAAGTGCAGCTCAAGCAGCATTCAAAGCGACGAAGATCATAAACACATTCATTTTTTTTCTTACAAAACATTTTCTCTTTTTTCTCTGGAACAAAACTTTTTAAAATATCAACAATATACTATAGAAATTATGTGTTGAAATAATTAATAAGATAAGCAATACAGTTCTTTAGTATTGTATCAAAGTTTAATTTTAAAAACATTTTCCTAGAATTAACTATTTTCGTTTATTTTATCGTGAGCTTTTAGGTCGAGTTTTCAGTTTGTTTGTCTTTATTTAAAAGTGACACGAGAAATTAAACAGATTTCTTTTTTAATGTGGTTTTCAAATATGCAACGTATTTAATTGAAAAATGAAACATGTTGATTGAAATACAAACATCAGCCAGAATATAATCATTGTGCGTGCACTTTGAAATGACTATTAAATATTTTGTATTTTGAATAACATTGAATCGTATCTAATTCAACTGAACAGACAAATTCAACAAGTGCAAACGACTGCAAAATACTCTTATACTAGTATAAGAAGTCAGTTTGCAAAGCGGAAATAGTTTGATGCTGTTCTTTGGTGGAAGGCAAGGCGGCTATCTGGGGGCTGCATGGACGGGCGTGGCATCTAAACTTATATTTCCAGGTACCTTTCCACCGAATTTGGTAACTATAGCTGCTTATATGTTTTTCCTTAAGCACTTCGAGGTGTATCAACTTGTTATCGGTTTCCCAATCGTAGCGCCGAATCTTAAAGTTTCAAGACATTAGCCTTCAGGGTATCGATCGTACAAATCTCTTAGAGTATAAACTCGTTTATTTAAAATTAAGTTTTTGATTCAATACAACCACATCTTAATCTAACACTCTTGATGCGTATTCAAGTTAAAGAGCAAGCATCTTTGGTCGCAAATCCTTCTGCTTTGACATTATAAGTTTTTTATTGAAGTCATCAATATTACTTCATTGACCCTTTAACTTTGTTATAGTAGTTCTTAATTAAACATGTGCACATTTAAAGTTAAGATTATTCGATTATTTCAATTTATTTTATATTTAAACAATTAATGATTATAGATTGGATTGAAGTATCATGCTTATTTATACTGAGTGCAACTTATAAATATTCAATAACAAAATGATTGTTTTTCCGATGTAGTTGGTAACGAATAGAAAAAAAATCTTTTTTAAATTTTCAATTATATATTATAATCTTTGTGATCGAAATTATGCATTTAAGTTTTACTCTGCGTTGAATACTTTCGTTTTAATTCCTTTCGATACCATTGTTGTTGTTTGTGTTACTGATACACTTAATATATGCAATACATACACTCAGTTATTGTTTTGATGATTATGGTGCTGTTGTTGTTGTTGGTAGCACTTTGCGTTTATTATTTATTGACATGTTCACTCTCGCTCTCGCGCTCGCTCTCGCTCTAAATGTGAAATAGTTGTTGGTTGTTGGTCCGACTACTCACTTTTATTGCACAAAAAAAAGTTCAATGACACAAAAGTAATGCACAACAATGCAATAACAATAACAATAGCAACGACAATAACAACAACAACAACAACAACACTAACACTAACATCTTTGTGCTCTGTGCCGTTTCTTCCATTGTTCCATTGCTGACTCGCTCTTTGTGTATGCATCGAAATGTGCGTGTGTAAGCGAGCGCGCAACATTACGACAAAGAAAGAGCGGGAGAGAGACTGCCAAGGCGGCTAGAGAGCAGAGAGCATGCTGTTATTTGCATCTTTCACTTTTTAACTCTTTTGCATTTGGTTGTTGTTGTTATTAGGCGAACAAAATGTGGGTCGTCGCTCTCGCTCGCTCACACGTTTGCTACCAGTTCGCTCTGTCGCTCTTGTCGCTCTTGTCGCCTTGGAATTGACCGCAGGAAAATCAATAAGTGAGAAGGCTGAAGAACGTTTTCTATTTATTTGGCGACTTTAGCTCGGCTTTTATTGTTTGTCAAGTTCAGCGCGCCCCCAAAAAACAACTAATGCCATTTTATTGTCCAACTTTCACTCTCTCTCCAGGAGGAGAGAACGTCGTCAACAATCAAAGTCAAACTGGGCCCTCATCATCAACACGTTTTGCAATTTCAATGGCTAGAACTTCGCGCTTATCAACAACATGGAATCAGACACATCCACACACACAAACACAAACACATTCATACATACACTCATTCCGTTCATTCATTCATTCATTTGTTGTCTCGCTATTGCATTTCGCAAAAGCTAGACGCTGAGAGCAGAGCAACCTGTTGCCGAGAGACACACTCCCAACTGAACCGAACCGAACTGAACTGAAACTGAACTGAACTTCGCCATGCAATGCAATTTTCACACAACAACAACAACAAAACAACGTCATCAACACAACAGTCAAGCCGGCAAGAAGAAGAAGAGCAAGAGCAAGAGCCAGAGCCAGAGCCAAGCCCTGCCACGCCGTACAAAATACATTCAACAAACAATTGAAATTTTCGTATACAATTGCGAATTGAATGAGGAAATGAATGTGTAAAATGAGTAACGACTGAATAGCACAACGCCTCATCTATGTGTGTGTGTGCGAATATATATATATGCGAATATATATATATGTGTGTGTGTGTTTGGGTTCGGTCTGCAAGTGTCGAGACAGGTCGTATACGTGATTCATTTGCCTTCTCTTTTCACACACACACACACCCCCTTCACGCTATGCTTTTGTTTTTATTGTCCGCTGTGTTGGTGTTGCTTTTTCGGTGTTGGCAAACGCATCAACTTATAAAACACAGTTAGAAAACAACGTTTAGTTATTTGCTCAAGGTTAAATACAGTTTGTTCTGCCTTGTTAGCTTCTAAACTGTTCAATTGTTTACTTTTCCTTGTCTCTTTTTTTCTCTTTTTGTTCGAGCCAAAAAAGTATGCAACAAAAGTTTTTATCTTTGTGGCATTTTATCATGCCGAAAGTTGATAAAAGGTCACTAATGATAAACACAAAACAGTTGCACTTTTTAAAATGTATATATATAAACCGAGAAACGAAATGAAGATTTAGATATAAATTAAGCTAAATAATAGTTCAATGTGATAGTGAATCCATACTGATTTCATTATTGATAGCATTTCTATTTACAGAATTTACAGAAAAATCATTATTTTTCACATATTTTCAACACTTTCGTGGCAAGCTGTATGAAATGTAACAAAATTTTACAATTTCTCCTAAAAGATACATGTATGATATATATATAATCTGATACTGAATCCATACTGATTTCATTATTGATAAGATTTCTATTTACAGAATGCCACGAAAGTGTTTGCGCTAGCTGAAAAGTTATGATAATTTCACTTTTGACTGGTTGTTGTTTTTTTATTTTTTTTAATATTTTTTATAAGTAGTTCAGTGAATTATCTCCTAAACCTTCTAAACAGATCTCAAAAAGCATTAACATTAACAAAGAAATATTTAAAATACTAAATTAAGTACTTATAGCTCTCAAGTGAAAAAATCATTATTTTTCACCTAGTGCAAACACTTTCGTGGCAAGCTGTATGTTTATTTTTCAGAAATGTAACAAAATTTAACAAATTCTCCTCATATATATATATATATATGTATGTATATATATGATCTGATACTGAATCCATACTGATTTCATTATTGAGAAAATTTCCATTTTTTGTTCATTTTTCGATTCAAAATTGTCTTATTTTAATAATTTAACTTAAATGTAAATATATGTATATATATTTTTAAGGAGAAATTTTTTAATTTTATTCTTTATTTAATTTTATTTTCTTATTTAGAATAAGTCATTTAATAAATAAAAAAGTGTTAATGTGTTTGGTTTATAAACGCAATATCTGAGTTAAAATATTCGATTCAAAATTTTAAAATATATTTTATACAAAAATTAGCTAAGAATATTATTGAAATCAATGCATAAATATGTAAAATTGATTGAATTTTTGTTATTGTAGCTAACATCAATTTCTATATATATATAATTTTTTTTAAGTTTGCTTTTGTTAACTTTAAAATTCGGTTGATTCCGATCAAGATATTGTTTGATGCCATTCATTTGAGTTGCAAGTTGCAAGTTCAAGTGTTAAGGTGTGTGCACAGGTGTGGCGAGGGGTGAGAGGTGATCAATAGAGAGGTGTGCAATAGAGTTAGAAACAGATTGAAGAGACGTGGAGGAGGAGGGAGGGAGGGAGCGAGGCTAATACACACACACACACACACATATATATCACATCACAATGTGAGTGAATTGTGCGAATATTTTTTGTTGAACTTGTTTTTGCTTGCCAAATGCCTTTTGTGGCTGCTGCTATTGCTACTGTTGTTGTTGTCGTTGTTGTTATTATTGTTGTTGTTGGCTCCTCTTGTTGCCTTTTGCCATTGTCCGCCTCTGCCTCTTGTTGATGCTGTTCTCGTTGTTGTTGTTGCGTTTTATTTCTTTTATTGTGTGCGAATGTTTGTTTGTAATGCTCGGCGCCATTGTTGTTGTTGTTGTGTTTGTATTTGTTTTGTATTTGTATTTCAATTTTTTTGTGCGAACAATTAAAACTCTTTGCAATGACCTTGACTTTGCCTTCTTTTTTTGTTAGTGTACATTTGTCCGTGTGTGTCTGTGTCTGTGTGTGTGTGTGTGTGTGAGTGAGAAAGAGGAAGAGGAGCGAGAGCTTCCTTTTTTGCCATTCACACGCGTTCAGCACGCTCAAACGTCAAACATAAAACACACACATAACAACAACAACAACAACAAAAGCCGTCTGAGTGTCTACTCGGATCTGAAGTCTCGTGTCTGGAACTGAGACTAGGTCTGGTTCTGTTTCGGTTTTGGTTTCTGTTTCGGTTTCGGTTTGGGCTTATTATTATTTTTCTCATTGAATGCTTTTTTCTTATTATTATTTCATTTTTTGAAACCCCCCCCCCCAAAGAATCGAATGGCTGCACAAATATATAATAATGAACCATCAACAACAACAACAAAAATGTTTTTTTTTATCATTTTTGTGGTTAAGATTTGCGTATTTAGTGGCATAGGTCAGTTAGTTACTGGAGCAGGTTTGTTATTGTTATTATTATTATTATTATTTGTATTGTTTGTGTGTGTTTGTGTTGTTGTTGTTGTTGTTTGTATTTGTATTTATTTGGCATTGTTTAGGCCTTTTGTTCGTTGTCAAATCGTTTGCAATTGGCCATCAATTATTGTTTTGGCTCACATTCGCATATCGCATTCACATATCGCATTCACATATCGCATTCGCATTCACATTCTCATTCACATTTCGCATGTTTTGTTTTAAGATTCTTTTCTCTGGCAGCACATTTGTGGGTTAGTTGTAGTGAAACAAGTGAACTTAGACACAGGGTTGCTAGGCTAACGGAAAGGTTAATAATTTTTGGCAAAGACTTGCAAGACATTTTGGCATTTGAAAGTGATTAAAGAAAACATAAAAATATTATACAAGCGTTTTTTTCTCGATTTATTGTGAGAAAATTTTATTTTTTTTTTGCGTGTATGTTAAAACCGTTTTGAATACAATAAATCTTTGTTATGGCAACTTGTTTAATTTTTAATATTTATATTTAGTATTATAAACAATTTGTTTTATATTTTAAATAAAAAAAAAATTATAATGTTTGATTAATTTATTATTATAATTATTTTTTTTTATATATATGTAATATTATTAAAATTTTTGTATTTTTACATGTTAAAAATAAAATTAATTATGTTTGATTAATTTATTTTTACTTTATTTCTTTTTTTTATATATATATATAAATGCATGTAATTTATTTCCAACTTATTTTGTTTTGAATTTTTTAAATTATTAGTTTTTTTTGCCAATTTGGATTGATTCCATTTTACTAAAATTATAAAATTATAAATTAATAATATTTTTATATATATTTTTCTTAAATTATTTGGCTCATTATTATTTTACAGATTTTAAGTACAATTCGATTTCGAATACAATCGAATCCAATTTGATTCGCTTCAAAAACTCAAATTAAGAACTAAGATATTGCCATTAAATGGTATGAGGCAGATTTTTCGACGTTTCAAAGTGTATTTAATTACATAAAAAATAAAAAATAAAAGAACAAAAAAAAAAACGAAACAAGCAAACGTTGTAATTTGTATTTAGCGTACGAAATAGGCTTGAAAACTCATTAAGAAAGCGGCGAAATGCGATGCGAATCAAAGCTGAATTAGAATTAGAAAAAGGAACCCGAAAACGAAAACCAAAACCAAAACCCAAATTCACATTGAGCCTAAAACTAAAATACTTTGCACTAATGAAATGCACACACACATACATATACATATATGTACTACGCATATGTGCAATAAGCGTGGTTTTTTTACACGGCAAAAGTGGGGGACGCGGGACGGGAGAGTGCAAAGACAGTGGAAGACAATGCGGTTGCCTATTCACATGTGCAACTATAATTACAACAACAACAACGTGTAGCTACCAAATCCAAAGGATGCCAGACCGCATCAAAGTCACACACACATACACACACACGCACATCTTTACGGTTAGTTTATAACTGTTTACTGCAGTGCACTTGGCAGCACTTGCCTAATACATTTTCCTGGGCAAACCCATTAGGTTAATAAGAAGATGTTGGAGAAGAAGAAGAAGAAGAAGAAGAAGCAGAGGCAAAAAATTATAATAATCAAAAAAAAAATGCAAACTATGCGCGTGAGAGCCGCCCGCCAATGGTAAATACGCCGCAAACACTGCGGTGCCCCCCCCCCCCACCATCCCCTTCCCCACACGCATGACTCGATTCCAGGTGCTCCCGGCTGCCCAGCTTCCCGGCATCCCGGTCGGCCATATTTAAAGCGTCCGCAAAAAAAAAAATTCCGCCAGACTTTCGAAGCGCTGTGAAACTGAAAACTGGCAACGTTGCGTTTTGCTATAAAAACGACTACGACCCAGCGACGACATTTTTATGGCAACTCTAGCAAACGCCACGGATCGATATGCGGCGCAAGCGAATGCGTCATATCTAGCCATCTCGCTTGCGCTTCACATCCATTGGCTCGCTGCGCTGCGCAAAATCCAAGTCAGCTATGAAACAAACACACACAAACACACACAGTCAGAGCGTAGCGTTTATTTGATTTATTAGCAGTACTAGCGTTGTCTTTGTCTAACGCTCACGCCCTGCCCGTGCAGCAGAGTAGAACTGGTTTACAAATGCCGTCACACACCAACACACACACACAGGGTGGCTAGTCAAACGGGTCTGCTGTCTGCTGTAAGCCTGCGTGCGTGTGTGTGTATGTGTGTGTGTGTGTTTGCGTGTTTGCTTTGCCAGAGGCCTCAGTCTCAGCTGCTGGGCAGTCAGTCTCTCATTCGTCTCTCGTATTCGCTGTCGTCAGCACACGCGCACGCAAGCGAGCTAACGGATTCGAGTTTCGACACACACAATCACTCACCTCGGATTTTTTTCTTTCGTCGTCGTCGTCATCGTCGGCTGTTCGCTTCGTTTTGACGGCGCTCGTTATCGCTAGGGAACAGGTTTCGCCGCTGTCCGCACACTCAACGTCGAAACAGAAAGGTGCTCAATTCCGCGTAGTGTGGAGGTATTTTCAACGTCTTACGCAGCGCGCTGACTTTTTTGCGTTTCTGCCCAAGTACTACTACTACTAATAGCAAAAGAGCAAAAAACAAAAATCCAAATTAAACACTCACATCAAATTCGCGTATATCGCGACGCGTTGAAATCAACTTAAATTTCAAGTGTTTTTTCGCGTTTCAAATGTTTACAAAACAAAATACAAAATAAAAAGCTTTAGCAAATAGCAAAAAAGCTGTTTCACAAAAAGTTAGATTCATATAACCGTCGTACATATTCTATATATATATACAAATATATATGCATGTGTCAACTGCCTCAAAACAAACAACATTTCGACAAATTAAAAAAAATAATAACAACAACAACAACAACAACAAGTGCAACATGGTTTCCAAAAATATGTTCAAACAAATTCAATAGCCAAACTCAAGCTACATTGTAATTGTGAAAGTGACTTTAAAAAACAAAATAGTCCGAAAGATACAATTCGGATTTAAATGTATCTGTTTATGGATTTGGATATATAGCATCTACAGGTGCTTGAAGAAGTAATCGCAAAGAATCTCAGTGAAATCCATCGCTGGCAAAGTATCTACAAGTCGCAAGCGGTATCTACGGCTACAATAAGTATCTACAAGTTGCAAGAAGTATCTACAACTGAACGGATTGTGTCTTGGACTCGATTTATTGATCTATGTATCTACACTTTTAAGTATTTACGGCTACAAAAAGTATCTACAAGTTGCAAGAAGTATCTACAACTGAACGGATTGTGTCTTGGACTTGATGTATTGATCTATGTATCTACACTTTTAAGTATTTACGGCTACAAAAAGTATCTACAAGTTGCAAGAAGTATCTACAACTGAACGGATTGTATCTTGGACTTGATGTATTGCAATTGCTATTGCTATTAGCAAATATTTTTGATTTGTACGAGCTTGTGACGTTGTGACGGAAAGTCAATCAAAATGCTGACCATGGAAGCGGACATGAAATGTGGCATATTGCCTGGCCAAATGGCGCCGTTGCATGGGCACGCGCATGCCGCAGCAGCAGCAGCCAGTTCGTATTCAGCGTTGGCCCCGCTCATGAACTTGGGTCCATCGCATCTAACGCATTCGCATCTTAGCCAACACAATCATCATCATCATCATCATCATATGAGCGCACATATTGCTGCCAGCCAGAGTCCCAATCCTTTGAGTTCGCTGCAATCGAGCATTGCCAATACGCTTAACGGCGGCGGCGGCGGCAACAGCGTGCAACAGCAACAACAGCAACAAAGTTCACCATTGCACAGTTCGAGTGAGCTGAGTCCGACGCAGAGCAGCATTGGAAGCCATCATATGACCTCACCACATCAGCAACATGCCCAGCAGCAGCAGCAGCAACATCCCACGTTAATGGGTGCCGGTAGCGCCTTGAGCTCCATGACCAACAGCAACAACAACAACAATAACAACAGTAACAATAATAACAACAACAGTGCGACAGCTAATAAAAATCAACAACATGCGGACCGTGTGAAGCGTCCAATGAATGCATTTATGGTGTGGTCGCGGGGGCAGCGACGCAAAATGGCTTCCGACAATCCGAAGATGCACAACTCGGAGATCTCGAAACGTTTGGGCGCACAATGGAAGGATTTGTCCGAGGCGGAGAAGCGACCCTTTATCGATGAAGCGAAACGTTTACGTGCCGTACACATGAAGGAGCATCCCGATTACAAATATCGACCAAGACGCAAGACCAAAACTCTCACCAAGACCAAGGAGAAGTATCCGATGGGTGGCATGATGCCTGGCCAGCAAGCACTTAGCGATCCGGGTACTCCAACACGCGGCGTACCGCAAAATCAAACGCTAAACGGTTCATCGGGTGCTGCATCGGCAGCAGCAGCAGCCGCTGCAGCCGCCGCCGCTGCGGCCGTGCAACGTCCCAATCTGCATCAGATGAGCGTACCGAATGGCTATATGCCCAATGGCTATGCCATGCATCCAGATCCCGCCGGCTACCAGACACACTACATGAACTACGCGCCGCGCTACGAGATGAGTCACATGTACAATGGTTATGGCATATACGATACGGTTGCCGGCGGACAAACCTCGCCGTATGGCACCAGCAGCAGTCTCCAGCAACCCGGTTCACCCTATGGACTCCAACACCAGCAGCAGCAACAACAGCAACAACAGCAGCAGCAGCAGCCCGGTAGTTCCGCTTCTCCGGTGCCGTATGGTGCTCAGGTGTCGTGTCAGAGTCATAGTCCCAGCGATTCGAGCATTAAGTCCGAACCCGTATCGCCCAGTCCCAGCGCCATAGCTTTAAACAACAACAACAATAGCAACAACACCAACAACAACAACATCAACAATAATCACGTTATGAAACGCGAATATGTGTCAGCGGGCGCCGGCGCCGAACTAAATAATCTCATGAACATGTATCATCTGCACGATGGTCTAACAGGGGGCGTTGGTGGGGTGGGTGTTGGTGTTGCAGCGGAACAGCAACAACGTCATTTGATGCATTATCAAACGGGTTCGCCCGAGTTGCAGCAGCAACATGTTATGCAACAGCAGCAGCAACATGCACACCAACAGCAACAACACCCACACCAACACCAACAGCAGCAGCAGCAGCAGCAACAACATCAACAACACCAACACCAGCAACTGCAACACCAGCAATCGCTGAGAGCAATGGCACCCCTGGCACATATGTGAGAAATGGCCAGCGCCTATGGAGCCGACGTTTCGCCGCCGCCGCCGCCAACAATACAGCAGCAGCAGCAGCAGCAACAGTTGCTAAATGGCCGGCCAAGTCCAACGGCCTCGGGGTCGGGGTCGTCGGGCGGTCGCTCCTCGGCGCATTCAAGTGGTCATAATACTGTCAATGCGCATTCACCCGCCTTGGCTGCCGCCTATCAGCTGTCTGCAACGACGACAACAACAGTAGCGGCAGCAGCAGCAGCAGCAGCAGCAGCAGCAGCAACAGTTTCCTCCTCCTCTACTTCCGCCGCGGCGATCAGCATGCTGGACATGCAGCAACAGCTGGAGGAGCAGCAGCAACATTATCTGCAGCAGCAGCACCAGCATCACCAACATCATCTGCAACAACATCAACAACATCAGCAACATCTGCAGCAGCAACATCAACACCATCAGCAGCAGCAACAATTGTACCATTATCATGCCACGCATTCGCAGCAGCTGCACGAGGCAACCGCTGCCATGTTGGATATATCCACATTGTAAATTATTGCATATACTACACTATACACTACACTACACTACACAACATCGCAAACACACATTTAGCGTAAAGAAAAAGAAAAAACAAAATAAACAAATTTTTAGCCTTAGTTTTTAGCACTTATAAATTCAATTAACAATTAAAAACAATTATAATATGTACTATAATGTAAAACCTAATTACAAAATAAAACCATTCTACAATTAAGCATACGCACTGTTGTACCATAAGAAGACAAAGACGAAGAAGAAGCGAATCTCTTTTCCCACACCCAAACACACACACACACACACACACGCACACGCACGCACACTTACACACACATTCCACAAACATTTTTTTGCTAACAGGAAAACAAGGAAAATTAAAAAAAAAAAGAAAAAACCTAAATGACAATTGTGTGATAAAAATACTAAAACAAATAAATTGTTTTCATGTTATTTTGAACTTATGGTTTTTTATCTCTCTCTGCGCTGTACAAAACAAAACTTTACAAGTATTTAGCATTTCCACAAAAACAACAAAATTCAAGAAACAAAAACAAAAACAAAAATAAAACACACATATAAAAATTAAAAGAAAAGACGAAAAAAATATCAAGAAGAAGACAGAAAACAAAATAAACATTCTATTTTATAGATTCTCTTATACATTAAGTAATTCTAATTATTATCTATTATATAAACAATTTAATTATAATTATGAATTATGCTTATGAATACTACAAATAATGAAATGAAACACAATTAATTTTAATAAAACAAAAATCATTATTATTATTATTATTTTTAAAAAAGGCAAAAGCATCTACCACATAACATACAAAACAGCTACAAAATGTTAGTAAACCTTAAGTAAAATTTGGTAGAAACAACAACAAATTGATAAACTGAAACCAGGCGCAAGGCTTACAAACAAACAAAAAAAGCAAACAGCCAAAACGTCTGGAAAACGCATAAAAACCAGAAAATTCCACAAAAAAAAAAACCAAAACAAACACACACAAATAAAAGAAAAATCTTTACAAAAAATATTAATTCAATTGTTTAAATATTTCTTTAGGTAATTTTAGCCCGCCTCAATTTTGCCGTCGCTGAAAATAACCTTTGTTTTGATTTTTGTTTCTTGTTATTATTATTTTCACAGCTTAACATATCTTTCAGTTATAAATTGGCTTATTTTGTTTGAGTCGAGTCTTTGACAAATTTGCTAGAATAATAAAATGTTGAAATGCTGTTTTGATATTTAAGTTTTACTATAATATTTTATTGTGTTTCGGGTTTCAGGATAAATGCAATGAAACTCGTTTTGTTTTTTTTTTTGGGGATCGTATTTGAGACAGAATACCCGCTGAAGCTATAAAATCTTCAAGGCTTGCCTTGCGATATTTAAATGCAAAGCTTTTGGTCATTAACAAATTGAATGATCTAACAAAGTTGGGAACAGCCATTAAAGATCAACAACATAAACGGATCACTATGGAAATAAGTGTATTTAAAATACCGTTTATTTGGTATTAAAAAACTTAATCTGAATAACATTTCCAGCAGTATACTTAAATAAAATGCATTCAAGATAGGCAAATAAAATTAAATCATTCATTTTTTGGGTTAACCTGACTGATTTGAATTTTCAAACTAAATTTCTATCTACAAAAATTGTGTTTTTGTCCTAAACTTGCCACATCAGTCAAAATTATGTTTTTTTTTTCGATTTTTATTACCGAAAATAATATTATATAATGCTAAATAAATATAATTTTGCTTATTCTTTGTAGAAATAGTAACTCAAAAACCGCAAGTAAATTAAGTCTGAAATTTTTCTAAGTGCTTTTTGAAATTAATCTTAGACCTTAAGCAAGTCTGTAAGAAACTTGAATGTTAAGTTATTTATGCTTGTTTCTTGATTTTATCGATCAAGTCTTTGTAAGTTCATAATAACACTTTGATTTATGGAGTCGAAAAAGTGGAAAATAATTATTTTCGTTAAATCATCAACCCAAATATATTTTGCATTTTGTTGACTTTCCTGTTCAATAAGGTCTAAATTTAAATTATATTTCTTAAAAGGATAACGAGCCTATAAAATTTAACATAAGCACCAAGATATGGAAATAAGGCTCTTAAGTGAGTTTTCAACTTATTTTTCACTTTTCTTTTAACCTGAACTTTTTGCAAATATTAGTATTTTTCACGTTTTAGTAGCTTATTTTGAAATGTGTCATTGGTTTTAAATATTTATTTATTTGTAGAATGACATGCTACGAAATATCAGTTATTATTTATCAGTAGCTAATTTAGGTATATATTTTTTTATTTTGCCAGATAGATATTTGCTCTATTTTATAAGCAGCAATTTGCGTGACCGGAAGAAGGAGTTTTGTACTTGTCGCCGTTGATTTAATGCTAATTATATTAATTTTTGATCTAGATGAGGGCATTTTGTATAAACAAATAATTCACATTTGCACACGCCTTTCAAAAAACTTCTGTTCAAAGATTGCAACACACCGAATATGGTTGATTTTATTCATATTTTCGCTTATGAAATATTAACTATAAAACTCGTATCGATTTATACCTTCAAATGTATGTTACAATACAGTTTGCCTTTCCAAATACATAATGTATAACTATGTATAACATCACGTCACAGTTCACAGTCACTCCATCGGTTTTATCCAGCACGCGACCTTAGTCACCAACCGACAATCGCCAAAATATTAACAATCCATAGCATTCGTTTGTTATTACTAATTTATGCGACAGGCATCAAGTATAGCTGCTCAAAAATGGAGCGAGCTCCGCGTTATCGCGAAACAACAAAAAAAGGGTGATTGGTAATACCCTATAAATGTTCCAAGTGTACATTGATGGGCCATACTTGGTGTTTATGAGATTTGAGCTTTAATTATCATTTCAATAACTCTTACGTGCATTTTTAATGTATTAACTTAAGTTTGAAGAACTTTTGTAGTGCATTTTGTTGCTGTGCCGTTTAAAAAAAGCTTTTAATATATCAATTATACCTTTTTTTGTGTTAAATATATGTTTGCAATTCAATGGAAAGAAAAAATATTATAACATGCTGATTTATGTAATGTATTAGTGTATTAAAATTATTCATTTATTATGTGTTTACTTTACTTTTGTCGCTTTTGCGCATTCAGAAAAAGTTCTTTTTTTTTTTAAGTGTAATAGGGCTAAGGTAAAAATTTTAATTAAAATGTGTATTATATAGTCGCTCTTTTTGTTGCAATCAATTAACAAACAGTTTATAATTGCAAAAAAATCAATTCATTTATTTTTAGTTCATGTTGATCAAAAATTCAATATTTTGTAGTCTTGTTAATGTTGATTGCTGTTGGGAATTGCTTTATGTATATACATAGTTAAGATAGTTCGCATTTTTTGTGATTAAACAACGAAACGCGATTTACATTTTTCGCAATCGTTTTGTCTTGGATGCATGTTGAAACTAGCGATTGCCTGAGATATACATGCATAATATTTTTGATTTTTGAAAATCAAAAATTTATTAAACTTTAAAAGGCGTCGTTTGTTAGTTTGCAATACACAGCAGCAGATACAGATACAGATAAAGATACAGTTTAAAAAGATACAGATACAAATCTTAAATTCGAGTTTGTTCCACATGCAAATCGTTTGTCGGAGTGTTTTGTTTACTTTCTCGCTCGTCAGCACCACTTGGAGCAATGTTTGACTTAGATTTATTTTGTTTTTGCTTTGTTGTTGTTGCGGTTTTTTCTTGACATTTTTTGTGTGTGTTGTCTTTCTTATAATTAGCTTAAGTTTTGTGATTGCCATTTGTTGCAATCAGTAAGAGAATTAAGCATCAGCACTCAGCTTAAAATTAAACTAAGTTCTAGCATTAAGTTCGCATTGAACAATGCATCGGAGCGGATTTAGCTGCGAGACAGGTTCGAGTGATGCAGCTGAGTCATCGTCGCAATCAAAAAAAAAACCGCATTGCCGACAGGCAGGCAGGCAGACAGTGCCGGATCGTGAGAGTTTTTGCTGCTTGCAAAACTTAATTTATGTCTCTATTGCTTAAAATTTATTCGATTTGACTCAAGTGTTTGTTGTTAATTGTTGTTATACATGTTTGGCTAATTAAACTGAAACATTTTTGAATACCAGTTAAAAAAGCAAATCACATATTTAATATAATATAAGTATGTAAATAAATTATTATTCCATTATTGGTATTTGTGTATTTTTAGCACTTGTTAAGCATTTTATTTAGCATTAAATATATATAATTATATATGATTTTTTTTTTTACGACTATACTTTTACTCTACATTGAAGGGAAATTTAAAGCATAAACATAAAAATATTAGCTTAGTAATCAAACTTCCAAACAGTCACATAAGACATTTTTTATTTTGCTGTTTTTCTTCAAAATCTAATTTTGATTCTTTTTTTTTTGTATATTTTTTATAAATTAATTACATAATTTTTATAAAAATATATGTAACTTAAATACTATCACATTAATATCTTTAAATTATATATATTTTTATTATTTTGCTTAATATTTTATTCTTGTAACCTCAAATATTGAAGTTTTCTTTATAATTTTAAACGTATAGTTTTTTATTAATATTCCTATATGTAGGAAAGTATATCGATTAAAGCTTAAGGCTTGTTTAAATCTACACTGTTCTACAAATAAGGTATTTAATTTCAACATTTGCTTGCTCATTTTTTGTATTACAAACTTAATAATTCGCTCTGTTTCTTTGTCAAGCTTATTCGAGTATGCTTATGTTATTCTAGTGAATCTGTCTGTGAGTGCACCCTTCAATTATCAAAACAAAAGCCCAACGGCGCCTTCAAAGCTTCAACGATTACTCTTAAAGCAGAGACAGAAAGCGAGTGCAAGCGAGGGAAAAAGATGGACGAGTGCATAAATTGGGAATCCGGTAGAGAGAACAGGGCTGACAGGGCAACTAATTAAACTTTAACAATAGAAAAGTTAGCAAACAAATGTCGTTATGTATTGTACTAACTCTGAAAACTGTCTGAGGCTGCAGCATTCACAGCAGTTCGAGTTCGACTGGGGCCAAAAAGATGGCGCCCTTTTGAAAGGGGGGAGGGAATGCTTATATTGGCCGACACACATATTTCAAAACTAGGTTAACAGACGGCGCAATGTTATAAATACTCGAGTTGATTCATAAGCCTAAAACTGTAACCAATTCTCACTGGGCATGGGTTAGTTTTTTTTTCTCCCTCTCTTGCTTGCAAGCCCTGAAACGTACACAAACAAATCGGATTAGTTGACAAAAAAAAAAAAAATGGAAAAAACATATAAAAATGTTAAAAAAAAATCCAATTAGTTGTGCAGCTCGAGCAATGGTAACACTTTTAAACTGTTGTCAGCTCAAAAAGATACATAAAGTATCTGTATCTGTATCTATTTTGGTTTTTGTGCGTGATTTGATGGATGTGTGGCATGCGTAAGAATTTATTGGTTTGGTCTGTTCGATGCTCGACCGCACATTGATTTACGAGGGTCGACATGCAAAAACATTGTCAGACTGCCTGGCGACCCTACCTAGAGAGAGAGAGAGGATCCTAAGCTGACACCTGCACACCTGCAGGGACCGGGAAAAAACCTGATAGTTACAGGTAAGAGACAGAGAGACGGCAACATCGTAATGAACCTCTAAAATCCACGCCTCGCCCTGCAAAGTCCCTCAGCATCTGCATTTGCTTTTGAAAAAGGGCTGCAGGAAAACAAATCCGTGCAAAAACAATCAATTCTAAGCAAACAACGCATATTATCATAATCACCAATAAAACTTAGCTGTAGGCTTAGCCAACCCAACAGGTTGTTGGCAGCTCTATTTTAATACTTCCTCCACGATTTCTCAGTACTCAGTACTCAGTTCTAGTCGGCACATACATATCTTTCTCACCCGCATTTTGTTGTTTCGTTAGTTAAGTATTGTAATTTAATCACTTTCGGGACCCAGCATAAAATGCGCAATCTGCATCCAGCCAGCCAGCCAGCCAGCCAGCCCTCCCTCCGGTTTGATATTTTGCTGATATTGTTGCTGCTCACATGCTAATCGCTGTCAAATTACTTGTAGATTATTTGTTTTTGCATTCGAACTACTTTCTCTTAGGGTAGATACTGCTTGCAATTAAGCGTTTAGTCACGCCCTGATTTGACATTGATACGATGCATGTAACTGTAATGCGGGTGCATCCGAGGGAGGTTTGTTATGAAACAAAAAAAAAACAAATCCAAAGTAACCCAAACTGTTAAGAACCATATGCGTGAAAGAA
Organism: Scaptomyza tumidula; assembly: GCA_035044465.1. Taxonomy (NCBI): domain Eukaryota; kingdom Metazoa; phylum Arthropoda; class Insecta; order Diptera; family Drosophilidae; genus Scaptomyza; species Scaptomyza tumidula. Next base: position 884,456 of record JAWNNW010000669.1, on the reverse strand, counting down.
ATCATCTGTGCTTAGTTCCAGTCTTCAAAAACTTAACTCAACCAACTTAACTTAAACACCTGTCTATTTGTGTATATGAAGAACAAAGCTTTGAAATCAGTTGCCTCCTGAAACTGTTCCTAACTATAGGGTCCGCTATCTATCGTTTTTTTCTCAACTTGTGCTTATTTCGTGAATGGTATCACTTAACTCATGTTTGCTTTCACAGATAATTAGTTTTATCCTTCCGCTGAACGAATATGGTTGTGTATACGCTTGAACAAGGAGACTGTTAATAAATAAATAAGCTGTAATTTAAAGGTTCGATGAGCTTGAAATAATATTGTTACTCTTAAATATTATTAGTATTATTTTATCATCTCGAGAATTTCTATTGATTTTTAAATACCATGATGCTGGGCATATGGCGCAGCTCCAATAATTCCAAAATAGAAAAGCAAGAATAGTTCGCTGAGGAACGCCCTATTTGTGACAATTAGCAAAATGCACAAATTGTATTAAGCTTGAAGTAAAGCTCGCAAGCAGAAAGCAGAGAACAACCCAAACCCTGCAGCTCTCAGCAGTTGCGCCACTTAATTAAGTCGGAGTTTTATTGTCGTCAGCGTCGCTCAAGTTAATTACTCAGCGCAGCAGCTTTATAGGCAACACTCCTCACCTCTAACCACCCCTCCTCGCATAGCACCTGTTCCCACTCCCAAGTCGACACTACTTCTACTTGTACTTGTACTGGCTGGCAAGTGAGCATAACAATTCCTCAACTGCTGGGAACTTCTTTCTTCTACAACGATGGGATGGCGATAGCGATGAGGGATGGGTATGGGTATGGGGATACTGAGCACTTTGGCGCATTTGTTGATTTGCGCACTTAAAAAACATGGCAACCATGGCGGGGCACAGTCGACAACGACGACGACGACGCGACGTCGGCTCTTATCTTAATGAGCTTTATGCATCTAATTAAATAAATTGCACCTCTGTCGCTTTAGGCGCCATGACAACTGAGCCGCTGAGCTCGTGTACGTGTAAGGGGCAAAAAGGGGCGAGAAACGTTTATTGCATTATTGCCATTGGCCCCACCCCAATGGGGGGTGCCACATGCTGACGGACCACACCCATAAGCCAAATTCAATTTAATTACAAACATTTTTTGCGCTGTGAATTTTTTTTCAAATCGATTTTGGTAACCTTTTTTTTCTCGTACAGCAGTAGAAAATGCACATATATAGTATATGTATGTTTATAGTATAGTATATATTTTTAATCAACCGCACCCAGTTGTTACCTTTTTATAGTTTGAGTGGGGCGGCGGCAGTTTGTTGTGCCACAAAGCAGTTACAGATTGTTTTTTCTACCTGCTCGCATTTATTTATTTACTCTCTATCTATCATCGCCTCAGTCATCGCATTTCCAATTTTTCGCTTGCAAATTGGAAAAGTTCAAACGCACATGGCACACACACACACCCACACACTCGTAATCGTGTACATACACACAGAGAGTCAAAACCCCAAACTCGGACTATGTTAAAATTCCAATCCCAGTGCCAGACTCCGACAGGACCTGGCCAGACATATGCATCAGCTCAAAAGCTACAGATAAATGCAAACAGCAACAACAGCAACAACAGCAACAACAGCGACAACTGCAGCTGAATTTAACTGAAACTGACCAATGCACAGTGGGTCAGGTGCTCAATAATATTACACTAAATATTGTGTATAACTTTAAAGTGTTTAAAGTACAAATTAAATCAAATCAGTGTAAAAGGCTTTTCACACAATTTTGTATAAAAAATGTTATTTGCTTATATAAATTATGTTAAATTAATTTATTTGATATTAAATTAATAAAATAAGAAAACAAATATTTTCTAAACTTTGGGTACTTATATGGTTCAATAAAAACCCAAGTTCAGTTTAATAAAAAAATTATAATAAACTAAAATACATATTTATAAATTCATTAAATGCAGCTTTTAAACAGTCATCAAACCAAAAGCACATTAAAAGAAGAATACAAATTAAATTGAAGTTGTTTTGAGCTGAAAACTGATTTTTATTTATTTAACTTTTAAAACTATCTATGCTTGAGGCGCATTCGTAAAATGATATTTTATTATATATCTTTTTAACAAACTTTTTTAAACAAAACTGTAATTTTAAAGAATATTATAATCAACACATGATTTAAGAACATTTAAAGTTTTTTTTTAAATATATAAATATGCAACCACTATGCAAATGTCAATTTGTTGTTATTGTAGAGCACATTTACATACGCATGCCAAATAACGTACACACACACACATACACACAAACTCACAGAGGTTGCCATTCACATACTTATTTTGACCATTTCGCCATGTCCGGCAAAGCGACGTCAATGACAAGCTCCGGCTGGCTGAGTGACTGGCTGGACAGGTGGACAGATGGACAGATGAAATGACTAACAGACTGACGAACCGGCGCTGACCAATGCCATGAAAGTCGCCGCCTGTGCTGCCTAGATAGTATGCCCTGCAGCTTTATGCATGTTTTGCGTATATATGTGTATTGTATATGTGTGTTGTGAGTGTGTGTGTGTTTGTGTGTCTGAGCTGATTGATTGATTATTTGTTCCGCATCACTCACCTGGAAAATTCAACTGAAGTGGCAACTTTAATTAATTTGCTTATATATGTTGCCGCCAAGTTGATGTTGTTCATATGGTCTGCCACATACAAACATACATCTGAATGCATATACATTTGTGTGTGTGTGTGTGTCTGTGTGTATGGTATATATAGATATAATCACAATAAACAACAGTTAAAACATAAGCTTGCAAATTAATTGGTTTAACGTACATGTATACTACAGGCTTGCAGGCAGGCAGACAGTGGAGGCCTGAATGCGCGTCTGGGCCGTGATTGGAACATCAATTTTGGCTGTGCCGCGTTTAATTAAAATTCTATCACATATACTAAAAACTAACTATAACATTTAAGTTAAATTTAAAATTGTATACACGAGATATTCAACTCGACCTATTTAATATGTGAACGAGAGTCTTGTACATAAAACATTCTCTCAGAGAAAACGATGTTAATTTGTTTATTTCACATTGTTGTTTTTATTCATAGAGCTTAGTCAATTTAAATATAAAACATGTTGATTAAACTATAAACAAACTTAACATTACATTTCCAGTGTCATTCTTACTATTTTAAAGGTGTTCAAAAAGTTTGAATTCAATATTCTAGTGCATCAACATTATTACGTAAAGACTTAAACATCTTCAAAGAATTAAACATCATAAATGTTGCATAGGAATGCTTAATTTAACATATGCCCATTTTAAGTTAATTATATTCGTATTTGATGTTTCATTATTAACGATGTTGGTTTAACCATGACTTTGCACATATACATATATATATATATATAACATGTTTTTCTCAGAGTGTTGCCAATTTTGCACACACAATTTTAACTGATTTATTAACGCAAATAATTGTTACTTGCGTTGCGAATGTGACATATTTAAAGTAATTCTAGAAATTGGATTTAACTTTTGTTCTATCCAATTTAAAATTATTTTCTATCATATTCTCCAGACTTATAAGCTTATTTACCTTAATTTGAATATATTTTCATAAAGTTAAGTTTAGATGTGATCTCATAGTAAAATATATATAGTTCTTAGTGATCGGATTCGATAATCCACCACTAGTTACTGACTTAAATAACTTTTGTTTTGTTAAGTCAAGCTTTCCAACTCCATTGAATAGACCCTGACAGCGATGTAACAATGTAACCAATGAAAACATCATAAGCTTTTGGGCAACTCCTGTAGCGTCTTTGAATATTTTTTAATTTTAAGACTAAACTTTGTTGACCGCTCATAAATTAAAAGTTCAGGGCACAAAGCAAACTAATAAATTAATGACACTCGATAACAGAAACCGTGATAATTTATTAAATACAAACGTATTTTTCAAAACAAATTAACTGCTTTCACACATTTAAGCCTATAAGAGACGAAAACTAAAACAACAACGATGACATATCTATTCGAAAACATGTTAAAGAATTGAACAAATATCATCCTCAGCTAATAAATATATAACAAGTTATGTCTAATAATTTAGCGTGCGCCAAAATACCGTTGGAAGCTCGATTCCATATGCCACTGCCAGCTATAACAATGGCTTTGGATCTTTGCCTGATTTGTCTATGAGCTATTTTGTACCGTTCGTTTCTATTTAATATGCCACCGACCACCTATTTATTAGTTAAGATTTGAAGGGGTTTAATGTCATATTAAACGTTTTATACCAAAATATTTTCGACTTTCTTTTAACCCGTATTTCTCGAACTAGTTTTAAAAGTTTTACATATTCAGATACTTTTTTATATGGTTAATTAAAAAGTCATGCTGTCAATGATATTGATTTCAAAATACGCTTATTGCTGCAAAGACCTTTAATTTCAATGTTCCTGTCCCATCGAACTTCTCTTGATGATGAAAATGACTCAATCAGCAGTCTGTTTGCAATAGTATGTCTCTTTATAAGTTTATTTTAAAAGTCAACCAATGTACAAGGTCCGCTATCTATCTTTATTTTTTTCAACTATTGCTTATTTCGTGAATGGTAACACTTAACTCATGTTTGCTTTGACAGATAATTAGTTTTATCCTTCCGCTGAACGAATATGGTTGTGTATATGCTTGAACAACGCTGGGAAATATTGCGACATTACTTTAAAAATTATTTCATTTAAGAAAAAAAGTTATTTTGCGGACCCTATATATTATCTATTTTGCAAATAATATCTTTATCATATCATTTTAATAGAAAGTATAGATCAAACATATCATTTACTGCATTGAAAAAAAAATATATATATAACAAAGACAGTTGAGTTTTGCTGGATTTTAATAGTGATTAAAACCAACACATAAAAGTGTCTACGCAAATAAATTCGTTTTCTACAAAACTTTTGTAAGTACACACTAAATAACTTTTAGGTTTTAGCTTTTGCTTCTTACTGGTATGATTTTAGCCTTGATTCTTTAGATTTAATCTTTATAATGTATATAATATTTTAAAAAAATTTATAAACTTTAGACAAATTGTTTCCGTTACACCAATATTTTGGATATATATTTATTTTAAATGAATAAATAAATACTTGGCCAGCTTAAAAATAATCAATTTAATTTAATTAACAGGTATATTTCATAGTTTTTTTTTTTAAATATAAATATTTTGTGAGCACGACATATAATAGGAATATACTCTTCACTTTGAAATAAATTGCGAACTTTACCAAGTCATGTGCAAGCCAATTTAGCCTACAACTTACCTCAGGCGTTGTCATTGCAAGGGTCGTAACATTTGTAAAGGGCTTTTCAAAAAATAAGGAAGAGAAGGGAAAAATGGAAGAAACACATTAGTAAGCTAACAAGCAAATGACATTGGCCAGAGGCAAAGCCAGACACATCAGACATTAAGAGTCCGATATGCGTGTGCCCAATATAACCCTAAGGTGCTGAGGAGGTCCTAAAGGTGTTGAACTGCTTATTTAAATGCTACACACCAATTTATTGTCAACGGGCGCATTTCATTCATTGTCCTGCCACATAATCCTTGAATGGGCTACGTGCCCCTAAGGGCAGTAAGGCGGTTCCTTAACGCATTTGCAACATATCGCGTCGTCTCGCTTTGCATCCATCGCCTAACGACTTCCGTTCGAGCTTTGCGCACGCGCAGATCGCTTCGAGACGGGAAGCTGGTTTTCTTTGGTATCGTCTGACTCTCTAACTGGCTGGGACGGGACGCGATGCGACGCGACTCACCAGCGCCCACAGTTTTTAATGATAATCTCCTGAGTTATGTGTTTTTAAATATAATTTTCGTTGTTGGCGTGCAGACGACGCGTCAGCCCCATAACTCACATAGCGCCAAGTCACGAACTGTTGTCAGTACAGCAAGCAACTTCAGCTTCTCATCTCGTCTCCAAAACTGTTTAAGTTGAGAGTTGAGACTTTTTGATATTTTCACGATTACACAGTGATTATTTGATGTTTTTTTATACATAAATCTGAATTAACAAAAATTTTATGCTCTAAAAAATGTATTTTCCTCTCAACTTTACAAAATTAATCCCTTATTATAAGCCCAATAAAAATTGTATGTTTAACGAAGATTACAAATTTCCCGTTTTGGTTAAATTTCAGTTGTAATTTCATACATTTTCTTGAACTAAAATTGTTGACAGTGCAGAAACTCTCCCGTCAACTGTCCAAGCTAAGAGCTGAGCTTGAAGGTTTTGTTTTGTAAGTGTTTTGCGCAATGCAGCAGCATATTACGCATAAGATACTCCCACGGCAGCACTTTCGCATCTCATTAATTGGCTCATAAAATAATGGTCCGGGCTGAGTGGAGTTGGGCTTGCTACAGCTACAAATTGACCTGGCTAAAAAGGCTTTGCGTGACTGCTGAGCATCCATAAGCGTTGCGTTTAACTTTTCACAGGCGTTGCGGCAAATTTGGCACCCAATTTATCTAACCGTAGCAGATCTGCCGCCCCGCGGGTGCAGTTCTCAGCAACAGGCGTGGGAAGCCGTCACTTGTGTGTGTGCGATGTAGGTGAAAGCATAATGCCTTTCAGGCAAAAGCTGCTGCAAATACTTGGCCAGTATAGCCGCTAATAATGCGCCTTATCCAACGCAAAGTAGAGCAGAGCAGAGCAGCAGAGCAGCTGCGTCCATTCATCCGCCACAAAAACACGCTGTAATCCGGCAGCGTAACTTGAGAGCTCAAGTCTCACACACATTTGCCGATATTGGTGGGGGGAAAAGGGTCGAGAATAGAGAGAACACAGAACCGAACCACCCCCTGGCTGGATAGCTGGCTTGGCACATGCTGGGCGTGTGCAATCAAATCAAATGAAATCAAATAAAATTAAAATCCACTTTGAGCCTATTAAAGTGTGCCGATGCCAGAATTCTAGTCCTGTGAGTCCTGCGCCCAGGCAACTGTCACACGACGTCGTTTCGTTGCTTTTAATTGACATGCAAGTCAACGTTCGTCCAGTCCGACCTGTCAATCAAAATTGCACACCGCCCGGCCACCCCATAGTCAACGGCGTCGTTACCCTCCCCCTTCTCGACGAACTACACCTCATTATAACGATGTCATTCTGCGGTTTGTTGACACACGCGTTTAGTTCAACACTCGCTTGCCTTCATGCCTCGTCTTCTCGTCTTCTCGACAGCTGCGATTTGAGTTCTTTTTTTTTTTCTATTTTTTGGAGTTTTTTAAGTGAACGCTTTGAGTATATCGTGTGTCTGTTATTGGTCTGGTCTCTGTGGCATTGTTTAAGCTTATTGCATTGGGCAGTTAACTAATTTGTCCCAAGTGACAAGAAAATAGATCAAATATAAAGAAGTGATAAAGAAAAAAATTATATAAACTTACATATTAGCAAGACATATAGGTCTTTCTCAAGGCGAGCATTCGTATTTTATCTAACTTCAGTTCATTCTGTTTCTTATATTAAACTTATATTATTATACAATCGTCTAGTCGGGATTTCTCGACAAGAGCCTTCTTACTTGTTTGTAATTTAAATTTGTCTCCAGAAGATGCATGCGAATAAATAAAACGATTAATATTCATTCTTATCTTTGGTTTAATTTTTTTTTTATACTGCTTTGGTAATATTTTTTACACATAAATAATATTTTAATTGAATAACAAATATATTTATTTAACCGAAAACCAATAATTTTGACAGTTCCTTTAGAACTATATTTTATTTATTACTTATTTTAGTTAATGCCTCAAAGTTTATTTGGATGTAAATGAGCTTCAAAAGCTTTTATAGAATTTAAATAATTAATAAATTAAGCTTAAAAAAATTTCAATAATTTCTCAAATCTCTTAAAGTCTTTCAAAACACTCAGTGTAATCTTTATATTATAAACTAATTAGTTGAAATGTTTTAATCCACAACTTAAAGAATTTATTTTTGGTTATATACTAAATTATATGTACAATCAAAGACAAAAGTTAATATGCAAAGAAAAATCAAGAAAACAAGAACAAATCAATTCTTGCTCGCAAATAAAACGCTTAGCATTGCACTTAATCAATTGCTGGACAACATCCCTTTTAAGAGTATCCATTTGTTATTGTAATTTGGATTTTAATTGCGTACAATATGACTCAGTTAACAAACTGAAAGGCAAGTGCCGAACATGAAACAAGTCACGTTTACTGAGGAACATCTGCCATATGCCGAGAATACCGAGCAGAACTAATAGGCCAATAATTGCTGTCCGAGGCAGATATAAGAAGCGAAGAAGCGAAGAAGGCGGCAAGGGGTTCCAATTGCGAAACAATTTTGCATTGAATTGAGCAAAGAAAACAATTGGCTGCCACAAGACGATGTGGTTGTGTGTGTTCTTAGCCAGGACAATTGCCAATTGAATTGCTGGCGCGATCTATAACCAAGGAGATGTGAGTAGGGTTGAGAGACAGTTGTCAACTGCACTGACAGCTGTTTTTGAACACTGGCCATTGCTTTAAATGAGCATTGTATTGAACAAACGAAGCGCTTTCGAAAACTTTAGAACTAAGTCAGAAATTTGAATGCTTCGCTGAGCAGATGTACAGATACGGATACACAACTAGGTAAATACACTGTACGAAACTTAGTTCAGCAGTTTAAACAGTCCAATAAGACATTGCAAAAAAAATAAAGAAAAGAAAGCAATATAATTAATAACTTATCATTTTAATCATCAAAAAAGATAAAATAATTTTCTTAACAAGGGATTCAAATATATATGAGTTATTTTGAAATCGTATTGATTAGATTTTTCGTTTTATGTCGATCTTCATTAATATTTATAACCAATGACAAGCATTAAAAAAAGGTATAGCTAAATAATTACCAACATTAACAAAATATTAATTGAACCGAATTTGAACCAGTTGGTTTCTAGATTTTATGAAAATGAAAAAAAGGTTAGGAATAGCGTACGTAAATATTAAGTATCAGTCGGTTGAATTTGTTTGCTAAATCTTAAGATTTTTACCAGTGTAAAGACCCCTTCTTGCACTTACATAAATATACATTTGTGGGCCGTGTTTGCTCGTTTTGTTGAACAATTTGTTTGCTATGTCACACGCATATTGTTGAGGACAGGCCAGAGAGCTGCTAATTGCACTTGTTGATTGCCTGATAATAGGGTTGCCCACTAACCACTCCCCCCCCCTAGCCATCTTTCGATCATTTTATAACAACGTTGCATAAGTGGCAAGGCATAAGACAAACTTTTGCCCAAAACACACTTCATGGCTGAAGATAGTGCGCGTGGCAGCGCACGCAACTAAACGGGCCCTAACAATGGCGGCGCGCCCAACCATGCCCACAACTTTGTGGACGTCTTTGGACTGCAACACTCACTTGGTATGGTTGTTGTTTGCAACTGCAACAGCAACTGTCATCGCAAACAAACTTAAGTAGGTAATTTGCAACTAATTTTCAAGTGGGCAATCAAGTTGTGTGAGCGAATGTGTGTACGAGTGTGTGTGTGCTGACAGCATTTGCTCATTGCACATACGCAGCGTTGTGCGTTGCCAGTTATTGTCGGTAGCTTGTGGCACTTGCCACAAGTTGCCAAGTTGCTTGTGTCAAGCAGGTGACACATTGTAATTAGAGTGGCCCACAAATGGGTTTGTCTTGACTTTAAATTCACAATACTGATAAAATATCTTCTGCATTTTCAGAGCTTATTTAACAATAACAGTAAGAATAAGAATATAATAAAAACCAATACTGAAAATACTTTTTATACCCCTTGTTGAATGTTATTTAAAAGTTAAGATCACTTATTCATTCGCACTTGTTCAAACCAAAACGTAAATTGATTTCTTCCCGCCCTGTTTTTGACTTCAGCCAGCCCCGCCCATTGCGCCCACTCACGCCGCCTTTTCAAATTCAATGTAGCAGAAATAATAAATAAAGCATATTTTTATATTTGTGACGCCTTCGCAGACGGCTAATAAAATCGAAAAAACGTATAGAATTAAATAATAAAATAAAAAACAGAAGGACAAAAATCGCACGCATCATTCAAGGAGACGCAGACATTCCGAGCGTGATTTCCGCACAGCAGCGTTCACATGTACGCGCCATTAAATAATTGCCGCCCTTGCAGCAAGCCAAAACCCAATCCCAAACCCAAAGCCAATGCCAAACCCAAAACGAAAACGAAATACCCCAAAGCCCAACTTCACATTTCGCTGATTGCGTTTCACAAATGAACTAGAAATATTGCTACAAATAATCGAAGCGCATCTGAAACTGGAAATTGAGAAACGCTTGCCGATTTCACTGAAAATTCAAAATAAAGCTGCCGCATATTATGGAATGAGCGGAGAAATGTGAGCGGGGACCGGAGGAGCAGAAGCAGCAGCAGCAGCCCATTATGCAGAGTTGGCCATTAAAGCGCGGCAGCTTGGTTAAAGCTATCACAAAATTAGGGTACATAGCGGTACTTATTATGGGTGTTAACGGTTTCGCAGCGCCAGTGCCAACAGAGCCGGCAAAAAACTACAAACAAATACAAAAAACCTCGGAAAAAAACTCGACTGTCAACAACATTTGTTAGTCTCGCTCGCTGGGAATAATTTAAAATAGAGACCAAATGTCATTCGCGTGGCTTTTCAACTAACATATTTAAAATTATGCACAACACTTAAAAATCAACGCGTTTATTTTACTTGGTCGTGTTTTTTTTTTCTCAAATTTTTTTTTTGTGGTTTTCGTTAGCATCAATCGATGGATAGATCAGTTTGACAACAAACGTCGCCAAACTGGTTTATGCCTTAAAAATTTCGAAAATGTTGCCGTTGTTGAAAACTTAAAGCTCATAAATAGTATTAGGTTATCTTTTGAGCTGCGCGCTGCGAGCTCCGATTCCGCAGCTGGGCTTAGTCAGTGCTTGTGTTTTTATCGGCGCGCTGTTGCAATGCCTCTTGCTCTTTATTTGTATATTTTGGGAAATCTTCAACTGGGCCCCGATTAATTATTGCTGTTGTTGCTGGTGACAGTTTGTGCTGTGGAAAGTGAAGTTCGTTTGATGCTACAGTACAGTTAGTTTGTCGAAGGTCTGTTTGTGTATGTGTAAAAGTATAAACTGAACTGACCTGGCTTAATGCAAACTGAATCGAATAAGTTTGACAATGTTCAAGTCACAGGTTCTGTGCACAGACACAAGCAACTAAGTTATATCAAAGAAATCTGTATTATATATAAATATATTGAATATAAATATATTGAACAAGAACTCTATACATTAAAAAATGATCTATGAAAATAATTAAAGAAAATAATTTTTTAAATATAAAACTTTCTTAAATTAAATATAAAGAATGTAGATATAACAACATCCACAGGTAAACAGTAAAATATTTATAAAATATCTTGAAATCAAAGTAAATGCAACTAAAATGAACTATACACAATAAATCAACTACACACAATAATTCCATACTTAACACTCTGTATGTTTAGTATAAGTCTGATTCGTATTCAAATTAACGAGAAGGTATCTGCCTACTGTTATCATTATTATGATTATGATTTGTTTTAATTACTATTCGTATTTTATGCTTCATCATAAACGAATTAGCCAAAATCATATATATATATTTTTAGAGTAAAACCTAAGTCTAATATTAGGTTTAAATAACAAAAACAGAAATATAATTGAAACACGAACTTCCCTTTTTATTAATTATTAATTTTGTATTTTCGACATAAGATCGAAAGAAAAAATTTACACTTACATACAACAAATATTATAACATTTTAAGTTGAATAAAAAATTTAATTTTCGATCTGTAAAAAATATTTGAAATGTATTTTTCTGGAGAATGCGACAAAACAAAAGGGCTTCAACTTCTATATTTATAAATTAATTTTCAATATGTCAAGAAGCTTTTAAGAATGCGACAGAATATAATGATGTTTTGATGCGCTTTAATTAAATATAATAATATTAAAATAAGAACAAAAATATTTGAATGCCACATATTTTCAAAATCACACATGTTTGTTCAACGTGGACCGTCTCACATCTAGATATACAAGATACTCTCAACGATAATGGACCACAGAAAACTGAGATCATAGTTACATACGGTTCATTGCAACTTATCTCGGTGTGCCCGCAACCGCATATTTTCTGTAGAAAAGCGACAGGCAGTCTGGAAGAGCCGAAAGAGTGGGAGAGAGATAGAGAGTGTGTGTGGGATTGGGATGAGGCTTATCTTATCTTATCTGGCGATACAACTAACGATAAGCAGTTGTCCAAATCAAACGAACCGCAAGTGAAAATCGAAATGCATAAAAACACTCTCAGTGCACAGTAGTCGCTGCAATTATTATCCATGTCGAGGACGCATTGTCTGGTAATTCAAATACCGCAAAAAACCGAAGAAAACAAAAAACGAGAAACTGAGATAAAAATCAAAATCGTAAAAAAGGTGAGGCCAACTATCTGTTTCTGAGTGAGTGTGTATGTGTACAGTTCTGAGAAAATGCACGCAAAAGAGGCTGCAGCAGGGGTTGGGAGCAACTCCTACGTCAGTCTGGTACATCCTGTAGCAAAGGTGGCAAAAACTCTCGTAGCTACCTGCGAACTAGTCAGCAAAAAAAAAATATATATGTGTGTGTTCCTATGTAGGTAAAGATTTATTATGCTATACATTTCATGAATGTTTCGGGGGTGCGTGTGTGTGTGTGTGTGTATGAGTGTGCGCTAGGGTTTCCCTAGAAAACTACAGCAGCAACACCAATAACAACAATACAAAAGGTGCGCATCATAATGGCTGACAAAAAGTCGGCCTTAGCCTTTAATAGCGCTGAGTTTAACAGCCAACACAAACACCATGGGTCTGTACTATTCAACACTCTCACACATCCACAATCCCCATTCACATTGGCAACATTCGCAATGGCGACATTCTGCACTCCACTTGAAATGGGGCTTCCTTGGCATTCGCATTGGCCCCAACGTCAACGTACATTCAAAAAAAAGTGAAACTATTTTAGCTCATGTTTGGTTAAGCGTTTTAAAGGCTGTCTGCCACTTGTGCGCTTTTTTTAACTCACTCTATTCTTCTTCATTCTGTGTTTTATTCTCTTTTTTTTCTTGTTGTATGAGGAACAGCCAGGGGGCAGCCAGCCAAGAGCGGGAAAATGGAAACAGGCAACTGGCAACTGGCAACTGGGCACATGCAAATGCCAATTAACATAACAAAAAAAGAAACGTAGTAACTGTCAGTGCTGGGTTCTCAGAGAAATACGTGTATCCATGTATGTATAGTATGTGCAGACACATAGTCATAGAGACGTGCTATCAAAAGGGCCTTGGGCCATAAATGCAGACTCAGGTGTCGTCTCATGTGTTGTGGGCGGCCGAACGCGAGATAATTATACTATATACCTTAAGGCAATCTTTATAAATTTATATTCCATTTGATGTTTATAGGGTAGTCGACATGTTCATATTGTAATTACTTATGATTTTTACGTTAACTGTGATACTATATATATTCAATTATTTAATAAAATTTAATTAAAAAATAACTATAAAAATAATATTTTTTTTTGAATATTACACTGATTGAATATAAAAATTTATAATCTACTATAATATTACTATATTTTGAAAATCTTATGACTTGATTTTGATACATTTTAAAACATAAAAATATATTTAAGAGGTTTTCTTCGATGAAATTATTTATATACTAAGACGATAGTAAACTTTTATTTTCAATATTTAAATATATAATATTATTTGCTTTCGATAATCCTTAGGGTAATTTCGTTAAAAGGGTTAAACAATTTCTTAGTCTAACTTTCCAAGCATAGGATATAAAGAAACTCATACTCTTATATTACTAATAATTTTTGGGTTTCTTATAGCTATCCCCATTTTGCGGTCTAATGTGCTGGCACCAAACAGTGTCAGAAACAGAGCATCGCCATTTCTATTGCCATCACACAACATTGATGTAGATTATGTTGGACAGCAGCCAGTCAGACGTCAGTCCGTGCTCAACCCCCCCCCCCCCCCCAACCCAACAAAAAAAAAAGACGGAGAACGCCTCAACGGCTGTGTGGGCGCATAAATTTTTCACTCACTGTGTTGATATGAATTATGAATTTGTGATAATGTGAACCAAAGCCTTAGCCAAAGAGTGTGAGAATCTGTGTCCGCTGTCCGTTATGCGATTGACACTGTGTGTTGCAGGGGATGTGAATGTTTCATACAAATGAGTCATATTCATTCAGTTCATAACAGAAATTCATGCCATGGGAACAGTCATTAACACGTTATTAATGAAACGCTCTGTAAGGTGTCAAAGGGTAAAGAGTCCGAGAGAATGCTAGAAAATTACCATTAGATAAATGAAAATTTAAACTTGCTGAATATCTTGTTATGATTAATATAAGATAGACATATTAGGAAAATTTTCAAGATGAATATATTGAATGTTAAAAAAATATAAATTTATATAAACAAACAAGAAACCTTAAATACAAACAAATTTAATAGGTAAATGTATAGCTTAAGCTTAAAAATTTAAATAAATGATTTTATATAATCACAATTGCCTTAAATTTACTATTTTTTTATTACTATAATTTTTTTATTTGTATAATGATTTTAAATAAATATTGTTCAAATCATCGATCCACAGCATAAATTGTGTTAATAGGTTTCCATTAGAGCAACTCGAAAAATCAACACTAAATCGAATACGGTTTAAATCGATGCATTTAGCTTACAGTAACCTGTCTGAAGCTGTAAACAGCCGTAACATATTAAAATGGAATAGTTGGGTTATGCCAACCATCCACTTAACAATTCGGCCGTTTGAGTGACAGCAAACGCAAACAGCGAGCCAATTAATATTCATAAGAATTTTGTTACGCCGCCGCCATTAAAAAAAAAAAACAAACATAGAAATCAACAGCACAGTGGCGGCCCGAATCTAAAAGCCCAAAGCATTTACCTCAGCCAACAAAAATAGAGGGAGAGAACTTGAGGTTGAAGTGGAGTGGAATAAAATGTATAACAAACGTAACGAATTGAATGTTGTAGGCCTGTTCCACACTGTCCATCGAAAAAATTCACTGAGCTGCTGATGCATACGCATTGATGGGATGAAAAAAAAAACAAGCTTGAAAGTTCGTCGAAAAGTGAAAATCACACAAAAAGATGTGAATTCGTCATGATGACGTCACGGCTAGCAAATTGATTATATATACAGCCAGCGTATCCTTTATTTTTGCATTCAACATAACGCCTCTTACGAAGGCAACAACCCCAAGTATATTGAGCATCTGGCAGCACATACATGATGGTATCTCTTCATACATATAACAAACATTTGAGTCTGATTTTGATTTTGGGTATGGGATGCGACTGAAGTGATGCTTGTTTGATCTATAAATTACGTATGTTATGAATAAACATTTTGACAGCATTTTTATAGTTCTGTGGATGTTGTTTCTAGAAACTCTTTAAAAATGTAAATTTTGTATATTTTAAAACGTTCTCTGACCAAAAAAAACAATAAATATTACCCATGCATTTGCATAGTTTTAAGTGGAATTTGCGAATTTCAAGTTAAACGCCCTAATAATAACTTTTGCAAAGCAGCGGAATATATTTATATGGATAAATACATATCTATTTTTGTCTATCGTCTGAATTTTCAAAGTGAAATTGTTGGTGTAATGGGAATGGAACTGGTCTAGTAGCTCTAGTTTTAGTGAAGAATCTAAGCTGAGGGTCATTGTCTGACATTCATTTAAGAGAATCATAATATTTTGTTATAAAAAAATACTTTCTTATTTAATCACAAGTTAATTGGGTTCAAGAACATGATTTTGAGCGGATTAACTTGATAGCTAGCAGGCCTTAAACAACTTTACACTCTAATAAATCCAAATATGTTCGCGAGCGAATTTCACATTTCAACGCTCCATTAAACATTTCATACAATTGTAAAAAAAATGAAAGCGTGAGAGAGACAGAGAGAGAGAGCGAGAAAGGGGGAATGAAAGAGCGCAACGAAAATATTTTTTTCTAATTCACTTGTCAATAATTTGCGCTAAGCCCATAATTATGCCAACAATGCACATGTTCCATATACATACATACATATTTGTATATAAGGGAAGGAGAAGAATAAAAAAAAATAAAGGAAAATATAACTAGAAAACACAAATACGAATGTGGAATACTTAATTGCTGGCAATTTTGCGATGCGTAGCTAAAGCTGCAGCCGACACGAGTATTGCCTGACAGATTCCGGAAACCCGATGCGAACCCTGAACCTGGACCAGGACCTGACCGAATACCCGAACCAAACAAACCAAACCAAACCAAACCGAACCGAACAGTTAAGCCAAGTAGAAAGATCGCTGTGCGCAGCTTTGATTGAAAACGAGGCGAAACGCAATCTGAATCCCCAACCCCTATGATTGTATATGCATTTATGTGTGTGTAAGAGAACGCTAAGGTTCAGGTTGTTGTTATATTATTTGCTTTAGAGGGTTGTTAGTGGTCGCCTGAGTGTTGAGTGGTGTGCGTGGTTATTGGCGGCTGTGCGCACTCGAGCATCTCTCGGCATAATTTCAAGTGGACCACAACACTCGAGGTCGGTCGGTCTCTGCCTCAGAGACTGAGACCGACTTCGAGACTGAGTCTGTGATTACACTTAGAAAAAAACCAAGTACATATAGGCATATCTATGGTTAATCTATTTTCGTTTATGCAATAGCATTTAATATAAATATGCCCAAGTAGACATGTGCACATGTTAAACCAAGAATTGTTTTTTTGTTAATATTGACAATAATTGAATTTTAATATTAATCATTCTGAATTTTTATTCATTTATATGAAGACTTTCATTTTACGTCTCGGATGGCCAAATACTAGGCATGACATTCCAGATTTTTTATTTGGCCGTATTGTTAACTAGAAACGTTGGAAATATATTTTTAAATTGAAAAAAAAAGAAATATAATGAAAGTTAATTAAACTAACTCACCTACTGAATAAGAATTAAGATAGCCAGCGACGCGTTTTAAGTCTGCGCACTCTCTGCGCTGTAGCTGAACATATTTCGTATGATGCCAGTTCTGATGATCTTAAGCTTAACGCCTGCTCTTTAATTTGAAAAGGATCATACTCATTCTTAGTGTGAGGTGTATTCAAATTTTACAATGGTGCTACTAAATACAACATTTTATGTTAAGTATTCATTTTTGCAACGTATTAAAGAACACGGCATTTTGTTTTAAAACGCGCTGACTTTTATTTAAAAGTGTTTCATATTGATTTTGCTGTTTAAGCATGTTTTTACTTGAATCATAGTTAAAGTGCGCATGGTAAAGTAAACATTTTTCATAGCTGTTATTCCTGTGTGTACAATTGCGAGTCTGGATCGAGAACCTACGATCTTTATCGAAACGAAAATTTCTTACCTTAATTTTCAGAATACCGTGTTAATGACCAGATCTTCTTCTCGTTGGATGAATACGAAATCAGACTCAGTTTGGCCAATCAATCTTCTATCTCTTATCAATCCAAGTTTGTAATTATTTATGAGGGCTTTTGCAAATTGAATCCATAACTTAAGGTGGATTCGAGCTACCGGACAAAACGACTTCAAATATAGGCCTTATATATGAAAAGAGCGCGAATCGAAGCATCTCCAGTTTTGCCTCAATATATGTAAGTCATTGTAGGGCATGGAGCTGAATTCATTTTAATTGGCTGCTAGCAACTATGGCAACTGCATTTGCCAGCAAGATAAGGTTGAGTGGTTGAGTCATTGGGTTGAGTGGTTGGATGGCATACCTTTAACCCTTAAGCTTTGTATGTAAAGCCTTGGCAACGTAGTCAGGGCGTACGCTAATTGTGCTTGCAACATTTACTTTATTTGTATCAAATTTCCACGTTGCTGGCCGCAATCCGATTGGTGGCGCATTTGCACCTAATTAGCTTTTGGTCCTAATAAAGAACAGCAACAACAACATAAACCGCAAACACGTTATCCTTTGATGAGCGACAGTTGACAGCCGCCCGCCAATTAAAGGGATTTATACATTGCATAAAGGCTGTCACTGTCAAAGCTCTTCCCCTCTCCACCCCTCCAACCACTCACCCACACCTCTAACTCGAACTTAACTGTCAAAAAGATTCTTAGCGACTTGGTTTGTTTATTTATTTTTTTTGCCTACCCTTTGGCTCAGTCGTTGATTACTTGACCTTTTTCGACATTTCAGGGAACACTTGACACCTTCACATAGTCTCTTACGTATTTGTATTTGTCTGAGGTTTCTACCTTGACCCTATAAAAACATCACTAATACAATATGCATACATACATTTTGACACTTGAGAGGTGTGAGTTTCTTTTTATTTGGGGTCTGGGTATGAGGGTAGCGCCTGGTTTGTTGGTAGTACTCTAGTGTTTGCTTTGAGTGTGACAGCACTCAAGTGTGACCAATGCAAATTGTATACACCTAGCAGCAAAAGTGCTAATCTATATAACTTCGGTCAAACATTTGAAAAACTCGAAAGAAAAATATTTTTGTCAGGATATCAGGATATCAGGATATTTTAACGTTTAACGATTTATTCGCTTTTGAAATAAAGTTTACTAACGGCGCTAAGATGATGTCAAGGGATCATAATATACAATGCAGCGCTTTGAGTTCGGAATGCAAAATTAATTAAAATAATATATTATTAAACTAAAAGCTTTGTTATTAAATAAATAGATGATTATGCTTTAAATGTTTTAAAACTTCCCTCAGAGTTTTTTCAAATTAATTGTGTTGTGAAATTAATTTTGTCATGCACACAATTATTATATTATTTTATTTATTTAACAATCAGATCTTCCTTAAAACTAAAAAATATGTAGTAAACTATAGATAAATTCTACAAACACCCATTACACAGTCTTATAACAGTTTGTTTTCCTTATATACTACATACATGTATGTTTTTTTGGTTTGTCATTGAGGGTACAAGAACAACAACAGCAACAACACCACACAGCTGCTAATGATGCTGCTGCCAGTTTGTCTGGCTGGCATGAAAAAGGTGCTACCTGCAATGCACACACACACACTTGCATATGTGTTTCGTAGGTGTGTGTGTGCGACTACCTGTATCAGAAATATTTATCGATCTTGACTGCATTCGAGGCAAGTTATGAAAAATTTACTTTCGTTGCACGGCGCACATTAAGCGAGGACGTCATGAAGTCTGAGCCGACACACTCGGCCAGAAAACGAGTAATCTGACTTGGCCAGAGCCAGAGCCAGAGCCAAAGCCAGAGAGCCAGACTCTGGGACACAGCATGTGACCAACTGACAGCCAAGTGGCAATGGGGGAGGGAGAAACGCATACGTTATTTTTATAATTTTTATGGTCTGCTCAGGTATTTTTTTTTTGTTATTTGTCGACGATGCGCAGTGAATGAGAGAAGCCTGAACCTGAGACAGAGAGCCTGTGTCGTGTGTGTGTGTGTGTGTATCGTAAACTCCTGATGAACCTCATAAATAATATGTATTTCGATTTTTATGCGTGTTGTTTCACACTTAACATACTCTTCGGCTCCAGCTCCAGTTCCCAGTTCCTAGCCCCGACCCGACCCGATCCGATCCATAAAACCCATGTCAAAGAAGTTAACACACACACTCACAACAACAACCTGATCGGCTAGTCAATGAAAATATTGCTTTGGATTTTTGTCAAGTTAATTCTTCGATTTTTCCAAGGCAACGCCTACTTAATGACGCATTTTTGTGTTTTTTTTTCTTTAGCCAATTTTCCTAAATGTCAGCCAAAGTGGATAAATAAAATGTAGGCAAGCCCCCCGTGGAGTTGACCAGCTGCAGCAGTTGCTGTATGGATTTTTAACATATTTATTTTGAGTCGCAGTCACAGCAAAAGATCAAAGTCGTTTTCAAATCTAAGGCTAGAAATGTTATGAAAGCGATCCTACAATTTACTGCCCGATTACCCAAGGGCTCCAGTGAGGCATTTTGGCTAAAGGTTTGGTGTGTAAGAAAATGTACTATCTGAGCTGAAATAATTCTTCGTATATTTTATGGGTTTTTATGCGTCATTTAGTCTATAAAATGCAAATAAAAACAAATACTTTTAAGGTTTCATCGATTCTAGGTTTTTGTTTTTGACTACTAATAGGGCTTAATGCCATATTAATGGCAGATAAGTTAATACTTCGCTCACTGGTTAAGTGTGCTATAAACTTTCTAGTTACTTTTCATAATCTTTGTACTATAAAAACGGTACCGTTATAAGCTAAGCCTCACACAGTGTCCAAAAACGAAATCGAGTTCAAGGCAATATCTAAGTCATCGCACCTCATAAAAATTGATCATAAAACCAGGCGACATAAAAAATAAAAGCTCAACTCTATAGATTATCATAAAAAGCAATATCTTTTTAAATGTGGAACTTGTCTTACGGCGTCGCATAAGAGAGTGAAAGAGAGAGAGAAAACAACAAAACAAAGTGTGGACCACCAAGACGGATCTGTCTGGTTGATAGTGAACCCATTCTAAGTAGCATATTGTTGTTGAGATTTAGAAACAAATTACAAAATTACGCTAAACGCAGCCTCTTTGCAAAGGTAGCGGCCTTAACGATCAATAATGTCACATAAGTCAACGATTAAAGTTGGGTTTTCTGAACCCCTTTAAGTCTCAACTTCTTTCCCTGTGGATCGTTAAATGTCTGTAACAACGACTAGCTAGCTAGCTAAAGCGATCGCCTCTCAGTTTTTTGGGGACAGGTGCGAATTGTCAAAAATGTGTACAATGTTTAAAACCAGCTTAACTCTACATTTGATTTCGAGTTCTTTTTTGATATGATTTTACGACTGTTGTATATTTGGTTTTTACGACCGCACAACATACAAATCGTTTAGCACTGGAATCCAACAAGACCCCACCCGAAACTAGACTCAAGATTGCTGATAGAGTCGCAAGGTATGCAACTGCAAGATACTCAGCAAAAAACTCTACGTTGGAATTTTAACCTCAGCTGATGCAATAAAAGTCAACTTCTAGCACGATATTTCAGTTATTGAAGTTTGTAGAATTTATTCTAAATGTACAGGGTATCTAAGTGAACAGGGTATCTAAATGTACAGGGTATCAAGCAATATGCATATCAATGACGATCTAATTGTATTTTTGGCAGGAATTCATTTAAGCGCTCGTAAAATAAAACGAAATACATATACAAGCCGGTTCTTTAATGTTCCAACACAAGCTATGATTTTAATGACTAACGTTCATAAAAATATTATCAAATTAAATTCGAATTAGATTATTCGAATATAAAGTTTGATTTTGTAGGTTTATGCTTACAAAAATGCATCGAATACCTAAAATAAAAACAGCGTATTTACATTTATTTAGGAACACAAAATTGACCACACAAGACAAGACAAGAGAGGAAAGGAAAACCTTAAAGTTTTTATTATTTTTATATTATGATCTATTAGACACCATTAACTGATAAGACTAAGTAATGTAACTTGGCTATACAACGATGAGAAACATTTTATCCCATAGAATAGACATTAATTTTTGTATCTTGATATTATCTAAAAATGTTTACATGTAAAATGGTCGAATTTTTGAAGAAAAATATCCAAGCAGACTTAAACAAGTGTTAAAACTAAGTTAATCTCATAAAAGAGTAATGAAGAGACAGAAGAGAAAATATAAATGACAGGATTAACACTTGTCGATTATGTTTTTGTACCGCGTGTTGCAAGGTGTAGAAAGCATTTTTGCCAAGTATTCGACGCCTAACTGTCTGATAGACATAGTTTCTCAACGTGAAGTCTTGGCTAAGGTATGTTTTGAGTACGCAGTTAAAACAGCGCAGCGTGGCTCGAAAAACTAGACGAAGGCCGCGCACAGTTTGAGGCTCAGTCAAACGCAGTGATTGCAAATTTTTATACTTTTAGTAGACATCTGGACGCTCCGCTTAAAATGTACCGAGTCCCGGCTGCAGTTTCGATGCGCTGCATGGGGTTGCATGCCACAGTTGCAGGTGTGTATGCATGCAGAAAGAATTTCAAGAGTTTAACCGCGTCATGTTGTCTGGCCATCACTGTTCCCGACTTGTTTTTTTTTTTTTTTTGTGAAAGTCATGGCCATGACTCTCTAATGATGCCTGCAACGAATGAATGTCATTAGTTTTGCACAGTGACCATTTGAAGTGAGCGCCTTTTAAAGGGGGTTGCAGTTTCAATTGCAACTGCTATGTGGCATGTGTATTCAAGGTTCTCAAAGTACACATGTCTGGCGGGGATTGATATTGGAAATAAAGCATCTGCTGGTCCACAAGAAAGGATTGATTTGAAATCATTGCGAAATTTGTTAATCAAAAGTAATTTCTGAATTTATATATATATGGACTTAAGGATCATAGTATTTGTTAAAAAAATGAATTAATAGAATGAATATGTGAAATACTTGTTACTTAAAGCATTGAAGAAACTATCGAACAATTTTTTAATCCATATTTTTTTCTGATTAATAACATGAATCTAAATATTATTTTAAAGGATCTTTACAACAAATTTATTGTAAAACATTTCGGGTATAGGTCAAATAATCTTTTAACTAGAGTTTTGATTATAAATAAATTAATAAATGTGACAACCTGCTTACCAAATGTGAAATCATTGGCTGTTAATTCTTTTGCTTTTACCGAAATGATTTCACACTTGAGAGTCTTGACCAAAGGGCCAGTTCATTCACAGCTGCTGTCAGCTAACAACTTTATAAGTCAAATTTATAACCAATTTTAACACAACACACAGTAAAAAAAAATAAGTTGAAAGAAATCTAAACGGTAGAACGAAGAATCTCTCGCATAATGATGGCAACCAGTCTGGGGAATTAAGATTTTATACAATCTTATATCTTGTTGAGACTAGTTATTCTATTGTTAGAGTTGATGATGATGCCTCTACAGCATCATTTGAAATCATAATTTGCTTATAATTGACTTGCTATTTAATTTTCAGATAAATAAAATGCATACAATGACAGCGCCGTCAACATTTTGGGCTATAAACACGCTGAATTATGCTTTATTCGAGATCGATGCTAAAGATTGTTATGTTAAATATATACAACGTGACGCTCTGCAGGTGCTCTCCAATGTCCCACTACAAATCAAGTTTCTTTCTCTATCATCTTACGCACGCTGTAATATATGGAAATGAAATATTTTCAAACATCGTTAAAGTCTTAGCTTGTAGCTGCTTAACCTGATGACTGTCTCTTTTTTTGTTTGCTTGTCGCAAATCATTAAACTAAAGTGTTAATTTTGCATAAAATCAGAAATTAAATTCCATTTAGTTTGCATGGCCTGACTTAAACCAGTCTGCGATCTTTTTTTTTATGTATTTTGATGTTTTGGTAACACTTTTATGTTAATAGCGTATTTCAAATAAATATGAATAGTTAAGCTAAATATTTGTTTCTATTATGTTTTTGATTTTCATTTATTATCATCTTATTTTGTTTGATATTACTACAGAACTACAGGGTACCACATAGCAATAACCTAAAGATCTTAATGTTAAATACCAAAAGCCTTAATTCCGAGAACTAGATATGTAAGTGAGAAAACCTGGAATAAAGCGCAGTTAACAAGCAAAATAACTTAAAAATGCGATTTTGCCAAAAAAAAAGTTGAGAAATTTCGAATTAATTTGCTGATTTTTAAATATGCATAAGATTTTTGCACAAATTAAACAAAATTATAATAAAAAACAATTTACAAAATGAAACTGAAAATAAATATACAAAATATGTTGAAAATTTATGCAATTTTAATTAGTCTAGATATTGAAAGCTTAACGGTTTTTATGTTTGGATTATGGATATTAATATAACAGTATCTTCTTTAATGGTTCAAACGTGCAGTTATTAGATAATAAAATTAGTGATGCCAACAAGCTTAAAGTTTTAATTATGTAAAATATTATTTTTCAATAATTAAAACCTAAAGACTTCTTGATTTTAGGCGTTTGAAACACACAATATTGTTAAGGCGCGCCTGAACAAGCAAATATGGTATTATAACAATAAATAAGAAGAACATAGTCGAGAACGCTTGACTAGGACACACCCTGAACCCTTTGCCTTAGACTTAACTTCAATCTTCTATATCTCCGGGGTTTTTTAACCGATGTCTGTTAGATTTTAATAATATTGTCTCTAGCTTAAAAAACAACTTTAAATTGTTTCAAGTTCCATATTTTATTGTTATTTATTACATTTGTACATCGGAAACTAGAAGAGTTATCGATATTGAAAACAGACCTCATCTGTCAATGGCTTTGGAGAAATAATGATTCAATTTTGAAGTCTCTAGCTTTAATAGCCTCTGTGAATTTCGCTTTTATACATAGGAACCGAGAGACAAACTACTAGAGACTAGGCTTAATCGACTTGGCTGATTAATAAATATAAATGTAAATACGTTACATACTTTGGTACAAAAACCTTTTTACCCATGTAAATTTTAGTATATTTTGTATATTGTCTTCTTGTTGTTGCATTTACTTTCTCGCGAAAAATTCTTAGAATATCTTAAATTTATTTTTTGATCACTTTTTTAACAAACTCTACAGATTTAACAAATACCCACAGACTTTTCATTTCGTTGAAGCCAATTTTTGCGTGGCTCACTCAGCCAACTGAAATCGCTTACAGTTACGTAAAATTTCCGTGATATCATATTTTGCTGCAACTTTATATGTTTACCGTTTCTGCAGATTGCCAATACATTACCACATTTTTTTTATGTTTGGCATGCGGGTGGTTGGCAATTTTTTCGCATCATTTGTTGCCCAGAAGAGTGGAGTGGAGAGTTGGCAGGGGAATACGTCGCCGGTGGCGACACCCGCAGCTGAGATGATGCTACATTAGAGCTCGTGGCAGCGCCTAGAGACAGAGAGAGGGAGAGAACGAAAGTCCAAGCAATGTAGCATAAGCTCGCGCATCATTGATTTCAATTTAAAGCGCTGTCTTCCAAGCCCTGAGTCCCTGAGTCCAACCAACTATCAGCATTAAATGTTATGTGGCAACAACGTCCGCTGCATGCCGCGTCGTGTCCGTGTGCCCGTGCCCGTGTCCGTGTCCGTGCGTTATCTGTTTCCGCAACATGATGTTGCCGATGATGATGATGATGACGACGATGATGTTGCAAGGGGTGTAAATGTAGCATTGGACTGAGTCTACTGCTACTGATAATGATTATTGAAGTTGCGGCTCTGATTTTTGCACACACACAAGACAATGTACGTGTGTGGGTATTTATGATATATGTACATATATGTATGTGATTTGGTCCAGCTGAAAAATTTCAACGCATAAAAATATCTTGGCTGCCACAACGACACATCCCTCCCCCCCTTCCTACCACCTCTCACTCCCAATGCCGATGTTGCTGTCGACGACACTGTGAGCAAGATGGACTTCCGGTTTCCTGTTTCCGTCTGTCGAAGTTCTTTACTTTTTTCGAAACACACTCACACACACACACACAACAGCAGCACCAGCACCCTGACATATGTATACATATAGTATTTTTTATATCGCACTTGCTGCTCCTATTGTTGTTGGTTGCTTAGTGGGCGTGGCATGTGTGTGTATTGCTTGTGGTGTGGCATTGGTTTGCCGTAGACCGACCATCGCCCATCGGCATCAATGTTTGATGTGTCAGCAGCCGCTTATGTTTAGAGGCAGCATCTTGTAGGAAGGTCGGTTGTGGTGGGAAGGGGGGGGGGGGGGGTTTAAGTGAGTGGGTGTGAGCCCCGCTTGGTTCGCACACTTTTATAATAAATCGATAAGCAGCAACTGCAATGAAAAAGGCTTGTAAATCTCAGCAAAATTGCAATACGTTTAAAGTTGAATTTTGTCAAGTATTTTATGTTATGCTACATATCGGTTAAACTCTAAGCTACAACATTTTTGGTTTTGGCCGCAAAACACGAAAATCACAACAAAAAAATTTGATCCTGTTTTAGTATAGTTTTAGCTTTAAAAATAGCGATCAGTAAGTTTAATAGACGATATTATAGACACAAAAAAAACTAAAATTTTAAATTGTTTTGAAAGGGTTTGAAAAGAATTTTCAATTGTAAAACTGCATTTAAAAAAATTATTTTCTTAATGTCCCATTACCATGTCCCATGTTTAGGTTATAAGCTTGTCCATTAACAGTTTGTTGTAATATTCGTTTTTAGAAGGAACAAAATCCACAAGAAAAGTTAACTGGATTATTTATATTTTATAAGCCTATAAGAAAAATTAAATTGATTCTATGTCACAAAATTTATTTTTATTTGTTGCACTGTGCTTTTAATGATTTCAGATTAATATTTTAATTGACTATAAGACAATGAAATATCAGTTAGCGAAATCGTAGCATAATCTAGCTTTAATTTAAGAACATAAAAAATACTTAACGAATAAAGAAGAATCTATCAAAATCGATGTGCAAATTGTTTTGGACATTGCCATCAACTAAAACCATTTCAAGCACTTTGTAAGTGAGAACTATTGAGCTCTTATGGGTTTTAGCTTTGCCACAAGGACATAAGCAGCGATTCCAACGCCTTACTTACCGATGCTACTGGTCGGCTCTGGTTCGCTCCCTGGTGTTCGGTTACACGCCAAAGGCCAAAGAGGGTTGTACCGGCTATTAGAGCGGACTAGTTATTGAGTACATGGAGTAACGCTTACTTACCGAGTATTTATCGATGGACGCGTGTCTGTTTATTAATTGAAGTATTTGTTTTCTGCATGTGTGTGTTTTATTTTCTGTCGCCAGCGATGCCATGCCGCCTGTTGTCTGTTTGTTTTTCTCTTCTTTTTTTTTTTTTGGTCATGGTGTGTTGTTGTTATTGTTGTTGACATGTCGCGTCAACACTTGAAATTTGAAACATGCCCTGCTTGAAGTATTGTTGCGGGTGTTGTTGTTGCTGTTGTGGCTATCTGAAATATTTTTAGTCTTCTTGCACAGTTCAGTTCAGTTGTTTACATTAACCAATTAGCGGGGGTGGCGAACCTTTGACATTTTATTGACATTTGTGGTCTCATATTTGCTTTGACAGACACTCTTTTGTAGTGCTACTGTATGTTTGTGTGTGTGCTTCTGTGTGTATGTATGTTGTGTGTGTTTACAGCTGAGTTCTTAAGACTATCAAACTGTGACGACAACAACTATATGAAATCAATATCAAAAGACAGGTTATGTAAAGTATATTAAAACTTATCAATTAATAAATTGGAAACATATACAACAAATTCTTATTATTTTAAAAACTAAGTACTTTTTTTTATAACTGAAAAATATTTCTGAAAATGAATCCAAAAATATACTAAATGTATTCATTAAATTTTATCTCATATATTTTTTATATGAAACTATAAAGGTAATAGAAATATGAATTTGCTTTAGGTCCAAGTGTATGTTGTTTTATAAGCTAAGCAAGCTGATTCTGAGTAGTTGGAGGCTTAGATGCTTTAACCTCTGTATCGACGAGATACTTTGACACGCAGTTGGCAAGCAGTTTGTTTGTTATCAACACAAATTGCACTGCCAGCAGCAGGCGATTTAGCTTGAACAGGAAATTTTAACGCAAGACTCAAACTACACACCAAAAAAGTAAGGAAAATAAGTAAGTGTGTTCTTGTTGAAAATGCCTGACTCGGAGATATCCCGCAGTTATTTGTAGCTGCCTAAAAGTTATAAAAAAAATATAATATATATAGACCAATTCAACTTCAAATCATCTCTTATAGATATATTTTTTTTGCTTAACAAATTTTTTTTTTTAAAAAAATAAAATGTACAATAAGTAAAGTCAAAAGGAAATGCTGATATTTCGGCAATTTAGACTTTAATTTTGATGCAAATCGAAAATAAATTTGTCTGTTAGCAAAATGTGCACAGATCCGTGATATCCTTGTGTAACAATTGAGCAGGGTATTAAAATGAATATACCACTTAACCTATTCGCACACCCCCCATAATGATGATGCGCAGGTGTCATCGTTGGCACCTTTTTTCCTACTTCAAATCCAACTCACCTTTCTGCTGGCAATTTCAAATCTGTTTTGAAACTTGCCAACACGAATACGACGGAAGCCATGTATTAGTGTGGCTTCTGTAAGCATGTAAGTGTCTCTGTGTGTGTGTGTGGGGGGGGGGAGTGTGTGTGTGAGGAGATTGCCCATAAAAATTCCATAAAGATAGCGATTTATGTGTGTGAAAAGCAGCGAAAGGGTTGCCAACTCTCAATTGAGAATAAATGTGTGTGTGTGTGTGTTGCAAGTCGATGCGTAAATTGCCTCGCAATGGCATTGATGCGGCTGCTGCTGCCTCTCCGTAATGGCATTTCATCCATTTCTTCATCATCAGCAGCCATCATCAGCATTTGTTGCTGACACTTTTGCTACTTAGGGGATTGTGTGATTTTTCTTGCCTCTCGTTTTTTTTTCTTTTATCAGTTCTGACTGCTTTTGTGTGGCATGGAAATGATTTGCAGGTGGTTATTAATCAAATTAATGTCTATATTGATAACGCTGCTGATGCTTCATAATGTGGCATTGTTGTCGCTGTTGCTGTTAAAGTGGAGCACGACTCTTAGCAAGTGGCAAGTGTTAGTGCCAGGCTAAGAACACTAATCCAACAATTTTAAGTCTGACTACAGGGTATTATAACACTTATTAATTTATAACTATCCGTAGCCAGTGAGGATCGACAACAGTTCGTGGGGCAACACACGACAGCACTTATTATAAATCAAACATAAGCAAGTAAGAAGGCTCTAGTCGAGAAATCCCGACAAGACGATACCCTGAACCCTATACTTTACGCGTACAGTCAGTGCTGTATATACTGCATATTAAACTAGAATGTTCCATATCTCCGGTTTTTCTTAACTGATTTCATTAAAAATTTCGCAGGTTTTCATTATTTTGTTTGATAATTCAAATGCCATCTCAAAGTTTTTCAAATTCAAGATATTTTTTTTTCTGCACCATTATACATAGTATAGCTTTTTGAAAATAACACTGCAACAAAATTCAAGGTGTTATTAGGTTTTTTTTTTAAAAACCTTTTATACTATTTCGTGCGCCTTACATTGACTTACTTAATTTAAATGTTTCACACTTAAAGCGATTTCATCCCATTGCATGAGAGCTCCAAAAAGAGGCTTATTTGGAAATACCAAAGCACCTACTTAATTGAGACATGAAAATGTCTGGACATTGTAGACAACCACTTAAATCACATCAGCGACAGCCGCCGATAAAATACATATCTATTTAAGCTCAGGTCCCCAAAACTAATCAAACGCTGACCCCTTTCTTTGTGGCCCTTAAAAGCCGAACAAAAACATAAACAGTGATCCAACTTATTGAAATAGTCACCGACGTTGCTTCTAAAACCTTCTGCTTGTTTATCTGTCTGTTCGTTTGTTGTCAGCTAACGTCAACTGATTTATTTGGAGACAGACACACTAATTATTCAAAACTACACAACAGCAACAGCAACAAGAACAAAAACAAAAGCAACAACAAACAAAATGCGTTGACAGCTACATCGCATCTTTAATTTCCCTTGATATTATTATTGTTGTTGTTGGTGCTCGAAGCTAAGGTCCAGTGAGCAGCACCCCAGGCTGAGCACGCGATATTCGTTCCAGCTTTGGACAGCTGACCAACAAGTGCAACCAAATGACTTTTGGACAGTTCCCCAACATAGATGACAACCAGCTAGGCAGACAGGGGGGCAGACGGGCTAACAGCTTGACAACCAAGTCAAGCAATTTACTTCTAGTTAGGAAGGGGAGAAGAGCATGGCACATGACAAGCTGATTCAGTGCATGCACTCACTAAGCGGAATTTGAGATTTAACCAAAGCTGATTTCCAAGTAGGCAAAAGTTTGAGGGAAAATTAGGTTCATTTACAGATTGCAATAATACCGTGAATCCATTACAAATAAATTTTTTAACCAAAAGCACTCGAGTATCATCATCTACTTTAGAATAATCATTAGAAATTAAAATCATTGTTCCCTGATTCACCTGAACAGTTGCAACTTTTTTTCTTTTATAACAACCACCCTTAAATACATGTATAAGTACTATCTGGTGTTGCAAAGTTTGTATTGTCAACAATTGGCGTTTTCTTTGTACAATTAACATAAAACACAGTGTTTTATATTAATAAACTCCAACTAAAACACAAAAAAAAGATAAAAGCTATTAAAATGTATAATATTTTTTTCTGTTGTATAAATTACTTGAGCTATAAACATGCCAAATACAAAAGTATTAGTTTTTAAAGTCTCCCTGCTTGAAATATATTATATGTTATGTTATCTTGCTTCACAGGTCAATACAAAAATGTTCCCGCCATGCTGACGCTTGTTTAACTAAGAAGCTGCTCCCCAAATTGGAATACAGCCCAATTATCCAATCAAATACTGAAGCTCATCGAATGCACTTCCGTTCGGGGATACATTGCAGCACGTAGCGTTGCCCAAAAACAAAAAATTCAGAACTCGGTCCCGTCAGCAACGACGCAGTTCAATAACTCAAAACGCAAACAACTTAATTAGCAACAATAACAACAAGCTGAATACCTAAGGGTGATGGTAATTAATTTCAAGCACATGCCAATCCTGTTGCTGTCCACCCGCTGATTATTATGTGTTGGATGATGTGGTGCTTGCCTGCCTAGCAAACAGAGCTCCAAGCTCCATGTCCAAGGCACTGGTAGCTGATTTTTGGGCTCGCCTACGCGTCTTGGAGCTTGGCGGCTTGGCTCGGCTGTGCTCGGTTCGGCGGTGCGTGCGTGCGTTTTTTGCCTAATTAATGGCGGCAATTTGTAAACGTCGCGAAATGCGCGAAAATGTATTTGCCAAAATGAAGCGAGCACCCACAAACCCCCTTCCCCTCAACCCACTCCTGCAGTCCAGTATTCGTAATAAGAAACTGCAGTCGCAGTCACTTCTAAAGGCGTTGATTGATCAGCAACCAAGAAGATGACGACGGCGATGCCGATGAACGAACGCCGCCGCCTGCGACGCATGCTGATGAACGAACAATTCGTCTGTCTGTCGATTTGTCGATCCAACTGGCATTGGTTGCCACGTTGCACAAATGGATATAGACAGGCTTTTATACTTTGCGAGTTTCCCTGTTAGGAAAAAATATATTTAAAGAATTTAATTTTATTGTAGGTGAAGAGTAATTTGTGAGTAAAATGTAGTAAATGTTATAAAATTAGATATAGGCATGAAACATACCACAGAACATGCCCACCTGAAACTAAAAGCATTAAAAAACACATTTACTGATTGTATTATTAAAACAATTAATATGAAAGGGAATATTTTCAGAGTTCAAATCGTAAGACGAAGAAGAAACTAACAAATTTATTGAAAGTGCTACGCTTCTAACTGCTACTTCAAAATTAATTTCACAATAAAAATGTTTAATGTGAAAATATTTAATAGGTGAAATAAGTAACATAAATGAAATACTGTGCATACCCGTTAAAGTTTGTTTTCCAGAGGCTGAAAAAGCGAAAGCTTTGAAAACAGAAAAACTGTGAAGTTATTTTTTGTTATTCGCTTGGCATACATAAACAGCACGCGAGCGCCATAATCATAATCCATAATTTCACAAGTGTCGATCGGGCGAATCGATGGTTGAATGGTCGAATGAGGTGATTGAGGATCTCGCCTAATAATAATGTTGTCGCCGCTCAACGATCAACCATCAACGATCAGTGATCAGAATGTAGCGATTGCTGATCGGTGATCAGTTCAACGGCTTTTGACTGACTCTGTGACACATCCAAACGCTGGCGTGATTTACGAGCATTTGGGATATATAATAACAATGCGCCCATGAATAATGCCACAGAACACTGATCAAGACAGAAGGGTTGTCGTTGTCGTTGTCGAGAGGAGGCGGCAGGTACTTGGGGACACATTACGCTTGATGTCGACCGACGCTAGCGACGCGTCTTGAATTTATGGGGCACCATAAATGTCATAATTTTTGTATGGCCAACAAGTAGCTGACCAAGTGATCAGCTCCAGCTGTGCTACCGTTTAATTTGATAAGGGCCCAAGTTGTGCGCCACATGTGGTGCGAATGATGGTGGTGCAGCTGGTGCGTGCGCACGAGAGAAGGGTCTTCATTTTGCCAAAGAAATTTGGTATCTGCACAACAAGATCGCAATTAATTCACGCGGATAAATCTTCAAGTGCTAACTACATGACAACAACAAAGTAGTTACACTTTTCTTGCTTTTACCCTTTCTGCTTTACCCACACAACATCACGACACTCTCTGATTGCATTCTGCGGCCTGTGGAAGCGCAGCTTGGATCTTGCCGTTCCTCGACAGGCTCGTCGCCTTCGTTTAATTTCAATTTGTTGCCGCACTAAATTTATGACGGTTATTAGCAAAAGACGTGCGGCCAACACATTCCTCATGATGCTGCTGCCCCGTCTTTTTGGCTCTGAAATTTCCTGTCGGAAGCCCCATCGACTTCGAGCCGTCGAGCCATTCTCTTCTAACCGCATCTGCGGCTACCGTACGCCATTTTCTTGCACGCCTGCGCAACTTGCTCCATGCGGTGGCAATGTTTACTTGCCTCAGACAAATTTTATTGTAACTTGAGTAACTTGGTAGTGACTGCATCCACTCTGGGAGGGAGACCCAGGTCTGCGACGGAGATTTGGGTTTGGGTCTAGTCTGGAGGATGGTGTGGCATGTAGTCGCCTTTGTTGCAACTGCTGCCGTTTGTCTAGGTAATTGCGTTTATAGTTAGTCATGTAGCCTGCCTGTTGAGCCATCTTTGTAACTACTTCTGTTACACATTTCCTCCCATGCCTTTTCTATTTACTTTTTTTTTTGCCATGAATACTATACAGCTTTTTGAGCTGAGTTGTATTTATTTAATGCTGGCGCTTGTTTGATCTTATCGAGATTTGCCGGATTGATGATGACACAAACAGCATTGTACCAACCCATAACTTTCTTTTGGTAATATTTTTTAAGTTAATGTTTTTGTATATTATATTTAACGCTTACTAACATGTCATGGCTAAAATCGGAAAATGGAGTATTGGTTTGATTAAGTTTTTCTGGGGTTACCCAACTTAAGCAACAAATGTTTGACCACAAGTTTTTCTGTGGTATTTCCCACATCATTCTCTTTTACATTTGTATACCTAAAGCTAAAATTTAGTTTCGAATTGAATTTATGTTTTTACATAACTTAAAGTTCAATGATTTCTACATGTTTGATTTTTTAATTAATGTGACAACTTTTATTTGTTGATAATAAATACAAATAAATGAATATGTGTTTTAAAAAAGAGGCGAAAATTGTAATCGATAGAAAGACAGATCGTGAGTTTTTAATCAAAATCGCAGCCACTGTGCAAATGGTGATTAGTACTCATTACTATTTTGTTGCGCCTGGCCATTTGTGTGGGCTAACTTAGCAATGCTACTTGGCCCCACACTAACTGAACAGATAACATCTACTGCACAGAGGTGATGCGCAGGAGGCTCTACATTTCTTAAAGGTGGCATCGTTGTCGCAGTATTCTGTGAATGTTTGCGACAGACACTCACAGTGTGTAAAAAATTTGTATTTCTGTAGGTTTCTCTCATTCCCGATTGCCAGTGCCCCATATGAGCCTTGAGTGAGCTTGGTGCTGCCTTGGTGGCTTTGTAGCAGTGTGTTGCAGTGCCGATCGAGTGGCAGACAAATGCGCTGTTTACCTGCAGGAACACGCACACGTTGATCACGCCGAGTCTAAAACAGAATCTATATGCATTAAGTTGTTAATCATATGCGCGGACGCAGTCGAAAATATAATATTGTTTGCTGTTGTAGTCGCATCCTTTGCGTATCCTTTTCATAGCCTGCAACGTGGCACAATTAATATGCGTCCAGCGATCGTAATCAATTCTGGCTACATAGTCTTCCGCCCGCCTGCTCGCTTCTCTCCGCAACCGCAACCCTCCCCCGCCACGTTCGAGTGCTGGTAACCTGAACACGTGCGGGTCATTAGTCGCAGTCACGCATTTTGAGCTCACCTCCAACTGCAACTCCAACTTCAACTACAGCTACATCACCCAGTCCATGTCCGCTCGCTTTAATAGGAAATGATTTTGTACGCTTCGTTCACCTGGCTAGCCAGTTCTCTCGCGGTGTCGGTCTCAACATATGAATGTGGGTCTGACTCTGACTCTGACTCTGACTCTGACTCTGACTAGGGGCTTACTTTATTTTTTGGCGCTTATGAGCTGCGAAATTTTTATGAGTAGCTGGAACTCAGCTCGAACGGTGGTTGGCTTGCTTTGTTTGGTTTGCTTTAATAGGTTCTAATGAACCATGGTAACCAGGCAGCAGCACAATTCTGGTCGCTGACTCACTGGCTATACAATTATATGACTGTTGATCGGAAATCAGCTGTATCGAAAGGTTATATGTATGGTTTTAGACATATATTTTATCTCATTTACTTTCCACAATTTGTATAACAAATTGTTGGACACAATTATTTTATAGAAATAATTTTTTTAAATTTGTATTGCTGTTAATATTCATTATTAACTTAATTTTTTAATTAAAATAAGAGTGGATTCACTGTGAATAATTAAGTTTCTAATTGTAACTCTACAGGAAAAAAATCTTAATGTTCTTATACAATAAACACATGAGCAAAAGAGTTTATGTTGAGTTTAAATAACTCATTAGTAAGAAATATTTCAAAGGAATTTGAGGTATATAATAAAAGCTCAAAACCTATAATAAATATATTTGTTATTTGACAATATTATTGATATTTTTTTTTAATAAATTGCTTGCCCAATTTGTTTGACATTAATAACTTGCTTCGTCAATATATCAACAAAATATATTCAAACGTCTAATGAGGCTGCCAAAGCAATTTACGTAGACACGTGTGAGGAACGGACTAAAAGCAAGCAATTTGCGACCACCCTCAAATGCACACATAAACTTATACCAATTTTACAAATTCAAGCAATCCTATGTGAACATACACATACACATACCCATATATTCATAGACACAAGCCTTGTGCTTGTGCACTGCTAGAGGATGTTGACTTCGCTGACTTTCTTGCGCATTTTTATGATGGCAATGTGCCAATAAAAACAACAACAGAAATGCCAAATTAAAGTTCTCCGATGGGGTTTACCCAACTTTGAGCTACCTTGTATACCCTTAATCAAAATATATTATATATTATTATATTAAAACTATTTTTATTTATATTTATGTATTTAGTTAAAAGGATCTAAATATAATTTTATTTGTGGCTTTTGTCAGCTGATCACATACACCCATTAGATATTTGATTACAGGGAATAACACGAAAGCCAATACCAATTTTAGCTGCATGCAGCAGCGACAGTGGGAGGCTTTTAACCTTTTCGACTCGGTCCACAAACGATTTGTAGTTTGATTTTTCGGCATTAATGATAATTTGGGACACTAATGCACGCATTAGAGCTTCGAAGCTGACGACGTTCGAAACGACAGTCCAAAAATTGTTTTTGGGTTTGTGGCACGTGCGGCTTTGACGCCTTCTTCGCTTTGCCAGAGTCGATACAGCAATAAAAACAACAACTCAGAGTTATGATGAATAAACAAACAGTCAAGAGAAAAAAATGAAATAATAATAATAACAATTTTTTGACAACAATTTATGCGGCCATTAACAGAGGCAATACAACGTGTTTATTTGAGCATTTCGCAAATACATTATATTTATATATACGTGTATATGTAGGTATGTTGTTAACGGAGCCAACAAATAAAATACAAATTCAACGAAATAAATAAATATTTATAATTTGAAAATCAATCAAAATTCAAAGCATGTCAGGCGAGTTTCGAGTCGCCGCCAGTCGCCATAAATGCTAATAGATTCAAACACCCACGAAATATTTACTGACCACTGCTAACCGCCAAATTGACAAAGTGACTCGTTTGTCTAGGCCACGTTGATTTTACTTTTTGCAATATGTGTTGGTGTGTTAAAGTCCGACTAGGTCAAAGTTGTCCTAAGGAAAGTCAGAAACTTGATGTTAATTTTTTAAGTCACGTTTTTTGCTAATCAAGTTGTTCAACATATATTACATAAATTTAGCTGTGCCTTGTTTTCAAATCTTTTTACTCAAAATTTACTTAATCCAATATCAACTCAGCTGATATACTGTTTCTAGACCTTTCTACAGAATGGTTAGACACATTTTAAGCTATGGCCCATTAAGCTTACACTTGCTTGACTAATTGAAACGTTTGCCTGACAGGCCTTCAAGAGCCAACACACCCCATATTTAAGTCTCAGGTACAGATTATTTCAAATGATTCAACAAAAATCGTACTGAAACAAATTACTTGCATGTTGTTTACCTAAACACAAAATGCAGCTCGTAATATACAACGATATTTTTTGGGCTTTTGGTTAAATACTTTTAACTTATCTGCCTGCATATAATTTTCGTCACATAATAACAAGTTTGTAAGTGTAGATATAAAATACTTCACTTGTATATATGTACATCCACAATAGTTAAATCATTTCCCCATGATATCGTGTAGTTTAACCCAAAAACAAATAAAACAAGTAAGAAGGCTCTAGTCGAGATATCCCGACTAGACGATACCCTGATCCCTATACTTTCCGCGTACAGTCAGTGCTTGCAAGTATGTGTGTGTGTATGCACACGCATACAGCATAGTGCATACAAAACTTCAATGTCCCATATCTCCGGTGTTTATTATCCGATTTCGATAAAAATTTCAC
This sequence comes from Scaptomyza tumidula, assembly GCA_035044465.1. NCBI lineage: Eukaryota > Metazoa > Arthropoda > Insecta > Diptera > Drosophilidae > Scaptomyza > Scaptomyza tumidula. The sequence goes on along the minus strand of JAWNNW010000669.1, from coordinate 847,402 downwards.
AGATTATCATTATTTTGTTTTATAATTCAAATTGCATCTCAAAGTTTTCCAAATTCAAGATTTTGTTGTTATCGATCCCATGTGTATATCGGAAACGGGAAAAGTTATCGAAAATCGGAAACAAACTTGTACTGCCTAGGGATTAGGCGAGCTTAAGTTCCAAATCTGGAGTCTCTAGCTCTTATAGTCTCTGAGATCGACGCGTTCATACATACAGACAGACGGACAGACGGACAGACGGACATGGCTATATCGACTCGGCTTTCGATGCTGATCAAGAATATATATACTTTATAGGGTCGGAGATGCTTCCTTCTACCTGTTACATACTTTTGCACAACTTCATTATACCCTTTTTTCCCATTTTTAATGGGATCAGGGTATAAAAAAAACCCAACATGGCGTTACTAATTACATTTGCGCCAATGTTAATTTGTTACAATTTCCGGAATTTCGCTAATTTATTTTTTTTAACATTTTTATTAGTGGCATAAATTCTATGCTGCTGTTGTTGTATGTGATTCTCTGGGTTTGAGTTGAACTTCCTTTTCATTCGTTAGTTACACATTGGTGGCAATATATTTGCATTTTAGTTATGTGCAGGTTGAAGGGCTTTTAAATAAACATATTTTTGTGTGATAATGAAAATATTTAACCTTAACTTGTTCCGCAGCAAGTTGCGTCCATACATATTTAATTTATATTTTATTTGTTATCGAAATTAATTTTTATGTCTAATGCTGAAAAACTTTTAACACCTTGTAATTTTTATAAAAACAAATAACATAAATATCTCTTAAAAATAATATTGGGATTCATATATTGCAGTAAAAAAACCACTATCATTTGCATAAACTAAATATTAAAGCTTAACAAAAAAATAATTGTGGAGTTCAATAACTAGGTTATTATTATTTTTTTTTAAATTTTTTTTTAATTTCTTTTTTTTATTATGTTAATGGCTCATGATCTTAGTTTGGATATTGATAACTAATTGCTGCATCAACTTATCTATATTATTAACTTTTTTATTGTTAATACAATTTAAAAATATTTATCTGTTCAGTTTAACAAAATTTAGCTGTTTAGTCATACATGAGTAAGTTTCAGCCAAGTTGTTTACGAGCATACAAATTTGTATATGTTTGCGCAGCTTGTTTCAGTTTGCTTACGGCTGATTCAGTAGGAAGCTCGATTCAGAACTCCATGTTGCACAGGTAACTCGATGAAGAAAGAACAGCTGTTGCAAGCTGCAACCGACACGTGCCAAGCTCATTAACAGCTGCGCTCTAAAAATGCAACCTAATGTGAAAATTTTGGGTAGATAACCAGAGCGCAGGAAGACAGAGTGTGTGTGTGAGTGAGAGAGAGAGAGAGAGAGTGAGAGAGAGCTAGCCATGCGAAACACAAACGCAACTTCCGCTGCAACTTGCAACACATAATTACATGGCATTTGGAAGCTCCAAGCTCCATTTGAGTTTCCCGTTTAAGGGTGCAGTCAGCGAATTGACATCCCCCTTACTGGCCTCCCTGACCCCTCAACTGAATTATTAATTGCCGCTTTGATTTATCTTAGAAACAGGACAAAGTCGTTCCCCAAAGGGGGGTTGCAGAAGGCACTGCTTTTTCCATTACGTTAAGCTCGCAAATGTTTAATTGTGGAAATGAGAAACATGCGGAAGCGTTGACGATTCCGCTAGAGCAACGTTGCACTTGTCGCATCACTTGATGCCAGGCCCGTGCCCGTGCTCTGACCCATACCCATATATGAACATATATATATATATATACATATACTACCCACAACCCTTCCCCCCTTCAAATGTGCTACTACACACCCACTGTCACTGGCATTGTGACTGTCTAGCCAACATCTAGCATCTGTAGCTGTAGCTGTCTGTTTCAGTCGTACTCGCTCTGTCACTACCTGCCCCTCCCTGCCATCTCCTCTCTGCTTCCCCTTTCCAAATGACACAAAAATATGGGCTTAACCGGAAACGGATGTATTATCTGCGCTAACTGCGCTCTGCCCTGCCTCCAGCTTGGTCTGCGACTCGAGCTCTACACTGTAGAGTCGAGAGTTGAGTTCGGGTCGTGGAACTAATAGAATAATATAAACATACATATTTACATACTTACATATATGTATGTGAACCTGTGCCCAAGCGCCTCTCTGACCCACGCCTGAAGCTGACGTCTCTGCTCATCTGTATCTTTATCTGTGCTCTGTACTTGTATCTGTATCTGTATCTGTACATCTCTGTGCGCCTCGTTTGTTACGCTTCCATGAACTATTTGGGCTGTGCTTTTTGCGGCTCGAGCCGAACCGTTTCATGTTGTCCCACTCTGTCCCTCTGGCCTAACATGCAAATTCCAACCCCGATATACCCCACCCCCAACCTCATTGCCACATTAGAGTGTTGCATGTGTGTCATGTAGCCGGCCAGCGGTAACTGTGCAGTTCCCCTCCAACTCACTCTTATCATGCTGCCTGCTCGACTGCATTCGCTTGCATGTCGTCCCGTTGTCAAGCCACTTGGTGTTGCGCTTTCACTTTTTTTCAAGTTTTTATTGTTATTCTTTCCGTTCATTGACCTCCCAGTAGAATAGTTTGATTATTGTTGTTGTCTTACGATACGATAAATAGCCATTAAGCAAATATTTAAATTATTTGCATGTGAATGCAAGTAGGAAACAATATTGGAAATATTAAATCTGACAATGGGTTCAAACTGTTATCGAGCTTGTACATTGCTGATTCGAAAAACAGTTTTAACTATTGCTGCAAATGAGTACTGGACAACTCAAACATGTTGAATAGATCCGAGAAAAATAGCTGTATGCAATATTTTGATGATCAGTCGAACTGGTTTAAGTTAAATTTCAGTGGGAGGTGGGGTGGTATGATGCTGGAATGAATGGAAATTTGTTCTCGTCCGATAACATATATGTATATCCTAAAAGATATATTTCACCAAGTATTATCTTCGTTGTAAACCGGCCATAGAAGCTTTAAGATTTAAGTATTTGGAGAACTCGAGTGTATGTTATGTTCACTTCATATATTCCAAATGAGCGGTTTTTTTTTACTGAAAATCGCTTGTGTGAGTCTTTAAACTTTTCGCTTTTTGAATTTCACTCATGTACTTAAATAAATAAATATGTAGATTGTTTTTGCATTTTTTCCTCGAAAAATGTATGCAACATTTAACAGAAGCGTTTAAAAAAAAAATACGGCCTGCCTTGTCTATTAATAATTCATTTTAATTTATGTCTTAAAAACTATATTCAATCTCATAATTGCGAGTATTTTTATATATAGTCTGCATTGATCTTGAATGTGATTCCTCATCATTCAAGTTTAAAAAAAAAAATCCATCAAGTTTGAGAACTGTCCACAAAATATGAAAAGTTAACAATTTGATTGAAAAGTCTTAGACTTAACAAAAGCTGATGTTTTTGGGGTGGCATCACAAAGAAGCCTTTCAACGAAAGTAGGAAAAATATTCAATCAGCTGCAGCTGCTTCTAATGTCTGTTGGAAATAGAGAGGCATTTGCATGTGCTAAGCAGGATCAAGCATGCGAAGCAACAGCAGCCAACTGATTGAGTCATTTCTCCAGACAATGCCGCGACCGCCGTCTGTGAAAGTGATCGTGATACGAGATGGAGGCCGCAGATGCCGCGCTGCACGCACATCTCAAAGATACATTTTCCCCTTTTTATTTTTATCTCTTTTTATTCGCGGCATTCAACCGATCATCCAAATAACAACAAACATTGACGAGCGGCAGATTTTTGAAATAAAAGAGGGAGAACATTGTCCTTATTATCGGTACATCCTTTGTTGCTGCTTTGTTAGCTTTGATCGTTGCTACTTAGAATTTTTTTTTTAATGCTGCGTGTTTTTCCTCTTCACTGCGTTTTGCGCTGACAACACAGAAACTCTTACATGACACTCAAACGAGGTAACAACCGAAACACTATGCCAAATGATATGTATTTTATCAATGGCAATAAGTTTTAAAAATAGACCGATGTGTATTATGTTTTTTTTTTTTTTTTAATTTTACAAGTTAAGATAAGTTTTTATGCTGAACACGTCCAAACATAATAAGTTTATAGGATTAAAAACATTTCGTTACAGAAGGCAAAGTAAGTATTGTCAAAATTTCAAGTTGATCTGTTAAAAAATGTTCAATTGGAATCCGAGACGTTATGGGGATTTCTTTCATTATGAGATGCAACTCCACCACTTTCCTGGCCAGCCGGAACTGCAACGATTTCCACCAATCGAGCGGGTATACCGACGACCTTTACCGCCTTATATCCAGCCCGATGAAGCCACCAATATTCTGACCAATGATGCGAATGATGATTCAAATCACGGGGTTATCTTTAAAAAGCGATGCTATATAGCATCTGTCATTTTTATACTGGTCTCCGTTTTCCAGTGGCTGCTATTTTCAATCCTAATTAAGCAGCAGGATATTTTTGTGCTTCCTGGATTTTTCTGCTTGGTTCTGGCATTGCTTTCACTAGTGTTACTCACATTTTGTCAGTGGCTAAGCTCAAAGCTGTGGATTGGCTTCATTTTTTCCGCAATCTTTGTGGAGACTGTGGCCTGGGGGTTGGTGCTGCTGCTGGCCGAGAGATCGCCGCTGAACATCCTGGCAGCTGTTGCTGCTGCTGCAATTTTGCAGGTGTTGTGCCATTTGCTCGGAGCTTGGCTCCCTAAGATGGTGCTGCCCGGCGAGATTACATTGGCGATGTTCCTCATTCTGTTTATTGCAATAGGCATTATTGTACTTACAATGCTCATTGTCACCGATCAGCCCATGTATCAGACTATATATTATGGTTTGGTTGGCGTTGTAACGATACCCATGGCCTTGTATTATGCCCAAATCGTGCATGGCCGACGACGCTTGTTGCCCTTGAAGCAGTTCTTAAACTGTGCCATTAGCATTTATATTCACTTTGTTCTGTTCTTCATTGTATTCTATCACATTATTTGGATTTACAAATGGTGAGAACGTTAATAAAAAAAAAAGTTTCATTAAAAAGTGATTTACTTCAAAATTTGATCGAAAAGAAGAAAATTATAAAGAATTATTGAAACTTCTGCTAAAAGGAATATATTTAAAATAATATTGTGTTCTTTTAATCATTGAAAAATGTTAAAAGCTAATGGCAATGATTTGCATGCATATTAACATGCAATCAGAACCGAAATATTATCCAAGTTTTCAGGGGTGTCAAAATCAAATAATTTAGTAATAAAAATATACTAAAGATTTTTTTACTTAATCGGTGCATGATACTTAAGCTAGAACTCAAACAAAGTTAAATTTATAGTGTATTTAATTTTATGTTCAAGACAATCATTTCTTTGTTTCTTATTTAAAGAAAATACCGTCTAAATATATTATTGCCAACTATATACTATCGTTGTGAGTCAGACGTCACATATCTCTCGATTTACATGTCATTCGCGTCATAATTCAAATAACGATTTAGCAAAATTTGAATGTGAACTAACATATAGGATGTATTCAGGATATAATCAGGCACTGCCACAAGCGCAACAGCAGCAACAGCAACAACAGCAGCAGCAGCAGCCGCAACAGCAACAACAGCAAGTACAAGATATAATTTTTATGCGCAGTGGAGCACCGAGGCAACAAGAGGGGGACCCGAATTTAGTTGTAGTTGTAATTCCCGATGCAGTGCTGCGATTATTTGTGCGAAAGGTCTATCTGCTTGGTCTAGTCTTTGTATTGGTTGCATCGATCGTCTGGCTGGTCATCGCGGCTACTCAGTTCAACTTCAGCGCAGCCGTACCCGTACCCTACTACGTGTGGCTCATCGTGGCGTTTATTTTTTTGCTAATACTACAGTGCTGTCCGAAGACTCGTTACATATTTCCCGTTAACTGGACACTGACGCTTGGTATTGTACTGTTCGTAATACTAGCGGGTGCCTGTTTCTCGCACTTAGGCTCCGCGCTCTTGTTGTTGCTGGGGCTAGTGTTGGCGGCTTTTGGAATGGTTATATTGCACCTCTTCGGAGCGCTATGCCCTCGTAAGGCGCTGCCAGGTGGCCTTATAACTGCCTGCCTTTTGCTTGTACTGCTGATACTGTTGGTGGTGTTTATGTTTCTTATGATGTTCATTTTAAATCCAGTCTTTGGACTTGTGTTCTTCCTCATACTGTTGTGTGTGGTCTGTATCACAGTACCCCTCCATTCGCAATTTATCAATGGACGTCTACAGTTTGTGCCACTCTTTGATATGCTTGTGAGCTCCCTCACTATCTTCATTGATTTTGTCATGATCTTCTATTGCATATTTTATATTTACACATACTCAGGACTTGTAAGCAACTATTCGGAATAGTTTATCAAATTTCGTATGTGATACAAATAAATAAAGTGAAATGAAAAATGAGTCTGTGAATTCTCTATATTATTTACCACGACTCGAAATAAAAACTACGGATGTCCTTTTAAAGAACTATATGTAATCAGAAACTTTAAGTTGAGTTTCTAAAACAATATTACCCACTGCTTAATGTCTATTAAAAAAAATATTCTAAATACAGTAAATTATATGGGAGCAAGACAGTCAAAAATAAAACAAATTAACAAATTTTGCAAGGCATATTTGTTTACAAGTATTCAATCCAAATCAACCACATCAAGCCCTATAATACATTGAAGAAATTTGATTAGGAAGCGTTTTACTTTGATAACCTTCGGTCATGGTGTCCGTCTGATCCGTATGAATAAAATTTTGCACATATCTTGGACCATGTATTCGTCAGACAAAGTGTCAATATATGGGCGCAAAATAGCAGAAGGCCGGAAAATCGATAGCAAGTCGACAGATCTCAAGGTTTAAATCGATAAACCACAAATGTTACTCACCTTTGGCAATTAGAGTCAAAAAATAGATAGATACTTCCTTCAGCCCCGCCTTTTAAAAGACTGAAATGCGTATATATTAAAGTTTTTGAACTTGAGCGATACAACTTGGTATCAAGATAGCGCTAAGATGGTAGTATTTTTACATTGATTTTGATTGCACGTCCACACACGCCGCCCGCAACCCCCTGCTTTTAAGACAGGAAAAATCTATATCTTAAACAGTTTTGATCTAGAGCTGTCAAATTTTGTAAGAAGATAGCTGGTGAAGTCCTTCAAGGATCAGTTTAAAAAAACAAATGTTTTGTCACATGCTTTAATAGAGTATTTCACCATCGGCTTTAAAGTTTTCAGTTGTCTTGTTTAAAAATAAACCATTATATTAAGATGAGTTTTGAAACTATTGTCAACTCAAAAACATAAATTGTGTGATATTTATTCGATTATAATTATTTATTTATATATTTATTTACAATTCCAAACTCTTACTTTTGTTTAATGGTTCCTTTTCAAGCGGAGGTCTTCGGCTCACCAACCGATATGGGTATACGACACGGTGTAAGAATCTATTTACTTAGCATGCTCTTGGCAGCCCTTGCGTTGCTACAGTGGATAATCATTGCACACTATTCGAATTGGCGCATATATAAAACACCACCGGTGCGATATGGCTATTGGCTGATGGCAACATTTTTCGGGATATGTGTGCTCTCGTGCACGTCCTTTGGACGCAAGTTTCCTTATAATGTGGCTCTTATGTTCGTGATTGTCGAGACCTCTACGGTGTACATTGCCATTGAGCAGCAGAATACGAAGGGAATGCTGGTCAATATGTATGCTGGACTAGTTGTTCTTGCTTTGGTAATTACCTCGATATTCTATGGTGCTTACTTCTCTATGCGATGGATACCAGGCGATTTGATGTTAAGCCTAGTAGTCGCAACCTCCAATATAATGATGATCACATTCTTTATCAACGCCTACGTTTTTGATAGCCCCACTGTATACGGAGTTGTACGTAACTATTTTGCTCTGACTGCTGTCATGATGATCATGTACACGGCGACCATTATACACGATCGACAATACGTTGTGCCAAAGAATGAATATCTGTTTCTCAGTGTTCTGCTCTTCTTTGGACATATGATACTTCACGAACGCGTTTTGGCCCTATCCCTGACATACAACGCGAAATGTTCCTCAACTGCCGCAAAAGCCCCTTAATTAATTAATAATGTTATTTTATTGAATTTAATTGTTAACTACAACTGTAAAGCTGAAGGGTTCATTATTATTGAATTTTAGACATCACTGTTATATAAGTTACTATATTAGCATATTATAGAAATTGTTTTGAAAAAAAATCAACAATAAAGACCGTGTAATATAATATGAAAAAAGTATTATATGTTGTTAACCGTAAAGAGCTAAATAATTTATTTTTGGTTGCGATATTAAACTATATTCTCTGTAAGGCCTTCGGCAAACGATTTTACAACAGCTACCACAGCGTTCAAAAACTTTCCAGCGAAATATCTTCAAAACATGTCATTGTTGAAGAAGCTCAATTCATTGCTTTATTGTTTTAAAAGTAAACCTGTAGAATATATATATTTTTTTTTGTTCGATTGCATTGAGGGAAAGGCGCGTGTTACGCATTTAACGAGGCGTGCGCCAAGTCTCAGACAATGTAAATCCAATTGATATAAATAAGAAACAGACAATGTTATATTTCGATTGTTATTGACAGGGATTGTCAGGCTTTTGTTCTTACGAACAGATGACTCAATTGAAACAATTCACTGGGAGTAGCTTACAATTACAAAGAGATAGCGAAAGATGTCAATCAGTTCCCAAATTAATAAGCATTTGTTTACAGCAAGTTGAAGCATTTTTTTATATAACTGCACACGAAGGCACACTATATTTAAGCAAATACAAAATATATTTCTTATCTTGATTTTATTTTATTATTTTTAAATATCACTTGTTTATTATTATTAATTGATTTTACATATTATGAATGCGTATACAATTTTATATTTATTGCATTCTGTGATCGAATACAATATACGAAAATATGAGCCTGTTGTTGTGCACCTGAGAATATTTAAATATTCTTATTTACACACCTGTTGTATGTTCCCCCATGAAAGAAAGCTTTTTGCAAGTCAGCTTGAATATACTTCCCGACTTTTTAAATTTAAATTTTATTCCAATTATTCTAAAATTGAAGGTACAACGGGAAAGCTGGATGTGTTATATGCAAATTATAACTCTAACTTAAATTTGTTGAATACATTTTTAAAATACTTAGTTCTTAATGTTCCTTAATTATTTTAACATTTTTGGATCGCTAATACACTCTTGATTATCTATTCTTACACATACTCTACAGGATTAAGCTCTTTAAATCGTGCTGGTTACTCAGAATGTTGGGAATAATAAAAACTAAACATTTTTTCAAAATATAAAATGCATTTATTAATAAATATTAGTTATATTCAAAGATCTCGCTTTCTTAGGTACAATGCAAACACTTCCAACCTTTAAATCTCAAGTGCCTTCCCATTCTAGTATTCTGACTCGAAGTTTATTATACAATCTACCCCTTTGTAAAAATTTGGAGGGACACACGGGCATCGATTTAAACTGGATTAAAAGAGTAGCTACAATTCTTATCAAATTTACATAAAGTATCTCTGCGGCCTCAATTGGGCGCCGCTTTAAGCTGGCGTAACTCAATTCTGAAGGAAAGCAGGAACAGGATTAATAGGCTCGCCAATGGGCGCTTGCCACTGTCCAAAGGCAAATAACAACAATGAGCGGCAGCTGGCGCAAAACAAAGGATGCCGAGGCGTTCGCGAGGTGCTGAACAATGGCCTGAGGCATTAGTAGCGAGTGCCGCAATTTCGATCCCGATCCTTATACCGATCCACTTAAGGTCCAAGCGAGGCGAATAACGAAAAAACATTAAGAACCATTTATGTATAAGGAAACTCGTTATGAGTCACACAAATCTCCGTTGTCCAAGCTGTTTGTGTCTGCATATGTAATATTATTTCTGTATATGTGTGTGTGTGTGCAGCTATTTAGGGCATTGCTTCGATCAAACAACCCCCCACCCCTTATCCCTTTTGCCTAGAGTCGTCGCGGTCAGTCGCGAAAACAATCAGCGGGCATAATGTTGATTATGATGAGTATGAGAATCCCTATGACTATGACTATGTTGATGATGATCTGAGAATGCAAGGGAGAAAGCAAGAGTGGGTTGCATGGAAGGAGGGAGGGAGGAAGGCCAGCGCCAGAAGCTTATCGTCGTTACTTACCTTTCGGAAAAATCTTGCACGAAAATCGTGGGAAATTATCCAAAAGCGCATATCGAATGCAATTAAACGGCCGCGATTCGCGGTGGTTGCTAACACGCACTTGGCAGCACCACCACCACCGACACCACCAACAGCAACAGCAGCATTATGAACGTATATTTGTCATATAGGGTGGAAAATGCCAATGCGGAAAACTTCGCCATCATCAGCCGTAAAAAGCTGCGCGCATTTTCTATAATTTTCACCCCAAAAACCTTACCTAACGCTTGTTGCGCGGTCAGCGAAAGGAAACGAAAATTTGTGATTTACCTTTCCGGTGACAAAAATGTTGCTGCTTTGTGCGGAAGTGTTGCAACTTGAAACTGCTACGGCGCCGCTTACCTCTCGTAACGACTTTGCGTGGTGGCATTATCGTAGGTAGGCGGCAAACGTGGGAAAGTTTTCACAGGCAACAGGCGGCTGCCTAATGAAATGCAACAAAATGTGTCAGTCCTTACTGCGATTTGTACGCTTTGATAAAAAGAAACTCACTCAGAGGGTGGTGGAATTTATCGCTCAGCTGAAACATATGTCACAATTACAAAAAAAATTAAAGGTCTCCAAATAAATAATTAAAGAAAATTTTACAAAATTCAAGTACCGTGTAAAAAAACAGTGAAACAATTTAAGATTAAAGTTAAAAATAATAGAAATGTATATTCAAAAAGTCTTGTATTAAGGATGTAACATATAAAAGTGATTGTATTCGTATAATACATATTTTTGTACTATTTATAAACAAAAACTGTCTTGTATTTTGTTAATATGGTTGAAAAACTTTAAGTTTAGCATATGAGATAAAAAAAAGTAAGTTATGTAGTTCTGCCTTAATATGAATAGTTTCACTCAAACAGCTCCATGTCTAATAGAACTATGCAACAACATAGAAAAAATGTTTCTTCGGACTTTCTTTTCGATTTCGGCTCAGTAAAAACTAAACAACAAAAAATTTTCAGATGAATAATTTTTCAACATGCGATTTCTTAAACATTTTTTTTTGCTCCAATTTTCGAAAGTGATCTTTAAACAGAACATAAATACAATTGCAAAAAATCAAAATCTGTCATATTAAAAAATAATCTTTAGTATACCTTTCTTTTTAAGAAAAATTACCAATCGATAGCAGTACAACTTAACGGACTTAAAATTCATTTGCAAACTGGCATACCTCAAACAAACAACAGAGCGCTAAAAACCTGGCCAGAGCCATTTTTAAGCCATTAATCCAGCCTCTGTGCTTGCTGGACGGCCTCAATTTTTTGGCAAGACTTGCAGCACCCGACTCGACATTCCTTCAATGTTGACAAACTGCCTCGAAGGGGTCGATTCGTGAGGAGTGGGAGAGAAGTTAAAGTCCGTGATTCCACGTCGACCAATGGCAATTGGTTTAGCAACACCATTATCATCAGCGTATCATTGACAGCGTTCTCTCGTTAATGCGAAATAATTACAACTTGTTCGCACATCATTCACTCAAAAGAGCTCCGAAGATGAAAATAAAAAAAAAATTTCTGTCAGCACATTGTCTGTCCTCGACAATACTGTTCTCCACTACCCCGTTTGAGTGTCGCTTTTATTTGTTTGCCAAATGACGAATGTGGCCGCTGATGATGACGAAAACTTCAGTTTGAAGCAAAAAACGAAAAGCGAGAAGGCGACACTTGCCTCATTTATTTGAATTTTGCAGCAGTGGGCGCAAATAAGTGTCGGCAAAATTTCAAAGTCGACATCATTAACACCAAGCTCGCCATTTTGGTAAACCAACTCGATGGAGTCGCTGAAGCCGCTGTTGATTGATGTACAAGTTGAGTTTGAGTTGAGTTTTGTACTCGTAATTGAGTGAACCCTACCAGATGGTACCGTCTGCTACCCTCACTAGAAATAACGCCTCAAGGGTGTATGTATGATCCAGCTACTGTCTCTTGTTATAGATGTTGTTGTTGTTGTTTTAGTCGTTCGTCTATGCTAATTTGTTATTTTAAACATGTTTGTTTGCTTTCCCAAAGAAAATATTGACAAAAACGTACGGCTGCCGGCCCAAAGTAGAAACTACTGCAACACTGCTTACACCTGAGGCAAATATATTGTTTATACTTGTATGTTAGTATATATATGTCTATTTGTATATACAGTCATGCTGCGGGTAACGGCAACAACAAACAAGCAAGCCAATTAACGCAAAAGATACAATTTGAATTCGTAATGAATTTCGTATTGAGCTTCTTTGTTTTTTTTTTATTTTGCCAAATCGTCGGTTGAAAATTTAAAAACAAACAATTATGGCGTAATAAATTATTCTAATTTTGTTAAACAAAGTTAGCAATTATTGTAGCATGACCAGCAGAGTGTGTTAAGAATTAAATTAATATAATTAAAATGAGTTATATAACTAAGATATTGAGCTAAATATATTAAGTTATATTAAGTTCTTGAATGGTTTAATCAATAAGCCAATATATATTCTATAAAAATAAAATCTAAGAAAAGTGAAATTAATATTTTATACCCAAAACACATTTACAGTTATATGTATGAGAATTTAAGTTTCAAATCTTAGACTATTCATTTTGAAATAACTGTTTTAAGAACAAGTTTATTACCACTTGATGTAACGACACATATTTACTTCTTATCAAGTTATTTAAATTTTCAAGTTATCTCATTTAAATATCAGTTACAAACGTGTAAGTTCCATTGTATGACCATTGAACTACCCTTAACCCAAACAAATGCAATTTTAAATCACAAAAAATAAAAAAAAAGAATGAAGAATAATTGCTCAATGATTGTCCAGTTAAGTGTCCGCTCTCATGAACTTACAACGTGTTTTTATTTTGGGTTTTGAATAACCTCATTATTCACTTTCCTTTGTAGTTTTAAGTAATTTCTTGAACTTAGCGAGCCCTTGGCAGCCCACAGGCAGTCTAGTCAACAAAAAAAAGAAAATTGAAACTATCCCAAAAAACACGCTTAAGAGATAACAAGTTTTGTACCCCAATAAGCCATAACTCAACACACTAATTATGAGTTATGAAACAAAAGGGGTAAATAGGCACAAAACGCAAAACCAATTGCACATTGACTTCAACACGTTTTGGCCAGCGCTCATAATCGAGTTCGAGTAAGATTTGGACTTATAGTTTAAAAGGGCCCAAAGGCAAAACCGGACTGCAAACTAAACTAACTGGTTGCATGCACAAATATTAAATTACCACAAATTTGTCGGCGCAGCATTAATGCAATAATTAAAATCAAGTTGCCAAGATGTAGAACAGGCGACTGCAGGCAAAAGACAATTGCAGATCCAGATCCAGAGAAAACGGAAACCCAAACCGAAACACCAACTGAAAGACCCTAACCAACAACTCGACAACCCAGCACAGACATTCAGACACAGACGCATCGTATTTGGCTTCCGTTGAAAGTCATGTAACTTATTTCTTGTTACGCTTGAGAAATTCCTTTTTTTTGCGGCTCTACAGTTGACATTGAAACTGAAGTTGCAATTGTAACACAAAACTCAACTGGGCTCAAAACTAACCCAAAATAGGTTTCGGAAGCTGCGGTCGGCACCCCGAAACTGGTAGCTATACCGGCAGCTATACCTTATAGGATAGACGCCCCTTTTTGTTCGCCCAGCCAAATGTGTTTCCAATTTGTACGCGCTTCTCTTTATCCTTATCACATCGAGTGGCACTCGTGAGAGAATTCAGTCGACTCGACCGCAAGTCGAATGCGGTGACATCCTTTTAATGCGACACCACCTCAGCAGGCGTCCCTGTATCCCCGTATGCCCGGACCACCCCTCGCTCTAAATCTGGATTTTAATTATACTTGACAATGTTAAGGGAATTGATTTTCGATATTTGATCATTCGCTGCGGTTAGTTAACGCTCTTTAGCCACCAAACGCAAGAGAGATAGTGTGAGAGAAATCGAGAGCGAGACGGGAGGGAGAAATGCAATGCACACGACCATATCCATATGAAATTACAACGATACAACAAACACTTGAGTTGCATTTCCGCAGCTAAATGTGATAATGGGCCAGCAACGTAGCAACTTTGAGGCGTCAGAGTCTAGTGACACAAGCAGACGCAGCCGAGGTGTGGCAAGTTTTGGTCCTTATAAGCCGACGCATAATTTACATAACTGTGTGTGTGTGTGTGTGTGTGTGTGTGAGACACTGACACTGAAGACAGTAAGTTTAGCATATAAAATTTATGAGCTCAGTCGTTAATAAGGGAGGTAACTATCGCCTTGGTTTGTAAATGATCAAATGTCTTTCCATAGACACTGGTCTACAAAATAAGAATTATTTTTTTAATGTATAATATGAGTCTTTTAGTGTACGACTTAAGCTTTAATTTTAGACCTTAAAGATGTTGTATATGTATATGCGGTATTACGACATTTTGTTATTTATTTACAGCTACAACTTTTGGACTTAAAAGCGAATAAACTTATGCAAAATTTGAATTTTGTTACATTTTTGTCTGTTAATCCTGTTATTATATTTATTTAAATATTTAAAAAAAATAAATAAATACTAAGAATAACCAATAATAATTATTGTGTTAGAATACATTTGTATTTATCAACTGAACTGTTTATATTAATAATATACACCATTTTGAAGTCGCAACTTTAGCTTAGACTATTTTGCGATATGTAAGTCCTATTTACCTAACTTGCCTGAAAATTGACACATCTCAGATTTATCAAAACGCATACGTTCATTAGAATCTTACAAAATATACTATTTAAACTCATAAGCTGGTAGCTTAAGCAAAACCTCAGATTTAGTAAGTGCTTAGTGCGGGTCTTAGTGCCCAAAAGTCTGGCCAAAAACCGAAGACATGCATACTACCTAGTCAGATAGTCTGAGTTTGAGGTTTGAGGCTTAGTACGGTTCGTAGAAAATTATAGAGTTCAGGGAGTCGTCGTCGCACTGTCTAAGATCTTCCACTTGAGCAGTCATAAAACAGGTAAGTGAAAAAAATAAATATTGCCTACCTGCGAGTCCGAAAAAAAGGGAACGCCTAAACTAATTGAGACCGCCCTCATTGAATAATTTCAGACATTTTTCTCATTGTTTTGCTGCAGAGATTTTACTTTTATTTGTATTTTTATTTTTGTGAACTCTACAGACAGAATGGTGCCGAAATGGGTAATGATGATGTATGGGTAATTTGAATGATTAATGGAGTGCGCTTTATGTCAATGTTCCGGTTGGTCGATGGTATCGTTAAGATATTTTTTGTTGTGTGTTGGTGTGTGGCATGCGTAAAAAGGATATCGTGGCCATAGCTATGGAATTTAATTAAAATATTTTTATGGTAGCACGAAAAAAGGTGCGTTAAGGTATTTTTTGAGGTTAGTCAATGCTGGGTATTTGCAGAAAAATTATAATTATTTGGAGGATCGAATGGAAATGAAAAATGTTGAAAAGATTTTTAAAAGAATCTATCTCTCTCCAAATCAAAAAAATATTTAAAAATAAATCAAAAGGAAAAATGTTAAAAAAAAACATTAAACCGCGAATATTCAATAAAAAATATACTACTACAAAAATTACAAAAAAAAATTAATTTTGAGGTTCGGAAGGGTATTTGGATACTACGAAACCTATAAAAATTATAAAAATTCCTGGCAAAACTAAAAAAACCAGCAGTTAAAATTTAAAGTACCCGTGAGATTTGTGGCCTCGAACTGTTGTAATCGTTATGAACTATCTGAACCTGTTACCGATGCTGACTGAGTGGAGTGGGTGAGGACGAGAGTGTGGACGGGTGATAGGTTGACCAAAAAGGCGCCACATCCTTTGCTGGCCATAATCAGCACACAATCAGCCAACGGATGGACAAGCCAACCACTGCAGCGGATGGCGAAAATTAACGTTTATTTTTTAATAAATTACGTATAACGCAAACATAGTGAGAGAAAGGAAAGCAGAGTATTGGAGTGAAATAACGAGAGTGGGCTGTATATAACGCAATGTAACGTGACGCAAAACGCATTATGTCATATCGCTGATTGAACCAACCATCCGAACCGAACGAATTCAGCGAACCAAGCGAACCGGGCGAATATTGGCGAAATGTTGGCCTAGAACAAAAGGCCAGGTCAGGCAATGAGACTGGGCCTGGGCTTGGGCCTTGGTCTGGGACACGGCCAAACGGCTGCCCTGTGGTCATTAAAATTTTATATTTTAATTTGATTTTCCTGGCAGTGGCCAAAAGAATGTACGTATGGATGTGTGTGTATGTACATGGCAATAATAATCATCATGTAACGAGTTTGAACCCGAGGGCTAAGCGGATCAGCGACGCGACCGGCGTTAAAATTGGCAAGTCTTCTTCTACTATTCAATTTTATTCTTTTCTGATTTTTATTTTTTTTTGCTTTTGCTGCTGCTGTTATCTACTTAGCGGATTATTGTGTACAATTTTATAATAATACCCATCTCTATCTATTTGTCGAGCCTAAGCCCTGATTGAGTTTGAATAGCAAGCTGCCTTTTCTCCCTTTTCCCCCTTTTCTCCACTTTATTGGTGCACACTTCTATAAATGTAGTCGATGCGTTTTCATTTCGCAATTCCCAATACTCAATTGAGAAGCGTCGGCGAGTTTTCTTTTGAGCAGCAAGCAACTGCAACGCGTGCATCAATCAATTGTATCCGAGTGATCTGTCTGTGTTTGTGTGTGTGTGTGTGTATATCTTTGTCAATGTCGTGTCTTCAACTCCTTTTCGTGAACATGTGCGGATTTATTTCTTTCACTTGCCATCGTCCATTGAATGCGCGGCTTATTCGATTATGTTCCGTACAGTCGTCGCTTTCATTTCATTTCAACACAATGATTGAGCGCGAGTTATCATTCACGTTTTTAGGCGCACCGTTGACACAAAAGGGAGACGACGTATTCGTATTCGTTTTCTTTATTCATTATTCCTCTTACCTTGTTCCTCGAGGACGCACATTAAGTGCAAGCGGCTTAAGCCACTCCAAAAGCCGCCAGCGAGCGGATGTGTGAAGATAATTGTCAAGGCGGTCTCGACACGGATTGGATATTGGGACCTCTTTCATATTTTCTTTTCCTCAACGTACACGATTTTATTTTTTAATTAAATTAAATAAAGAAAACATTAATATGACAATTTTGCTAGGTCTTCTATTCAACTCAATTTACTGAGTGGCTTATTAAATTAATATCCAAGAACTGTTATTGGCAAAAGGCAGCTGATACAATTAATATCCAAGCACTGTTATTAGCAAAAGGCAGCTGATACAGTTCAAATAATAAAGTTGAGAACAAAATCTTGGAAAAATGTTCTATTCGACATTTCTTAACTTAAATAAATTAATATCTTAAGCTACAACTTAAAATACATATTTATTTTTATTTTTTAAACAAGAAACAAAAAAATGATTGAAAAAGCTCTTATAACAAAATAAAACAACAAGGCTCTAGTCGAGAAATCCCGACTTTGTGACTAGGTGATACTCTGCACCCTTTCTTTAGCACAAAACCATTATACCCTTTTAACCAATTTTTATTGGGTATATAAAATGTATGAGTTAAGAAATAAAGTTTTAAATGTAAAAAAAAATGCTAAATTTGTTAAAATAATATTTTTTGTAATTTAATTTTCTGGCAATTAATTTTAACATAATGATGCATAAAAAAAAACACAAAATGGCGGCAGGCAGCCAACAAAATGGCGATAGCGATGTCGATGGTCGCTTACAGCATTCGCTTTAAGTGCGGTGACCCCAAACACATACATATGTACATTAGGGTGGTCTTTAAAAATTTAAATCGGTGTACACCGAAACACACATATGAACGGACATGGTACACTCAACCATTTATTGATAAATATTTACACACATTTTTTTCAAGCCCCTGCGACTTTTGATCGTTGAAATAAACAATCCGCCAGCAGCAGGCACAATATCAACAACAAATTTTTGTTGTTATAAATTATGTTTGCTCAAAATTTATGCCTTTATATGTATGTATGTACACAAATATGTATGCATGTTTGTGCGTGTATGTGCGTGCATGTGTGTGTATGTGTTTTGGTCCAATATTAATACCTCCATAATTAATGAGCCTTTGCCAGCGTCGTGTACAAAATGCATGTGCCCAAGCCACCAACAACATAACATTCGCCCTTCCCCTGCCCATTCCTTTGCGCGTCTGCATTGCTGCAACTAATATTAATGGCACCCCCAATGTCCGACAACATGTGATTGTGTGTGTGTGTGTGTGTTTGTTTATGTTTTCATATGTGTTGTGGCTGACAGCATCTGTCAGTTGCCAATGTGCGTGGCCTGCAACTCGCTGTTCTGGTTCGCGTTCATAATGTCAACTGTCCAGCGGCTTGAACCAACATACAATATCAACCCTGAATCATATAACCAGCAGCCGCCACCACATTAAAATAATAATTATATATTATATTATTATATTTAATATTACCATGCTAGTCAGAACTGTTTCCCTTATAAATATATTTAAATAAAAATAAACATTTATTAGCCTGGCAAAATCCTAAGAAACATCTTAAAGAATAAGATTTGTTGTGTGATTTTTATTCATCTGATTAAACAAAAACTTTTAACTTAAAAATACAACTTCAATCTTCAATTAATCTACGTAAGTACTTTATTTTACTTTAACGGTTGCTGATTTAATAGGCTTGAAAACAAACACACAAAACTATTATTTTGCGTCGTTAAATAATCTGAACGTTTTATTAATTAATTTATAGCACCCATATTCCCTCAAAACCAAACTGTTGACTTTGGTGAGAAATTAAAAATTGTGTAGCAAATATATTTTTTCGCATGGCCAGGTTATAGTCGCAGCATGCACATTCAGAGGCAGTTTCCCACACCAGCTGGGTTGTCTACTACTAGCTCGGCTTGACTGGGTCCGGTTCTAGGATACGGACACACAACACGATCACAACAACTGCATCGGCAAAGGCAACGGCAACGGTAACTAAAACTACATTCTAGGCACCTCAAACTCCCCTGGGTGCAATTTCTGCAGAAACTACAGAATCGTCAGATTTTTCACACCTTCGGCACGACATGAAGTCTAGCGACAAAGTCATCTGATTAATCGCCATATATCGATCAGTTCTCTCTCTCTCTCTCTCTTCCATTTTGTCTAGTTCCCAGAGGCATTTGTAGACAGCCTGGCAGGACGAAGTTAATGTGTCTGCAAGAAGTTTGGCAGCCCCGCTGGTACAGCTAGCCAGCACCTGTGCGAATCCTGGGACGTTTCAGGTGTTCACATTAGTCACAAGCACAGACTGAGAGTCGGCAACCAACACGGGCAACACGGGCAACCGGCAACAGGCAACAGGCAGGAAGGACAACGACGAGAACATTAACGAGCCAGGCAGTTAGACGCTGTCGACTTTTCGCATGATGCAGCACTATGCATGGTAATTTTATTTGGGAGTGGAACGAGAATGAATATGACAAGTGCTTTTATGCCCAACTTTGCGACAGTCACGGCCATTTAAAGAGCTCTGAAGTAATGAGAGAAAATATGCTGCAAGCAAAATGCCACATCATCGAGCCAAAGTAAATTTATAAAGCTGATTTATGAGAGTTGATCGAGGTTAGGCTGAGCGACCCTAAATGGTCAGACAATCGTCAATGTCCTTTTTATATAACAAATGAATAATAGCTGGCTAAGCTTGTTTATAACGAGCTTAATGTTATGTGTAATAATGCAAACACTAGAAAGGGAATAAGTTCTTAGACAAATCATTTCTTCTTCTTCTTTTGTGTTATGTATATATGTTAAAACCACTTGGAAAAATCTAATTTAAAGCAACAGAAGTACTTTTATGTTAGCCATACGTAAAAAGTATGTGACTTTACAATTATAATTGAATTTTGATGCAATATGCATACAATAAAAGTACAGAATTTAAAAGCGAATAGTTTTGAATGGCTTATGAAATTGTAAAAATAATATTTAAACACAGCACCAAGTCAAAATAATATGAACATTTACAGAATCTTTGAAGTTTAAGCACGGCAAGCGAGAGATGGCCATTAATTACATACAAATTTAAGCATATTTAACGTATTTCTTTTTAAGAGCAGCGTTTTGTGGACAAAAATAATTTTGTGTGTTGAACAATTGCATATCAAAGTGATATGTTTTTTCAATATAGATGGTTTGTATTACTAAGATTCGTATACGTTTCCAGATATTCTCACATACCATCACTACTAAGCATATTATTAACAAAATCAATGCAGAACGCGGTTCATGAAAAGGTTTTATCAAATTTATGTGCAGTTTATAAAACATTTTATGTGTTTTTTTAAATATGTGGCATATTCTCCAGTCCAACGACCGTCAAGATACGGCTTTCGAATAATATTAGCCACGTTAAGTTTGTTGTGTTTATCTTCTACACCAAATTGACTTTTAGCTAGTTATATTATAGGTTATAAATATTTAAAGTAAGTTGCGTCGATTTGCTTGTGACTGCCAAAATTGAATTTGTATTTATTTCGAATATTTAATAAGACACAGCACTTTAACTAATTAATATTTAAATAAACGAATCGTCGGCGGCGGTGGCGGTAGCGGTGGCGGCGACGACGAACCAACAACAACTCATAAAGATTCAATAAACCAGAACACGGACCCAATATGGGGCGCGTCCGATACGTCCCCATCCTGCTCCAGCGCCCCCTAAAAGTGCTTGTCACTCTAATGCTTTGTGCCCAGAAGAATAATCGATACAGAATTTGGTGCTCTGCAGTCCGACTTAAGTTCTCAACCGCTTTATCAACTAACGATTTTATTCGATTTAGTCTTTAAAGTCTCTCTTCAGGCAGCGCGTCGACTAATTTTCATAAAAAAACGATCCATTTTAAAACCCAAAAAAGAATAGGTGTGAAGTATTAATAAGACGTCAACGAGAAAACGATAGCAAGCGGCTTTTGTCTACAATTATTCAACTCCTTGTTTGGATCTTTTTCTAGTGTAATACTGATATTTTGAGACTTTATAGCTTTTGAAATGCATCATAAACTAATAATTCACGAATAGGAAGGTATTTCGTACAATGATTTAATTGTGATTTTATATTAAAAATATTTCTTTTTAATTCATATTTAAAATGCAAATGCAATGTTTTACTGTTTCAAATTCCAACTCAGGAACCAAAATATTTTACTTGAGTGATTTAAATTTAGATTATAGCCTATCGATAACTTTTTAAAAAAATTTTTTTTAATAATTCTTGTTAAGAAATTCCAAATTTCATTTGCATTCTGTAGTGCAGGCAACGGCAAAATGAAATAACTCAATAATAAATTTACATAACTCATTAACACATATGTATAACTTAACAGATTCTGGCACTAGCCATGAAATATCGTTCAAGTATTTGTACTGTGGTCTCCAAAACTGGCACGCAAATAACCACAATTCTCATTTGGTTTCTCGGTGTGGTTGATTTGTTTTTAGTATGTATTTTCTTTCTCCTCTTTGCGGTGCTGGTTCGTGGCCCATCATCAACTTTAACTTGCACTCAATGTCTCACCTTTCGAATGATTTATTAAAGTGTCATTAGTGCACGAGTGCTCGAAAATGAAACGAAACCGAAGCCAAAACGGGTCCAACTGACTCTTTTTGACTTTGAGTAGTAGGTGAAGTTGATGCCGATGTTGCTGCTGTTGCTGCGATTGGAACGTGGAGTGCGGTAATGAAGTTACAAAAAATAGAAACACAAACGATCGCCGCTTGGAAATGGAACCCGATCGTGTAATGGCTGCGTTAAGCAGCCTCTTGTAAATTTAAATTAAGCAAGCATCTCTTTCACTGTCTCTCTCTCTCTCTCTCACTTTTTCTCTCCCTCTCTCTCTCTCTCTAACTCTTTATCTTTCTAAATATCCATGTGTTACCGTTAGTTTGGGGCTATGATCTGTTGCCTTTGACCCAGCGCTTGTGGCTTTCATCATGATTGGATTGCCTCAACGACTGGCATTGATTTATTTTAAACCAAAAATGTGCTAAGTTTTGATGTCGAGGCGAGAAAATTAAGTTGTTGTCGCTTAGTAAGGAAGAATTCTCTACCCCTTCCTTTGACCAGATCTGATAAGGCTCATAAAAGTGACCATCAAAGTTATTTATGGCTTAATGGTGTCCATTGATTTTGCCTAGCGTTAACAGATCAGTGTTTTATATGTCAAATAGTTAATCAGTTGCATATGTATGTGTTCGAATTTGATGGAAATTGGAGAAATGGTTTTTTGAAAGTTTTTCTTGTCTTGTGACATGATACTTCAACGTGCAAGTTTATGAGGAAAGTTTATCGCTGTAGTCCAGCAGATAATTAGACGTAGTAAAGGGTTTGAAGCCAAAATAAAACAAACAGAAAGGCTCTAGTCGAGAAAGACTAGACGATATCCTGAACCGTGTAGTTGGCGCGTACGGTCAGTGCTTGCAAGTGTGTATATGTATATATGCGCATACTGCATACTGCAAACTCAACTTCAATGTTTCATATCTTCTATGTTTTGAAGATGCTTCCTTCTGGCTGTTACATACTTTTGCACAAAACCATTATACCCTTTTTACTTATTTCCAATGGGTTCATGGTATTATAATATTAATATACAAAATTTGTAAGTCATTGAAATATATGCAAAATTTTCAAAATCACTGAAATAACTCAAATTTGGTTGAATTAACACTTTGTTACCATCTTAAGCCCCTAGATTTTGGGAGTTTAATCATTTTTAACTGAATTTAAACGCTTGTAATCATTGTTGAAAGAAAGTTGTTTTAAGTAGAGTTCAGTGTTAAATAAGTTTAATTTACCAAACATTATCCAAGATACTTATTTATAATTCATACCCTTGACCGAGACCCAAAAACTTTTCACACTTTCGACTAGTTTGGGAACTTCCCCTTCATAGACGTGCGATCAAAATACTTTGAACACCTGCGCATGTCACGTAGCTTGTAGCTTTCAGCTCTTGAGTACAAATTGGCAGGTAGCACATCGTTTTCATAACGTATTTTAACACTTTCCGTATCACAAACCGTTTCACGCCGCATTTAAAAGCAATTCAAACAATCCATAAATTTATGATTGTGTATGTATAGAAGGTTTGAAATGGGGGCCCAATCAAATATTCAAATTGATGCTTTTCATCGTTCTTCATAACTTCATCTTTCAAATTAATCGATGAGATATGTACCAAAACGAAGCAGCAACAACGACAGTTAGTAATAATCTCTCTGCCATATTTTTGCTGGTCAACTTGTTGCTGTCAAAATAGCCCCGTCCGCGTCCCCGTCTAAATCTGTGTTTGAAACATAGTTTTGGTTTTTTCTTTTGGTAGAAGGGGTCGCGCCGCATGCTGTCTAATACCTCATAAATAAATGTTAAGCAGTCGGTCATCGAAACTGTAGCGCACAAAAACAAATACCTTTTGAAAATGGATACACGCGCCTAGGCCGGACCCTAAAACACTCACCCCTGCCTCACCCTGACCCCCGACGGCTTGCAATAGATAGCAGGAATACCCATTGTCAAGGGACTGTCGCAGCAGACACAGTTGAGGTGCCATCGTGATAACTTCATAACTTAAAGAATTTGAATAATTTCGTATGCGCATTTCAATTTCACTGGACTGGACCCAAAAAAAAGCAGAAAAAATGAAAAATGTGTACAAAACGGGAGACGGGGGTTGCCTTATAACCCAACTGAAAAATATATTGACAGCGACTAATGCTTGGAATTTTTTTTTCTCATTTTTAAAGACTTAAAGGCATTTATTTTCTTATTTATGATCTTGTGATACAGCATATATTTACTGCTAGTTTTGCTACTCTGGAATGGCAGCTGAATTTATTGGGTGCTAAAAATGTAATCAACAGATTGCTTTGATCATCAATCGACTTGAACTTAAAATTCAAAAGTAACTGTTAAGTTATAAATAAAAATAAATTGGTTGGAAATCTGCAAGAATTATTAAAATATTTTGAAATAAATCAACTTTTACATACCGTAAATTAAATAATACAATGGAATGATGATGAATGATTTATTTTTATTTACTTAATAAAAACAATGCGTTAAATTTGCAGATTGTCGAAAAACAAAACCCATTTTGTCGGTTGGCCAAAAACAGTTAGCAGATGTCAATGGAGCTCATTAAATCTAAAGCGCTACCAACGATTGATAAGCAGCAACATTAGCAACAGCAAGTGGCCTTTGACAAACGAGCCAAATTTCAGTATTGATGTTGATAAATTGTAAGAGATTAGGTTAATGGGCACCGAGCCGATACTAATAAACACATATAGATAAATACTAAGCCATCTGTCTAAAACCGAAACAGGCACTTTAAAACGGGTCTTTAACTTTAGCTAAATATTAATAGAAAATAAATAAATAAAGATATTTAAATTTAAGCCAATTCAAAGCGATGACATACCAATTGCGAAACGAGATGAGAAACGAGTCATTTTTCCATGTGGCAATGGGCAAAACGTTAACTTAATTGAATGCTAGCGAATTTTTTAAATCTATACTTTAATAATAGAAATGCTATTAGCGTTTTTTATTATGCCCTATCGAATATTTTTGCAAATTTTTCATTTAATTCAACTTCTTTCTCCCAAATAAAGGTTTTTAAAAAGGTTTATTTATGAGTGTTGCTGTTGAAACTTGTTAATTGTGCCATTCTCAAACGTTAATTATTAGTTTTATTAATATTTTCGCTGATAAATTACAGTTTATGTGATTTATGCATATAATTAAATGTATGCTTCACAAACCGTTACAGTTTTTGTTAATGCGACAAAAATGATAATGAGCATATACATGATAAAAATAATAATATTTTTTGTTGCGTTTTCGTTCGTTATTAATGTACGCTCATTTATTGTCTCCGCGTGTTATTTAACAACTAACTTTTAACAATGAGCTAATCGAATATATTTACTTTGGAGAGACAGATGTCTTAATACCCAATCTCGATATTGAAAATCGGGTCTTAAGTATAATTCTTACAAAAATCTTAGATAAATATTAAACATATATAAATTTTAATACATACAAAAAGTAAATACTTAACTTGTTTCAAAATGCATCTTTTATACCCCAAAAAAATGTATTAATAAAAAAATTTTTACCATAGAAGCCATTCTGAACTGGTTAGCAGTTAGCCAACGCGCAGCGAATCGCTTGTTGGATAAAAAAAATTATGATCATTAAAATATGCTTCGATAGTCATCAGACTGCTTCACAGTTTCGTTTTTAGTTTTTGTGTATATTTTTTGTTTTTTGTTTTTATTGTATATATATATATATTAGCGGCATTATCTGAATATGGTGACATTTTGGGCGACATAATTAGCACATTAACAGCTACGTTGACATGGCGCAAAAGTGAAGTTAAATATGTAGCTTATCTAAGTTTGTATAATGCGATTTGTACTGGATTCCTTAAAGGAAAAAGAGTGTTTAGGGCAAAAAGTGCTTGCCATCTGCGAAAGTTGCTAGAATTTGTGTACACTTTTTTTTAAATCATAGTTTACTTATTTAAGTAAGTTAGTTGGTATTGTTTTGAATTGTATTTATGTTCTTGCATGCTGCCTCCTAATTAACTAAAACTTAATGCTCGATATCTTTGGTATTTCACAACCGACTTCTATCAAACTTTCAAAGGCCTTCATTACTTTGTTTTATTTTTTTTGAACACGTTCTTCAATTTCTAAATTCTAAATTTAAGAGTTGTCGATTGCATGTATATTTTGCATATATTGAAAATTAGTAAGTTTATCGAAAATTAGTAAGTTTAGTAAGTTTATTTTTGGCAAACTTGTTCTTAGCATGGTTTGAGAGAGTTTATATTCAATTTCTGTATTCATTAGCTCTTATGGTTTATATGATCGAAGCGCTCATACGGACGACTTGGTTGTTGTTTCTGATCAAGAACATATATACAATTTATGCTTCTTTCTGTCTTTTACATACACATTTGGTAGGTTCGGAATATTAAAAAGTGTATACAGTATATGACAAAGCTGTATAGCTGTTATCAATGTAAGCAACTTATTTTCAATTAAAAGCTTCAGTCAGCTTAAAAAATATATCAACTTCAAATCTTTACATAAATATGTGGTAAAAATCGTAAAACTGAAGATAAATATTATATTTTTAAAAGTTCCATACATTTTGTTAAAGCATCATATCAGTAAAATTTATTTATTGCGATTTAAGAGGGAATTGTTCTGACTTTGATCTTTTCTGGTTCTGATCAATATTTTTCATAGACAACAATAACTATATATTATTTGAATGTTTCAACAATTGAGACAAGAATCCGATTTGTTTAGCCAATTAATTAATATATAAAAGATTTCCGCGATTAAAAATTGCACTTCAGTAAAAATTCATAACTGCGAGCAAGAATTATTGCCAAGATGAAAATTCGTTTAATTGCATACCAGCTCTATATACAAAATGTACAAGCTAATGCAACAAGGCGAGAGCCAAAATCAAAAAGCGCTAAATGCAAGACGGCGTTGCCATGTTCGCCGCCATTAACCCAAATGACGCTGCAAAATGGCGGCCATATTAGGCAAGAGGCAGCCAGCCAGCCAACCAACCAACCAACCAAGTCAGCCAGTCAGGCAGCAAAAGCCTAACCCAGCCAACGAGTCTCTCTGGCCATGGCCTGGACAAGCGCATGTTGATTAGAGCTGCGAGATTGGCGAACGGTGGCATTCCTAAGCCATGCCACTCATCCACCTGCTGCCCCCCGACATCCCAACCCCCCAACCACCTCAGCTCGCAGCTGACAGTGATGACTGTCAAGAGCAATTAAAGTCAAACTCAAGTCAGCGTCGTCAGCGTCAGCGCCGTCATCGGGCTTAGATTTTTCACCGCCGCAGCTGCGCAACGCAGCGCACCGAACCGAAATGAACCGTGGCGAGGCAAGGCGAGGCGAACCGGACCGGAGTGGACCGTAACCTGGCAACCGTGCCGGACGTGCTGTCCATCCAAAATGCAGCAACAGCAACAGCCACAGAGCTCCAACCTACAATTAAATGGCAGCAGCAGCAGCAGCAGCTCAAACTTAATTTCTTAAGTTCCACTTGAAAAACTATGTAATTTAGCACTAGGCTTCAAGTGCACGACTCGAACCCGAGAGGCACGTCATCGCCTCCAGCTTCATGGACAGCTCAATCAGCGTATGTACGCTCTCTGCCTTTGCATCTGCATCAGCATTTTTATGCGCGTGTATGTGTGCGTCGTGTGTGTGTGTGTGTGTGACATGAAGTGTGCCCAATAATGAGCAATTAACGCCTTACTGCCTACTTTTTTTTCTTGTGTGTTACATCTAGCTCTCTCTGTCTCCCTATCTCTCTCTTTGTCTCTATCTTTATCTCTTACTCTTCATCACTGAGCCAGCCCGAACGGTAGTTTACTGCATGTTTTCCTTTTTAAATATTCCGCGGTGCTGGCGTCATCGAAACGACTGCCGACTCAGTGAGTGAGCTGTTCCCTAGCCTGTATTTATTTATTTTTTTTCTTTTTCATATATGCTTTTTTTGGAGAGCCTTTTATCTGGCACCGCCAAGTCTTCAACACCTCTCGAGTGTTGCCAGTGAGCGCGAGAGAAGTGAAGAATACAAAAACAAAAAAAACACATCGAAATAAAAAAACCAACAACTCGTTGTAATAAGAAGTTGGTTAAAAACAGTAATAATAATAAAAAAAAAATCACCAAATCATCATCATCATCATTATCATCAACAGCAGAAGCCACAACAACAACAACAAAAACAGAAATGCGAGCGTTCGCATCAGACATTAAATCGATTTATACATCGTTGTATTTGTATGTATGTGTGTGTGTGGGCGTATGTAGGTAAGGAATCCCAAAACAAGTGGGCACGAGGGCGGTTAGTAAACTCAAAACTTTAGATGTGATTATTCGATAAGAAAGCTATAACTTAAACCACAACACCGACTTTTAAATCACGGAAACTAGGTAATTAAGGGGACCTTTTTAATATTTACTCCATATGTCCGCCTGTAAAAAACATAACTTGTACGAGAGGAATTCGAAACTTAAGTTTTGTAATTGAGAAAATTATTTTATCAAAATAAATAATATAATTAATCGTTAAATAGATTCTCAAATTGGACTGTTTACTATATTATTCTAATAAATGCATATATCTAATTGTATTATTATATTATAAAAACTTTATTTTCTTAAGTTTTGCATGTTACTAGATAAAATAAAAATTTATTATGGGGAGATTTCTTTCCTGAATAATAAACTTACTTATTTAAATTATTTTATTAATTTAACATTTTTGAGCTACCCACCCAATAATGTAATTACAAAACAAATTCATATGCGAATAGGTCGTTGGGAGGCTCTCACCTACTCTTTCTCTCTATGTCTCTCCCTCTCTGATGGGCGCTCTAAGTGATCAACACATATAAATGTACGCACAGCAGCCGGTCAAGTTCGTTGCCTAAGTCTTTCGTTTTGCGCGATGATTTGAATGGATGTATAGATGATTCGCATGCACGAACCCCATCTGCGCATTGATTGGAGTTTTTTTCTGCTTCAATCTTTTCGTTTTCTCATATTTCTTTTTGTTGTTTACCTCAACTTGAAAATGGCATTTTGATGTGAATTTGGGGCCGTGGCAACTACTACCGCTGCCGACACTCGAACACTTAGACGTTCAGACATTCAGACAGTTGGACAGTAGGACACAGTCGGCGTACGAGTGTGTAATTAATGTTGAACAACTTCATCTTGATGAGCTGTTAATTAAAGCCGCCGTGCGGTTGTCCAACTCTGCGGTTGTCTAGGTGAAACGGACGAGGAAGTTATAAGAAAAACCTACTCGTAAGCCGCTTAGGCAAGCGAAACACGAGCGTAACTGCTGGCAAAATAATCACAAATTAAGTTGCAAAATAAATATAAAAATCGTACAGAAAATTTGTCATTGTTCAATTGAGCGATTGGGGAAAGTAAGTCAAACACTTTGCAGTTCTATGTGTACTCTGCTCTAATTGGCTCAGCTCACGTTGGCCTGCCTGACATCTTTCAAGGTCTTTAGCATTGTTGGCTTCATTCTTCTTTATGCTGACTAGCAGCTTAGTGACGCTTTTGCGTGCCACTACGCCAGTGACACAGTTATTAGCGTGATTGTCGAATTCAAGAAACCAACCGCATGCCGAATTTCACAATGCTTTAAAGCAGCTGGCGTGGTCTAGACCACAACAGCAAACGGTGGCAGACTTCAAATCATATTGCCAATGACAATGCAGTAAACCTACTCCTAGACTTTTAAATCAAAATCTGTGTCGTTTCTCTGATCCTTCGGGCCAACAAGTGCCACTGCTTTTGTTGTTAACCGCAAATTATACGCAAATGAATTGGCACAGCAGGCAAAAAGGTTTTGCGGTTTGGCCGCCCAGACTCCCTTTTTTTTGCACCGGCATTTAACAGACATATGCAATAAACCAGCAACCACATCAACTTATATTCGCAAAAAAAAATAAATAGAGAGAGAAACAGCAGATTGTAAATTGTGTGGCCTTGTGACCCTGATCATGTTTGCTTTTTAAAGAGATCGTAACGCGAAGGCGTTTATTAATGATATGCAACTACTAGTAATTCATTTTGCAGATATAAGTTGTGAAAACAGTGAAAACTAGGTAGTTTTTTAATGCAAAAACTAAATAAAATAAAATAATAAATAAATAATCAATTCAATTGATTGGCACTAATTTGACACTTACATATGCTACTGTTTATTAACACAGAAGCACAAAATGCGACTTTTGAAACTGGGGAGATCATTCAAGACGAATCATCAAGACGAATCATTTTGGGAAGCCTATCCTTAGAGGCTGCAGTTCCGGACATTAGGTTAACAATTTTGTAAGGTATTTAAAATTTAATAAAATAACAATTACATATTATCTTATATTAATACAAAAATTTATTTAATTCAATGACAAAAAATATTAAAATAAAACTCTTTTGATATTTTTGTTTGGTTTTTTAATGTAAAAACAAAGAAAGAATTAGCCATGGTTGCAACACATTTAAAAAAATAAATAAATTTAAAAAATAAACGGGGTCTGAGCAGTGTGCAAAATAGACCAACATTAATAAATACAAAAAAGTGTGCTTCAGCGATTCACTTTCAGAAGGGCATGCTCTATTTTTAGCTTTAACATAGTAACGATTGCTTACATATTTATTTAATAAGCATTTGACAAAATTTTGTTCAAAATTGCATTGAAAAATCATAGACCTTTGGCAATATGTTGATCGCATTTTGAGCAATATATTTCTACTGCAAAAAAAGAAACTACCCTTTTCAATAAAAACAAACACCCTATGCCTAGGAAGACTGATTGAGTGCAAACTGCCACAAGACATAAATCTAAGTAAGCGTAAAAAATTATTATTTGATTATATTGTTTCGGATGAGTATGTGGCAAAAGCTAACAGTTAATCCTAGGAACGAGGGCAACGAGCTCTCCCCTTGCAGCGCCCACGACCATAGCAAATTAAATCAAATGAAAAGTCAAACCCATAAGCACATGGTTGCAACCCACGCTGAGACAGACATTAATAGTATATATGTGTACTTACATATCTCCCACACTTACTGTGGCAAGTGCGAACGCGAACCCACAAGCCCGAAACCGTAACCGAAACCCAGCCCAAATCCGTTGCCACCCCTCGCCTCGGTTAGCTTACCGCTTGGGGTTGCTCAAGTCGTTACCCTAGGTTAAAAACAATTGCGTTACATTTTGTTAAATTTATGCACCCTTTACGTTTTTTTGTGTGCTCAAGCACTTGTCATTTTTTAAGGCCTGCTTCTGGGAAAAGGAACTCCAAGCGATCGAATGTTGGCTTAAGTTATACGAAGGGAGCTACGTGCCGCAATTTGAGCGGCTCAACTCTTAACGCTCACGAGGCTAATGCCACTAAATGACCCCCAAATGTCGTTCATCAATATTTCACTTGATTTTAGTGTCGGATTCAATTTAGCGCTAAATCTATGAGTATTATCCGAAGTTTTTTAGCACTGATTTGCGGGGCTTTATTTTTTTATTGCTTCGCAAGATTGCCAAAATATAAGGAACATCTGTGAACCGATTAAAGAGATTTGCTTTTATCTGCATCTGAAAATAAAGAATGACGAGACAACGAAAAAAACTAAGCGTTTAAATTCGCAAATATGAGTTAGTTTCTTATAACGCTTATTTTTCAAATTTTACAATACGAATTTTTCGAGCACACACATCTTAAAACATTAATAGGTAAGGTAAGTGTTTTCTAAAAGTAGTTTTGATTTGTTTTTTTATTTTATAAACTATTATATTAAATATATTATATAGTGTCATATTTCTTCTTGTCAATCAGCAGGTAGATTCAGAACTTACTCCAAACTTTCCTTAAGATCAAGTAGAACGTTTTAAACTTATGCCTCCGTGTCTAAATAAATGTCTTAATTACAAAACAAGTAAGAAGGCTTAAATCGAGTAAGCTCGACTAGGAAATATCCTAAGCTCTTGATTTTACACGGACAATGATGTCTGCTCTACTGCTCGTTTGCATGATGAATGAACTTCAATCTTCCATATCTCCGTTGTTAGCCGATTTTAACGAAAACTTTACAGATTTGTATTATTCTTTCCTCTATAGCTTGAACAACAATCGTCAAATTTTCGTAATTCAAGATTAAATTACTTTCGATTACACGTGTATATCGCAAACAGAAAAATGTATCTATAATATTAGTCAAACTTGATCTGCCTATAGCTTAGAACAGCTAATATTCAAAAACTGGAGTCTGTAGCTCTCTGATATCAACGCGTTGATACAGACAAACAGACGGATAGAACGATATGACTAAATAGATTCGGCTGTTATGGGGTCGGAGATGCTTCATTTTGTATGTTACATTCATTTGCACACAACCATTATACCCTTTTTAGCTCATTTCATGGGTTCAGGGTATAAATCGAAAAGAAATCTTTAAAAACGCGTCAAGATTTGTTACAAATTTGGCCTAAGACTCGTAATAGTGTCTGCTCGGTGCAATCAAAGATGTGGGCGCGAGTTTAAAAAAAAAAAAACAAGAAAAAGAAGACATTAATATAGGAATGGATAGAGGAAAAAGATTGAGAGATGGGCAAAGAGACGGCAAAAATGCAAAGAGAGAAAAAATGCTGATAAATGAGGCAAGTAAATGTTGAAATAATGACGCCTTGGCCCGACTGCATTTTAGTTGATGCTGAAGTTTCAGTTTGAGAAATATGACACGGCATGGAAAATAGTTTGGTGTAATGGTTAACGCTGCCAAACTGATTGATGAACTGCCATTAAGCCACTGCCCAAGCTTGGTTGCCACTTGCAACTCAAATCTGTAGTACATTCCAAAACAAACAAAAAAGTGTTAAAAAAATTGTGAGTGATGATGCGTGGTAGGCGAATGAGAAGAAGCAAACGTCGCTCTAATTGCATGCGCAATCAACGCTTCAGCTTTATGCTGCACAGCAGCCTGCAATCATAATCATCCCAAGTGCAGCAGATACTTAGTCTCATACCCTTTTCTTTTTTTTTTGTATATACCTATAAGGTTTCCCACATGGCCATTACCGTTCCTGGGGCCCGCAATTAAATGTAGTCTTATCGCGTGTTAGAAATCCACAGCATCCATCCGATAAATGCCGCCGATAAGTTGACGTCTCACTGTCTGC
This sequence comes from Scaptomyza tumidula, assembly GCA_035044465.1. Taxonomy (NCBI): domain Eukaryota; kingdom Metazoa; phylum Arthropoda; class Insecta; order Diptera; family Drosophilidae; genus Scaptomyza; species Scaptomyza tumidula. The sequence goes on along the minus strand of JAWNNW010000669.1, from coordinate 814,286 downwards.
CTCGATCTTGATCTCGCGCTCTCTGCCTTCGTCTTAATCTTATTCTCTCACATATACGTATGCGCCGCTAATTTTGGTTTTTATTAAACGGCCATCGCATATTAAAATCGGTATTTTACTCATCTTATTTGATTCATTTTTTGAATATCATCCTATATAATTAAACATACCAAGCACGTCGTTATGAGTTGGGTTATTCTCATTGTTGTTGTTGTTGTTGTTGTTGCTTTGCGTTACGGCGGCTGCTGTTAAAAAAAAAAAAATTCTTCAATTTAATTTCAATTTCATGTCACAGACATTACTGGGTGGGTGGATATGGTAGGTTGGCATTGTATTTGTTTAGACGAGGGCTGTTTAATCACTTTTGAATATCATATTTTAATACCTGTAAACTCTTTTGCCTTAACGTATTCCCAACAATAGATTTCTACCGAATGACATTATCTTTTACCGTCTAACTGAAGTATCTGCCTCGTATGACACTTACTTTCCGTCAGCTGTTTGTGTTGTCAACAAAGTTGTCACAAAGCACCACCAAGCCCACAATATGTTTAAGAATTAAAGCATATGTGTTATTCTGATGTATAAACTTTGTTACTGCAAAGTTTCATTAAGCCCATTCAGTTGTTTTTGCTTGAAAGAGAAACAATCATGTTTACAATCTATCACATTTATAATATTTAAAGGATGTTGATATTAAATTTAAAACATTATTATTCTTCGTTTTAATATGCGGTTTGATCGCTTGATAAAAAGCGCAATATTTAAATATATATTTTGATTCTACTCTGAATTTAAATCAAATTAAAATAGCAACAGACCTTAATACGAATGTTCATATATACAATAGGAAAATGATTTGCTTTTTTATAAGGAAGAAAAAAAACAAAAGATATTATGAACTCAATAAACTGAATTAAATTGAATATAATAAATTATTATAATAAATTATTTAATTTTCTAAATAGTTCGTTTCGATATGTTTTAGCTGCAGTCAAAAAATTATATATATTATTACAGATACAATCGTAACTTAATAAGCTGCCCTCGCGTTTCACTGATGCTGCAGATAATTGTTATGCCGATTGCATTAGAGAGACACGCGAGTTGCCTGTTGGAAATTCATCTTCTTCACCTTGTTTTGTCCTTTTTCGTCACATACATATCAACAGTCCGTATACAGCATTCTGCAGTCGCAGTTTCTGTCCTCCTCTTTCTACTTCCAACTCACTGCCTCAATGCCTAACTGACTTCATCCCACTCTTTGCCAATTGCAATTAAGTCAAGTGACATGCGAAATGACGCTTTCCCTTTAAGAAACAAGAAAGAGTCAGTAGAGCAACAGACTTGCTGTTAAGTTAAACGTAAGTCCGAAGTGAATCGAAATTGGTTTTATTGGGAATTGTTTTGATTAGTTAATTTTAATCTAGTAAAAGTTTCTAAATCACTTTCAGATCAACTATTTAAATATTAATAACAATGATGCAATTAATTTTGATTGCCTAATAATAAGGTGTGAGCAACTTTCAGTTTGAAACTCCTTGAGTTTCCACTGTAACGTATCCTGACGCAACAGGTCAGAAAAAAAACATGAATATACTTAACGCAACTTAGACTAAAGTAGAAAATGTAAAAATATTGAAATTAAGTGGATGTGAAGGAAACGCATAACAAAGTCGCAGGAAAAAGCGCAACAGCATCAACAACAACAAAGGAAGAGCTAAAATGCAGGCGAAAAAAAAAAGAAAACAAAATTGACAACACGCCGCAGAATTCAATTACGTATTCATGTATGCAAAAGGAGGAAGCGCCAAATACGCATCCAAAGCGAAAGCAGTAGAAGGCAACAATAACAACAACAACAACGAAAAATAATCTCAGCAACAGTAGCAAGGAACAACACTAACCAACCAACGCCCACAATTCTCACCCTGCTGGGCGGGCATAGACGAACAGACGCCTCCTCTCATGCGGTTGGCAACTCTTCACCTTAACCTCTCTCACTCTCTCTCTCTTTCTATCTCTGTCTCTCTCTTTCTATCTCTGCACACCCCACTCTTTAACAGACTTACGCGAGACAACGTTTGATTGTCTGCTGTGCATATGTGTTGGTGTGTGGTTGTCATTTATGCAAAACAGCTGCCAAGTAAAGGAAGTGAAGTCACTCCCTGTCCAAGTTTATCTCACAGCCTTATTGATAAAGGCAACGGAAGGACTTAGACACCAAAAAGGCACCCGACACAAGAATTACAACAACACCAACAAAATATGGCAAACTCACACAACTTAAGCAACAGTTGGAAAAAATTAAAGCCGACTAAGAGGTACGCTGCTTACATCAACATTTTGTACAGAGAAAAATGTTAACCTCTCGTTTATTGGGTGCATATTTGGTACATTTTGTTTATTGATAACGTCAGCTTTAAATAAAATAATTAACAATTGTACTTTTGTAATAAACTTTTCAACCTAAAGTATCTACAGGTTGTAATTATTTTTCGACAGAGCTTGAATTGAATATGGTAATATGGACATGAAATAATAATCTATTTGTGACTTGTTTTTTTAATAAGATAATCAAAAATGTTTGCTTTTACGATAGAAAATTGTAACTTCATGTTGTCATGAAAAGTGTAACGCATAAAAAGAAGCATATAAAATATCTATATATATATTCTTGATCAGCATCACTGATTTGACTCGGTTTGTATGTATCGGTCTGCATGTATATCCATCTGTTTCTATGCAAATGAGTTCATCAGTTTTTTGGCAATAGAGCTGAAACTTTGGTGAAGGTCTTGTTTTTATCCAGATCGAACCACAATATCATGAAGCTAACATACAAATGCCAGAACTTTAAGCAAATTTTACTATCATAACCAAGTAGGCTTTGCAAGTGTATATAGTATTCGGCATGTCGAAGATAGCCTCCCTTACTTGCTTTCCTTGACTATTGTTGAAACTTAAAATATAGCTACAACAAAAAAAAAAAACAAAATAGGTTTCTAATACTTAAATTTTTATGTATGTGAACCTTAAAGCGTATCTTTTCACTTGACTTTATCAGAGTTCTTCATAGAGTAGCGATAAAAAATAGAATAAAATATGTGGCGTGCAGATATCAGGTTTAACAATCTGTATGACAACTAGAAATTAATATTGGGTAACAAGAAAAAGAAGAAGAAGGAGATTTTCGTGTCATCTCTCTACTTGAATATGCTCTCTTTGGCAGGGTTTTGGAAAAACACTTGGCTAACAACACGATTGTGGAGACAACATTTCTATTAGGCGATTAGCTGCAACAAACAGATGCCGCCGCATCTTCACAATAATAATAATAACAACAACAACAACAACAAAAATAATACAAAACACGGTCAAAAAGGGTTTTGCGCGTGTTTATGTAGCAATCAGGCGATGAGCTCCATTTTGCATGATGTGGCACAAAAACTAGTTAGCTGGAAAGAGAAATGGGAATCGAAATGGATATGTATACATATTACTATGGAGGTGAATCCAAGTCCAAAGCTGAGTCAGTGCAATGGGCAACGTGCTCCAAGATTTAAGATCGAAGATCCAGACATTTTGAACACAGCGTCATCGTCATGAGAAATGACGAGATTAGCGCAACGAATTAAGAAATTGAAATTACTCCAAAAAGTGTTTGGAGATCGATACGAAACAGTCAGCATATTTCCAACTACAACAACATCACAAACCTAAATCCGCAAGTCATTGCGGATCAAATGCGTTTCGCCGACGCGTGATATTTGTGTTTTGTTGCCCTGCTTCGCAGCAGTGCATAATAATCTACAATATATACAATCTGATCGGAATACCGAATATTCGTATCTGATACTCAATAGTATATACTTAGTATACACAATACGAAAAGACTTTCATTCTAACACAAACAGAATTGCACATCCTAAATAAAGCATTTTCCGTCATATAAAATAGGATTTAAGACCTTAACAAGAATTAAGAGTAAATAACTCACTTCTCTCTGTGTAGGTAATTATTTTTCTTTGTGTATGCTTCAGATGCGCGAATCTTTGTCCACCGATAACCACAATCTGTATTACTATATAAATATACTCCAACCCAATCACTAATCTAATTAATCAACATTCAGAGCAGGGCAAATAGTGTCAAATATATATATGGGAGGGGTGGGGGCTGACAATCTAGTTGCTTAGCCCTTTTAGTTGTCAACTGGGATTGTACTTTATGAGCCTGGTTATTTTCTAACTGCAATCGATCATTTGGCTCGTTTGGCGGCCACTTTTACGCGACATTCCAACGAAAATGTTTCGTTTATTTTTGACATTTTATTTGTCGCGCAATTCAATTTTTGATTGCTATCGCTTTCGAGATTGAGATACGCGTCATTTGTCTTTCAAAGTATCTGAAACTGTTTCACGCAACGAATCTCCATTGTCAGCTTATTAAACGGTTGACCAAACGCACTATATCACAAATATTTCCATCCAAGCATTTTCTTATGCTTTGTGGGGCTCTGATATAATTGGGAAAATTAACCTTAAACAGTTCAAAAATTCTTTTTGTTTTTAAAAATATTTACAAGCCCATGTTTTTTAATATTAAAACTCAAAAACACCATATTAATTTATATGCTGGAATGTTTTTTTTTAAACTTATTTACCAGATGTATTTAAGAAATTTTAAAACTTAGTTTTACATAAAAACACGATTCTAACAAGCTAAGTGCAAAGTTATTTTACAAATTAATTTTAAAAAAAATAATTTGTCATGAGAATTGAGAGTGTTATTTATTAAATAAAATGTTTAACAGCTTTGGCTTAACAGCAACAAATGATATTTAAATAATACGTTAAGTTAAATGTTACAAAAAATATAAATATGTGTATATATATTTTAAATTAATTGACAAGTAAGGAAGTTATTTTAAGCATGCCGAATATTATTTACAATTAAAAGCATACATGTTTTTCGTAGTAAAATCTTTTTAAAGATCTTGCATTCATATGGAAGCTATATGACATAGTGATCTGATCTTGTCAAAAAGAAGACATTAATTAAAGTTTCAGCTCGACAGAAACAAACGTACAGACGGACATGGTTACAAACATTGACTCAGTTCGCGATGCTGATCAAGAATATATATATACACTTTTCAAGTGTAGACATAAAGAAGTTAAGCGTTTTAGAGACTATTCACTTAACTTTCTTATAAATTGTACAATTTTAAAATTGTGATTGATAAAAGAAAAAAACTATAGTAACAAAAACGGGTGACAACATTGTAAGCTTAACTTAATTTTCGAAGCTAAAATGGGAAAACGCTAGAAAAAAACGGTTTTTACCGAAATTGGTTGTTTTGGTTTTTTCGTTTAATGTTTTTGTTTTTGGTTTGTTTTTGGCGTCACCTGTGCAACGAACAACGAACGCACGTTCGCAGCCTGTCGCTAGTGCGTTAAAAATGATTAATTAAGGCGTTTGAAAATCATTTGTCATTCTTAATTTATTAATTAATTAGAATTGCCCAACACGTACATTGACACCTGAATACGAGACAGCGACGGCGACTGCGACTGCGACAGAGACAGAGACGGCGTCGGCGACTGTTAACAAAGTTAATTTTGAAAACCGAAACCAAAATTGAAAACCGGTCGATGATCGTAGACTGACGAGTTTCTGCTTGTAGGCAAAGACATCTAAGAAATTCTCTCGTTTCAAATTTGAAAATTGCATCTTAACAGAAATAGTTTTAGGTTTCAATAAGTTTTAGACAATTGTTGCTAGACAATTATATATGTATGTATATATTTTACCTAACTTACACAACATTTAACAAAAAAAAAAGTGTGAACATTTTTAATGCAGTCAAGAAACGAACATATTCAACGATTAACTCTTTTAATTCCTAAGCCTTTTAAAATATGTAGACACGTATTTTAAGAAACCATAAAAATGACTAAAATATGTTTGTTTTGTGTTAAATGTAACTGTTTTGCTTTGAGTAAAACTGAGCTCGTTCTATAGCAAGAAGCTTTCTGCTTATGTAAAATTTTTTGGTTCATGTACAAGAAATTGAAAAATCTTTTTGTAGCTAATACATAAGCCATGCGCCATTTTAACGAAAGGGGCAAAAATTTTATGAATACCAAATCTTACAACCTGAACCGACTGAACGAATAGTTATACAATGACATGTAGATGGCGGCACTTAGCAAGATTCATAGCAACTAGCTTGTGAAAGACAACACAGGAGGTTTTGCAACTGCTTGGCCAAAACGAATACGAAAAATGAACAAATGGTTAAAGAACATATAAATTAAAAAGTAATTTGCAACTCTGCAGGCAGCACCCCTTTTTTATATATTGTGCAAAAATTATTTTTGCAAGCAGTGTACTGTGTTTATTATTATTTGAAGCGATTTTGCAAGCAGTGCATATGAACGCAAAGCAGTGCAAAAGAGATATATAACACTGCTTTCAGGCAGTTTATTCACATCATTCGCATAACTTTTATTTTGAAAAAGTTCCTTAATCAGAAATTGATGAAAGCTAATTCAATATGTCAATTCCCAATCACGTTCAGTCAAACTATACAAAATGAATGTAAATTTAAAACTATAATCAATATTTCACTCAAACAGCCAAAATGAGGAAGTAAGTATCTGGCGACAGCTGGCATTTGACGAATCGCACAAGTATTGTTCATAGCACTTACATCGTCACATACCGGACAGCTCATATTCGATCGAGCCCTTCTGGTTGTTCAGCTCCCAAAAACATAAGCACGCACTCTTATAAGTATTTATGTAGCTAAATAATAAACGTGACTTGTCCTCACTCAAGCGTTAAAGTGCCAAGTTGAAGGTTCTCATTGCTCAGCACCATCGTTTTCATTTTCATTATCATCTTAATCATCATCAATACCATCTGAAGGTGTAGAGGGCGTTAATATATATATATATACAATTTTTTCTTCAACGTTCCAAACAAATTAATTAAATAAATTTTCACAATTTTAATATAAAATTTTTGATTATTTCAAATGTATTCTTTATGTACAAACTAACAAACAAAAAATATCTTTCTTGGATGAACAAAATCCGCACTCATTACAGCATATAAATAAGTAGTATTAAGTATTAAGCTGTTTCAGTCGTTGAGTCCGGTTTGGTATTTGGGCTTTTGAGCTCTTCTATCCCGGGTCTTAAGCGTGTGTCGCGGGTGTGGCAAAGGCAAAGGCAAAGGCAATGGCAATGGCTAAGGCGACGACACTTGGCAGCTGCTGCTGTGGCTGATGCTGTCGTTGTGGCACTTAGCGCTTGATTGAAGTCTATGGGGCGCCTAATGAAGTCACACGATAAGATAATTATGCTTAAGAACCTTGCAAGAAGTTGCCATTGCCGGTTACCACTTTGCCGCTTTGCCACTTTTGTCAGTTCGTCGCTTTGCCATTTGCTGACTTCATTATGGATGAGGAGTGCGCGTATCGTAATTAAAATTGCACAACAACTTCACATACTTCCTGAAGCAACCTCTCTTTCTCTTCTTCGTCTCGGGCTCTCTGTCTGTCTCGTACATCATTTTTAACAATTATTATTTAATATCTTTTTTTAGCAATCTATTTGTTGTCTATATAACATCAGCTGCGCCAAGCGTTTGCATGTGTGTTTTGAATTTTAGTTTATTTTTCTAACCATTATTATTCTTTTTTTTTACGACCTGTTTTTTACGAGCGAGCGGTCGGCAAGTCAATCGCCTTAAAGAACTGTCAAATCATGCAAATAAATGTGCTTTTAAAGCGAATCCGAATCAAAATCTATATAGTCCCAGTATATATAGCAGACACAGTCAGAAAGTGTTTCTGCGTGATTTGCACAATATAATGGCAATAAAAAATACATAAAAAAAATATTTACTCTTAAAATTAATAATAAAAAAAACAATGCAATGAATGACAAATGGCTTGTAACGCCTAAAAATAATAAATTTTATTAACTATTGTGCTAAGGGCAGTTAATTGCGTGTTAATGGATTAATAAAAAACCCATTTTAGATAACATTTCGACAACACCCATTTTTTTGAGGTTCTTGTCTTAGTACCTACTGAGCCTATTTACATATTAAATCATTATTAGCTTGAAATAGTTTGTATGTAGAAATAATATTCCATAAGTATCTTCAAAAAGAAAAACATAAGAAGTTGTTAGCTCGATAATGTGTACAATGTAAAGGAAGTACAGCTTAAATAGTCGTAGAACACAGAAGTTAAATTTCAAACAGCAAAAATATGTACACAAACATAATAAATGATTTAAGAATAATATGCTTTGTTCTGCGATTACTGAGTTGTTCAGCGAGTTTTCGAAAATGAAGATTCAATTGTTATAGGCAGTATTGATTGTAGTATGTTTTAAACATAAATTTTTTTTCAAAAATGCGATGACATTGCAAAATTTGCAACATAATCAGGAAGCAGATCTTTGAATATCCTATGTATTAAACGGCTAAAACCTTTTGGAATGTAGATATTCATCATGTGTGTCATAATTGTATTGGTCATTTCTATGTTTAGGTCCTATAATATTTAGCATAACATAAAACTATTTATATGATTGCTCTACGAAAGTTTCATTTATTGTTATAAAAATTGTCAAAAAATGATGTACGTATGTTGGTATACAATTTTTAAAAATATTTAAAAGTAGATGATTGAATCACTTTAGCTAGGATACTACTGATTTTTTTTATAATATTTTTTTTACGTTAAGCTTAGTAATTGAATTTAAGAAATAAATATAATTTGAAAAGTCTTAAAATCTAGAAGTAGAAAGTAGTCTAACTATTTAAGACAAAGTTAAACATTTAAATTTTTTTACCAACTTTTTATAGTTACAGGGTATAAGGTTGGTTTGAGCTAAAGTCAAGTCTTGTAAAACAATATTTGTGGTCAAGGTAAGTATTGATTGTAGACCGTAGTTTAAAGTGCAGTCTAACTGTTTATCTGTTATTTTTTGCACAAATTAAAGGTTAGCACATATATATATTGTGTTTAAGATAGTTAAGATAGCTAAGCCACAAATGATAGAGCTTTAACAATGGATTTGAAGCTAAGCCATATAAACATTTTTACTGTTTGATTTATGGCAGCAACATCACTTGATTCATTAACTAAGCATATTCTCGGCGTCTTTTTGCTGTTTATGGCCAAAACCAGGTAATTGACATTAAACCAAACTGCCAGCTGAATAAGCAAATTTGACAAATTAAAGCAAATAAATTAAATTCGAAAAAATCTATTCTTAATAAGTGGGTATATAACAGAAACAACAACAAGCGTAAACAACTTACCAGCTTGTGTGAACAAATTCGCCTTAAACTTTCTGTATAAAGATGCGACTAAAATAAAACTATGGATCAATTAGGGAAGCTCCTTTTTTTATATACTTGCAAGCTTACATCTGTAACAAAAAAGTTTTCCTTATTTCCCTTATAGTATTTAAATGGCGGCTATGTGATATAGTCATCCGATCTAACAGATTTTTAAATTATTTAACTGCAACAAAATATCAGCTTGCTAGCTCAAAAACTGTAAAGATATTTATAACAATAAATTAATTATAAAACATATTTTCATGTTCATAAATAACAAAGTGAAATCCTTCAGTACATTTTATTAAAGTATATTCAATGACAATCTATTTATCTCAGATGACAAGAAAAATAATCAATAAAACCAATGACTTTAGTATGGTAAAAAAGAAAAGTGCTTTATTAAAAACTGAAATTTTCCAGCCTTGCTTACAAAAATATTGCAGGTCATTGAAGTTCGAGATCCGCTGATCAAAAGACTCCAACAGCCAACGCCCTTGAATAATGGCTTTAACAAACCCTATTAAAAAAACAACAACCATAAAACATAAAAAAAAATCATTTGTAATGAAGCTAGCTAGCACTCAACATGAAGCATTCATTGTTTACCTCAAAAGAGCATCTTGGGCGACTCAATTGCAGCCCTGAGCTGAGTTGGGCTTAGCTCGAGATGCATTCAAGAGGGCATTGATCATAGAGGTGCTTGGCTCGTGTCAGACTGGCTGTGGGGGCGTATGATTGATGTGGCTGATGTGCAGCGTTTCGTTTCGTTTCGATTCGTTTAAGCAAGACTTGTAGAGCTTTAGCCAAATGCAGACAATAGCTTAACCGTTATGACTCGCTATTGGCCATCAATCATTCGATGTTGTCATGTCTCTTTCGTCGTCTGCGCGTTGGCAGACAAACTGGTGCCAGCAGAGTCAATGCTGCCCCTTCTGCTGGTGAGAGTTCCCAGAAATGATCAGCGGCTGACTATAAAATTCTGATTTTTATGGAACGCACTCATCAAATCGTGGGATTTTTCGATTTGTTTTTTTTTTATTTTTGTTTTTCATGACAATTGCTGATGTTTTTGGTTTCTTCCAGATTTCGTCGCTGTAGCTGTATTTGTTTTTGGGCTTCAGTTTTGTTGTTTTCTCTTTTATATTGGGACTAATTTCGCAATGGCCGTAGCAAATGTTTTTTGGGTGACTGAGCAATGTTCGTCAAGGTTTATGGCCGGGACTTTCTGCCTAAGCCATAAACCAATAGATTCGTCTTGTTGCAAACATCAAAATTGGATTACAACGAAATTGGAGTGACAGGCATTGGCATTGACGCAAGATTAAAAATATTCAAACGCCAGCCATGTTGTCGAATAATTTCTGTGTATAATGGATGATCTGATTTAAGAATTCCATATTGAATATTTGAATTTTGGTCTATTTAATCGCATCATGGCGAATCCAACTATTTTAGTCTATGATTTAGTATTAATTATGAATATGGTTAACTTGACGTGTCCACAAGTTAAATCAATAATATCTGCGAAATAGCAAAATCAATATTTTCATTATTTAACTAGAAGTGTCGGTGTACTAATATTGATACACAAATATATTTGATTCCAATATTATTCATACTGAATTTTATTATGCAAATATTCCTCAGATACCTCAAAACCATAATAAAAATCCGCTTAGAAGAAATGTTCGTGTGGTTTTTTTTCTCCCTGTGTATGTTCGTATTTGAACACACTATTTATGTTAGAGTGGTTAGAAATTCGCTTTCTTGTGCTGCGACCTAAAAAGCTGTTTTTTATTATTTAAATTTTTTTTAATTACAACACGTGCCTTCGCATTGTTTTGTTTTTGAGATCATTTAAGGTTTTATAATATTTTTATTCTCACTGTGAATTTTGTATGCAATTTTTAGATAACTTATCCAGTTAATTAAACAGTCTGCATTTTATAAATCTAGTTTCTAGATGTGCATGTCAAATATTTGATGTACATGCTGCAATGCCTGCACCCAAAAAATGTCGAAATTAATAGCGAGACAAACATTTACGCAACGCATTTTGACATTTGCGAAACCCGAAAATCAGATGCAAACCCAATCAATCATTAGCATCTTTTGAAAATTAATTCTTTTTTTTATTGGTCGTACAATTGATGCAATCTGCAACAGCAAAAAAAACCAAAAAAAAAAACAGCGATGTCTATAATTATTACAACAACAACGCCAACGCTATAAAATGCTGCCATTATGTCTGCAATATAGAAAATCGACACGACGACGACGACGAAGACTCTTTGCAGCTTGGCACGCATTCAATTAACACAAATGAACGAATAATTAAAGACACGTTAAAAATGTAGACCAAAGAGAGTTCACAACAACGAAATACCCTGTCATTACGTACTTAAGCTGGTTGCAGAATAAATGCTATTAGTTGCAAGTTATCTCAATTTTATTTTTGTGTCTGTGTAGTATACTTATTAAGACACATTGGTCTGAAAACTCTTTTACCGCATATTTGCATAGGCAGTATATTCTCTTTACTCAGTTTGTACAGATGAAATGAAAGACTTAAGCGACAAACTTGATGCAAGTATATTGAGGGAGCAGCAACAAACTTCCCACAAGCCTAGCTGATTTAAGTTGATTCAAGTCGAGCATTACACAACCAGACACACACACACATACACACACACAAACAGTTGCACTGTATGCGTACTCGTAGCTGAAGCTGAAGCTGCTGAAATGATGCCATCAACAGCAGAGACAACCAAAGAAAACAATGAAATATAATTGAGATCTGATGATGAGAAGCGGAGGCAGGGCGAAGTGGAAGGAGGTGTGGCCTGTGGCTGAGCAAAAGTCAGACAGCTGTAATAAAGAAGTCTAATAAATGAAAAGCAAGTCTGTGGGGCTACAAACACACACACACACAATCAAAGAGACGCATAGACAATTGTTTTCGCGTATTTCACAATGATGCCGCCAACTTGAAGTTGCCACTGCTGACACACTCACCAAATCATCAATTTACCAACTCGCTGGCGTCAGAGATGCTTAATGGTCGCATAATTAACTAATGTGGGCAATACTTGACGCTCTCTCTCGGTTGACAGACAATTAGGAGGCAACTTCTACGACCCGAGCCACAAATTGAGTGCTCAATTGTAACTTGGCCAATGCTGACGCCCACTTGGCTGTAACGCTTACGCTGACCCTCGGTTAAGCTTAAGTCTTTTGTTGTGTGTTGTATGTAACAATAATATATAATTATAATATAATATAATTATACTGAGTATTTGTAAATATCAAGCAGAAACGGAAACCAAAAAGCACTTCATTTGTGTTTTTACAGATTGCTTAAATTTTGTATAACAAGACAAACCTAATTATTCATTTCAGGCTAACCACATTCAAGTATAATATTGTTAATTATGTTTATGTACAAATATGCATTTAACTGTACAATACATATTTTAAAACTAACCCAACATTAGCTCCTTTCACAAAACTATCTATTTTCCGGAAACTTATTTAAGTCTTTCAAGTTTCTACCATGGGTAAATAGATTTTAAATTTAATAAAAGTAGGAACACAATTTATAAGTTAAATTCATTATTATAGTTATATTATATATATGTGTTTTATCGATTTGCCCATTGAAGTGTATCGACTTGTTATCGATTTAACAGTACCTCAGTGGGAGGAGCTTTCTATTTTTGACAGGTTGTCTGACAAACACATGGACCCCATTATGTGCAAAGTTTCAAGTATCTAGCTTTAGAGTGTCGAAAAAGATGTCTAAAAACGGTTGCAGAGTATAAATATAGTCGATTCTCTAATGAACTTTAATTTAATTTACTTACGATTATCAATAAAATATGTGCATTATCAAAATGAAATTCATTCTCTTTAGGAATCTTTTCCTAAATTGTGGTCTGTTCAATATTTTTCCAACAGTTGTAATGGATTAAAGCTTACATTTTGAGTGACATATCGTGTCGGTAAATTGTTATTACTGAAAGTCTTAAAAAAATCCTTGTATAAAAATGAGCGTGACTAGTGCAACAAAGTATTGATAGAGTTTTAACATGAGGTGCGGCATAATATATTATGACAAATATATATCTATATATATATATATATATATACTATGTACGTGAACTGTTCAAGATTATTTTATGTAATGTAATATATACAATATAGTATATTTTCTGGCTTATCTCTTTAATATTTATTTAAGTATTTGTTATATCTTTCTTAGCTTTCCTTTTTTAATTATTTCTTACGCAGCAGTAGGTAAATGCCATATTGAGCGTGTTTTTCGATGTACACTGTCAACCGGGCGATAAAAATCTTGGGTTAACATGCAAATTGTTAAGTGATGCTACCAAACAGGCCCCAACTAGCAGCCATTATTCGCATAGTTTATGCCGTATTTGGTCAAACTAATTAGCTTCCTGTTTAACAAATGTCCGAAATGGTCAAGACAACATCGCCAAGTAAACAAACAATTTAATTATAAATAAATAATTAAATAAATAGCTCTCCGTAGACAGATACAAAATATTTACAAAACTTGAAAATGCCTTTAAAAAAATATATATATAAATATATGAAACACAAGAAATAAATCAAGCTAACGAATTAATACAAGATTCTCCAAAAAGGTACGCACACATGCAAATACAATGTAATCAAACATTATAGAACTCTATAGAAGATATATGTACATGCATATGTATAACAGAAATATATAATACATAGGCTATCAGTCGAGTCACCCTATATGGCAGCCGGACGGACGAATTTTGTTAGGTTTTGATTCAAAGTTTGTTTTGAGTGCGAGTAAAAAATCGTGTTTCCATCTCACTTTGTATTGTATGTTGTATCTAGGCGTCAGACCCACGCGTGTTAATTACAAATGATTTGTTATGGTTAGATCTGTTTGTGGTTGTTGCCATTGTGGGGCTTTTTAATGCTTCCCTCTCTCTATCGTTGTGGCTGTATATCGACTTGTGTCACATTTAGGCGCAACGTATTTATCATGTCGGCAATTAATCAATACGTTCATACCACAATTTGCTTTGCGCCTGAAACGAAATTTGGAGGGTTATTATGACTTTAAGTTTTTGAATAAATTTTTAAAATATAATGAATTCATATATAATAAAATGCCCAAAGTTATCTGAATTGGGTTGAAATTTTAATTCTTTACATTGCAATTTATTTATTTCACTCTTGCACATTAAAGTGGAAACTACGAACACATAATTAACACGACAGAAAGTCTCAGAGCTGCGTGGTATATATATGTAACAGTATAATAGTATATAGTTGTTGAGCTATTTTGATAAACTGTATAAGCAACCCTCCCTGATTTTAGTATAATTTGTTTCAGAGCATTGCTGAACGTTTTCATTGAACATTTACAAGTATTCGCTTGCATTTTGGGTGCTTAGCACCTTACAATATGCATAAAGCATTCAGCAGCTGACACTTCTTCATAAACCATTAAACAGACCCAGACAAAAAACCACTAAACAGTGCAGACATTTGACAAAGTTTGGCATCAAAACGATTGTCTGCTTAATGTGTTGAACAAAGTAATTGTTATACCATTCGCGGGCTGTGCCCAGATGACAGTTGTTGGCATACAAATGAGCACATAAATATGTATAACTTACGCACACACAAACATAGCATACACATACTTGTGTACTTTGTTGCTTGTACTCGCTCATTGGAGTGGGATGTCATTTTGGCCATAAATATTAGGTGTTAAAATTATGCTAAATACAGTGGGTAGTTGGGCCGTGATTTCTATACAACTACATTTCAATGCATCCAGTTTGTTGCCCAAGTTATACTTGATCTGTTTTTCATTGAGGCAGTCAGGCTTAATTTATGCCTAGTACGCAACCTTTCCCAAAGCGTTCAGTTACGAAATGCAAGTTTTTTTTTTTCTCTTTTTAGCTGTGAGATATTTTTTGCCATTGCTTTCGCAAACTGTTTCTACAACGCAAGTCAGTTATTCACTTAAGATCCTAAAATGGTCATGAATATAATGCTTACATTTTGTATCCTAATGCAATGATTAAAGAGTTGCATGTGACATTTCACACATCTCTATAAGGCTTAGCTAAATGAACGCTTAACTCACCATCAAGAGTATTTTATCGTCAATGTGTCGAACAAGGGTCTATTATCTAGCTTGATATGAATAAATGCGGTTTTCGTGTTTAAGCAGCGAGTGACACAGAATAAGTTTAACGCTCAATAAATAAGGTTTATTTTGCTAAATTTATAAATAATTATTTTTAAATATCTAAAAAGCTATTTACATTATTAAATTTATATTTAATGAACTTAAAATTGCATTTTACTCAACAGAACTTTAAGCGAGTATTTAAAAAAAAAATTTTATAAATGTCCAAGTTTTTAAGTATATTTGTTACTTTTTCACAAAAAGAAAGCTTAATCCATTTTGAATGAATATAGCTTATCAATCAGAATGACAGATTATTTTTAAAGATATTGTGCGATGGCGTTGCTTTGTGCGAGACAAATAGCCAGCTGAAACGAATTGTCATACAAGGAAGATATTTTACTAAGATGGTAAAAGATAATATCGTTCGTTAAAAGAAAACAATGTGCTTATAAAGTGCATACAAAGACTTTTGAGGCCAAACAAATTTCAACTGACTAGTTTAAATTAAATGAAGATAACATAAACATTGAAAGTATTTCGGAACAATTTGAATTAAAAGTCAATTAAATATCGTATAGACTCTTATGTTTACAACTGATTCACGAAACTTAATTTATATAACTGTCCATTCAAAATTTGTTTAAGTCGGTCTTCTTTAGTTATTTTGCATCAGATGCGACTATACTCGGGTAGTGTCAACATGCGTTCCACGTCATTTGCTGATGTAGTTGGTAACACATGGATCGTAACGACTATGTCGCCGTCGCCATCAGTCAGTCAGCCGCGAGACAATGTAGACAATTCGCTACTTGTTTGTTGTTTGCCCGGTTGTGGGCCTAGGCATAAGTAAAAACACCAACAACAAAAACTTAATACTGAACAGGCCCAAAAACGTACAAAATCTTTGAGCTAAAACATGTAATAGCTCTTTAAAAGGTTCAGTTAAGCGCGCCCGAGCTTTAAGACAGTTAGGCGCAATTGGGTCAACAAAGTGTTATGTATGCATGTATGTTGTATTTATAATGCATGTGAGCCAACGGAGTTTGTTGCCTAAGTCTTTTGATTTGCCTGTGGCATTAGACACATTCGCTGGATGGAGCCCAACTATTCGGCACTGTGCCACACATTAGACTCAAGATGCACATTGATTAGCTAAGGCCAAAGTTTAAGCGGCTAAACGTGCGCCCCAAACCAACCAACCAAGCAACCAAACTAGAAACAACAACAAATAACCCAAATGCCACAAAATGACTCAATTTGTTAAGAGCATGTGCCACAAAGCATTTATTTATGCCATAAATTACTAAATTATTATTTAATTGGAAACTTTTATTACGCACGTCCAAATAGTTCAAATACACTAGCACTCACACAAATATATATATACACACACAGACACACATGAACACAATGCGCACGCTTTCAAAGAGACGGCAATAATAAATTCAAAGCATATTCCCACCATAAATGTCGCATTAATACGACTATTTTGACAAAAAGGGCACGTAGCATAAGCATATGCAAATTGAACGTAAATCAATCTAAAGATCTGTCCACATTAGTGCGCAGACATAAAACATATGTCGCCAGCAATGTTTAAACATATGTCGGCATATTGATTATACAACAATTCAAAATGCCCATAACAAATTTCAATCGTAAACGGATTTATTTAACTATGTCTTTTTAGAACTTGAACTAAGAGCAAATAGAGAATTAAAGTATAATTTAGAGTCGATTTATATCAGAATTTGATATTTTCGGTGCATCTAAATGCAATACGAAAAATTTTCACAACTAATCATTGTCTATAATTTCCGAAGCAAACGCTATATTTTTAAAATTTTATAATTTTGTGTCTCAATAAACATTAAGAATTATTATTATTTTGATTATTTGTTTATGAATTCTTAAGATAGCCATTAATAAGATGAATCTTACAACCTTACCCTTGCCTATTAATAATAAGGAAATCAGGAAGAGTTTTACATGTTGGCCAAACAAACAGTTTAAGTTGTGTTCTAAAGGTTTTGAATACAAAATGGTAATAAAACTTTAAGAACAGACATTTCACAAATTTAATTTCGAACAATTCAGACAGCGTTAAAGACAAAAACATATGTCAACTTTGAAACAACAAGTAAAGAGCGAGAAACAAGACGAAAAGACACACAAAAACTGCTCAGCTGCAGCTGGCGCCCTGAAACCGGAAGCAAATGGTAGACAACGACTGATGAACCTTTGGTCAAATGCAAAGGAGGGGCCCAAATCAAACAGAAATATTGTTGTTGTTTTTTTTTAAATGTTTTTTTTGTTTTTGTTGTGTTCAGTTGTCTGTTTTGGTTGTTTATTTGTTGATGCGGCTAATTTAGTGCCACGATACGTTTTCAGCAATTAGTCAAGCATGCAGCCTAACACAGTCCTGAGTTTTGGGCGCTGTCGCTCAGAAAAAAAAAATCGCAAAAGTAATTAAAAACTTTAAGCAAATGTTGAGGAAGCAGCGAATAAACACACAAATATACTTGCTTACAAAATACATGCGTCAAATGTATTTAACTTTTGATTTGCTGCTTTATTGTACACAAGTCAAAGTCAAAAAGAAACGTGATTTGTGCTTTGTCTTGCGGCATAAAATACCATAATAAGCAACTAAGTGTGGCACGTGTGTGATAAATGATGCGGATCCGCCTCATTTTATGTTTGCAATTTCGTTAATCGCTGTTGCATTAGGTTTCCGTTTTGGTGCTATTGACTTTTCAACTGTTACTGAGAGTCATTCAACCATAGAACATTGACAGTTAATACTAAGCTAAGCTTAATTATGGCTTAATTTAAATTGAAGAAAATGTTATGTCCATACTGGTCCATACCTTAGTTTTTTAATCTGAATATTCTTTGTGCTGACAGTTTACAGTAAAAAACAAGTAAGAAGGCTCTAGTCGAGTTAGCTCGACTATCAGATACCCTGCACCCTGGACCTTAAGAGTATGGCTATGCCTGCACTACTACACCAATGGTTAATGACTTAACTTCCATCTTCCGTACCTCCAGAGTTTAAATATTAGCGATGCCATGTGTATATCGAAACCGGAAAGAGTTATCGATAATTTGAAACAAACTCGTACTGCCTAGGGCTTAAACGAGCTAATGTATTAAATCTGGAGTCACTAGTTCTAGCTCTAGGGTAGGCTGCGGACGCTGATCAAGAATATATATACTTTACGAGGTCGGAGTTATTTCCTTCTGGATTCAGGACACAACAAATTTTACAGATATTGAGATTTCAAAACAAGATCGGCTCCTGCCTCAAAAAACCAAGGTATTTTTAAGTTCAGACTTAGATTATGTACAACCGATCAGTTCTATCGGCGTTGATAATATTCGATTGCAGATTTGCAAGCTAAGACCAACTAAAGTATTTGTCTTTGATAGCCATTTTATTGGTTATCATGTTTCTTTATAATATTTTAAGTTTGTTTCAGTAACTTGATTTATAAATATTAAAATTCCCAGCTAGGACTTGGCGCATAATTTAACTTCAGCTGTTTATGCAAATATCAATTTGAAATCGCTTCTTATTGGTATTAGCTGTTTATGCAAATATCAATTTGAAATCGCTTCTTATTGGTAGACAACTGCCAGTTAAACATCAGGACACATTTTCCAATCACACTTACAACCGAAAGGCAGTCACTTCTTAAAATAAAAAAAAGAGGCGCAAAGCTTTCAAATGGGATTTGTTAAAAATTTGTTGCCGAAAACAATTGCAAGTATTTCCAAACAGCGTGACAACATTTTTATTTTAGCCATGCTCGACTGGTTGCTGCTGGACCAATAACCGAATCCGAATCCAAATACGAATACGAATTCCCAAATGCAAAACCGCCACCGCTAGCGACACGTTTTGAACTCGAAGCCCCCAAGGGTCAAGTGGCGCGTGTAGCGAAAGTCACGCTAGAGGCATGGATATTGACAGGGCCAGGCTAAAAGCTTTTCAACCGTAACTGCGAGGGTCGATAAGTTTTACTGTTAGTCTTTTTTGTTAGAAATGTTACACATAAAAACCATTATTAAGCTACACAAAAGTTCAAATTGTAATTTACATGTTTATATGTCTAAGAAACTTTTGGTATTTTTCCGTATTTTTTTCGTTCTGGCTTAAGTGTAACTGAGAGGAAAGGTAAAGAAAATAATAAAATTAGAAAGTTCATATTAAATTGAAATTTGTTTCAGTTTTCTTTGCTTAATAACGGCAAAAACAATTATTTTTTGTCATGTTATATTGTACTTTTTAAAGACAATTAAACTAACCAACATACTTGTATTCGATTTATGTCTTACTACCCTCGGATATAAAGGCCATTGCTGAAAACCTAACGACCATAACTTCAAAGATACAATTAATACAGCTGCAATTGCAATTTTATGGATAGATGCTAAAGGGCCGCAAGCGCGGTGCAAAGTTTTATATCAGTTGTCGCTTCGATCTTCATGCCCGAGTGCCGCTTGAGACCTTCCCCAATAGAGCAACGAGCGTTGAGCGCGTTCAGCATTAAGCGTTACTTACCTGAACTTGACATGCATTTTGTTGTTATGCCAGTGCGTGTAGTAAATGAGTAAATGGGGGGTTACTACTGCGAGTAGGCTGCCAAGTCTCCGGTCTAGACTTTGCGAATTCTAAACTGCATTGGAGCACAGCCTACGTTCAGCATTGGGGCATATCAAATGTTTTGTTGTTCTTGTTATTGTTGTTGCTGTTTTCACTTGTTTAATAACTCTTGCTGTTCTAATTAATGACTTAATGGGCATGGCACTACAGCCACCAATACGTTATTAAGACGTATAGCAAAAACTTGTCTGCCGAGCCTTTTTCATTCCATCAAAAGAATGTATTTAAACTCTGAAACGGATATCTTTTACTGAAACGGGTATATTTTAATCATTTTTGGATTAAAAAGATAAAGGGTCATCTTGCTAGAATGTAAAACGATTAAGGTAACATGAATTTCAATATTATTTCACAAGCAAAGAAAAATTGGCTTACGTTAAGCGCTTTACTTTACGTTATTTACTTACGAAAGCACGCCGGTCTCAAATGCCGGTTTGTTATTGCCAATGTGAGCGTTAAGTACATACAAAAACACCGATCAAGAGAGGCAAGAGCGCAGCTCTTAAAAATTATCAATAGGGTTGCCAAGTTGTGTGTTAATAAACATAAAATGTTTTGTGAGTCAAGAATATATTTTAACATTTCCTTAGCTTATATTTGTAGTTAAGGGATAAGTAACAAAGTTTAATAAGCAAAACAATTAAGGATGGTATTCAACACCTTTTTAAACGAAAGTGCGATTTTGGAACATGAGTTTCAGTTCTTGTGTACAATATGTTATAATCCAAGCGTTAGTAGCTTCAAACTAACTGTTCAATTTATTGCCACAGTCTCACTAAGAACCTTTTAGAATATTTCGTTAAAGCGGATAAGCTCGCAATTATTTTTCTATACGAATTTATGACTTCATAGAAATTACAAGTATGATTTGAAGGCCGCTTAAATGTGCAGCACCTTTTTGGGGATGACAACAATAAATCAACTTTTACTACAAAGCTTTTGTTATTTTGTACTTCAATACATAGTAGTAATGTAATAACCAATTTGTTTATCTGGTATCATTTGCAAGGCAGAGCAACTACCTAAATTGTATGTAGATCAATAAAGAAATATACAAAGCTGAAGAGCGGACAATTTACTCTTCAACTAGCACTCTTAAAAATACACTAACTTTTCTCTATCCCTCTCTCACACTCACTCTTTAGATATGCTTAGGCAAAAAAGCTGACATCATTCAATAGGCAGCTAGGCTGTAGAGACCAAGTAAGCTGGTTCAGACCCGGCCAGCTGTCTGACAGCGGCTTATTTAACGCGCGAGCCAAGCTGTAAACTCTTTTAGTATAGCGTTGGCGTGCGAGACAGACGGTTCGGTTGAGCACAAGATACACAAAGTAGTACTTGACAAGCTGGCAACAAAACGAGTTCGAGTTCGAGTTCCGAGCAAAATACAAAATATATATACATATAACATATATATGAGCACATTTAGCGCAGGCGTTGAACTAGTGCGAAATACGACAAACAATCAAACAGACAAAACAAAAAAAAAAAAAAAACAATTCAAAAACAAAACGTAATATATAATAATATACATACAAATACAAAAATAAAATATCGCAACATTTAACATTTGTAGAAAACTTGTGATAAAGCTTTTTAGCACTGGCTGATGTCAGTTCCATTTGAACCCTACGTGAGTTGAAGTGCATCCAAGCGTTGAGTGTGAAACGCAAAATAAGCGAATTTAAAGCGCCAGCCAAGTGTTGTTACTTTATGGTCACAAAGACTAAGCAGCAAAAGTTAAATTCCTATTTAAAACAATTTCAAAGAAAGTGAAAGACGAGTCGCGACACAACAAAACTAAAAAGGGAAAGGTTTTCTGGCTGTAAGCAACTTTTGCATAGTTTTTCAAGTGCAACGCTCAGTACTTTTGCCACACTTTATTTTGTTGTGTCTCCCCTCGACGACCCACGAACAGCTGTATTTTATTTTTTGATCTGCTCGCCCACTTGCTTTGGCATAAAAATCATTGAAAATTATAATTTTTTATACAATATGTGTATAGTATTTTCAATAATTTTAATGCCAATGCTTTGCTGACTACGCGTTTTTTTCCCAATACCAAAAAATAAAAATAAAATTAATTTTAAACCACGCGTTTTGAGTTTGATGCTGCATTAGTGTGTGTGTTTTGCGTGCGTGTGTGTGTCTTAACTTGAAAATAAAGAAATAACACAAAACAAAAATCACAACTTAAAAAGCGGCCAAGCGACATTGATGCCAATCGCCAGTGCATTTGGTTTTTTTTCTCGCAAGCAAGCAGAATTCAGTAAAAAAGAAAAAAAAAAGAAAAAACAACATTTGGCTAAACGCCTTCGGTGGACTTGGCCGGCTTGAATGTAAGGCACATGCTAAAAACAGCTATCAACGTCTGACTATCGTGGCAGGTACGTGCAATTCGTCATTTGATTTATTTATTTACCGTTACTGTCCATTGCCAGCCTCAAATGGCAATCAATGTTTTATCTACACAATATTTTATGGCCTATTATGAATGCATTTTTGTAATAAATAACTCTAAGCTGTTTGCCAAATTTATGTGCTATAATTGAAGTTGAATATTTTTATATACTTATGATTTGTAACCCAATTCAAAATTATCAAATGGGAATGTTTCTGAAATGCGAACTTTCTTAGATGAAAGTTAATTGCAATAACAAGCTTCATTTATGGTGTTCTTTTATGACCATTGTTTTCTTTAGTATTTATTTTCATAAGAAAAAATTATTCTCCCATAATTATTGTCTTCAAAAACAATACATCTGCTAGGGGAAATTCTATGCATTTCTAGCTTGATATAAAATTTGTTAGTTTTCACATTTTCTAATTGCGTATATCCTCTTCACTTACTTTAACTCATTACTTCCGGCAGCTAAAGTGTGTTAGACAACTTTTTTATTAAGATTTTCTCACCCACCCAAACGTTCAATGGCTGAAACTTTTTCAGATGCAGGCTCTTACAAACGTACGTAAGACCATGAATCGTAATTTTTATATTTTTTCCGTTTTGCTCACCACTAAAACAAAAGTCTTGTGCATATAAAGATATTTATATGTATATCTGTAGAAATTCACATTATAAATTTGCTCAGATGCTATGAATCATAAACAAGTATAAACGATGTAATTAAATAAAGCCGACTGTGTAATACTGTTTTCCTTCTACATTATGAGACTATTTAGTTAAGACTAAATGAGATATAGGCATTTATTTATACCACCTAGCTTTTAAAGAAGGTTCCTATCAATTTACTTGTTCTAACTAAATAATTATTTTTCAAACAAACATTGTCAAAGGGCAAATAGAAAACATTTATTCTAATCGAAATTTTAAAGTGTTATTATTTGCTTAAAAGTGCCTATAAAAACAACTAAAAATATTAGTTAAAGGCGTTGAAAATTCGTGTCTTTACCCAGTTTTATTTAGGACCAACTTAATCAACAATAATTTGCTTTCAAAGTTCAATGATTCTAGTGTGTGCATGACTTCATAATTAACCCAGACGCTGATGTTAGTCATAAATTTGCCATATTAAGCTAGGTTTATTGTTCTTTTCCTTACAGCGCTTTGGCATACATATACACGTATATATAAAAGTTTTTAAGAGACCAGATAGACATAGTGGGTTGGCGAAAAGAAATAAAATGAATCAAGTTAGTAATTGACATGTTTCCTTGCAAATCAGAACTTAATATTCAAACCCTTGATATTTATAGCCATATCGTATGGCCAAGCAATAAAGCCTAGATTTTAAGTCGTGTCAGCATTAGGAACTTTGTGGCGTACATTAGCGCAAATTACCATTGGCAAAAAGGTGTTGGCCCCAATTGTCACCTCCAAAGATATCATGGAAAAATAATGAAACTGGGTGCGGAATTCAAAGGCCCAAAGCATATTGCATTACCTAGCGCGCCGCGTCACAGTCTACGATCATTTTTTTATTGGCACGCGCCTTTTTAGCCAATTTATCGGCAACTTGAATGTCAGATTTCTCAAAACTGTCTGTTCGTCTGTCTATCTATACTTTGTCTGGTTGTTGCAGTTGACATTAGGCGCATTTCAATACAGCAATCAGAAAATTGTACATTGGCCACAGATAGATTTTTTTCGATACATTTTCTGGAATTAAAGAAAAACTTCTTGTATTAATATATATATAATAATATATATAATAATTTTAAGGAATTTGTTAATAAGGTGTTAAGTGCCTTTATTGAAAAGCATTCCGGCTTGTAGCCAAAAAGCTGGAACGTAGAGTCTTCCCAAATCTTCAAAAGGCTTACTCCTTTATTTTTATTGTTAAATCAATAATTTAATGGTGTTTTTGACACCACACCTGAGTACACCTTTTGTCCATGCAATGAATTTAATTTGCGTAGCTGACAAAATGATTTGCATTGTTTGTCATTGCTTTTGAAATGTGCTCGACTAAAAATTTGCGCAAAATATAAAACAAACGAAGCGAAATACACACGAGCGTTTCAAAGTCATAATTATTAGCTTTGCCTTTTATGGCTGCGCATTGCTATTTCAAATGCTTGAAAGCATTAAGCCGAAAAAAAATAATCGTCGTATGATACAAACAAATTCTTTATAAATCATTTGCTAGCTGCGTTTTGCATAGAAAACAAATTCCAATGAACTTTGGCAGACGTCAAAACGATTGCAATTTGTTTGCATTTGGATTGAGTAAGAATGAAACAAAAATAAAAAAGGTTAATTCTAGTATTTGGGATGGTTTTTCGCAAAAAATTCGACTCCATATCTTTAATTCTGTGTGATGACATCAGGGTGCCATTTATTTCGAGGTCAGCTTCAAGGCTTTTTATTTTGAATGAGACTTCCTTTGCACATGAGTTGTTTCAGTCTTCAATCGACTTGATTACAGCCGTGTTCCTAATTAGTTGTATGTTTGGATACTTTGATTGAAGTTTGTGTCTTAAGTCTTTTGTTTTGACAATGCTTTGGTGGCATTGTTGTGCCACCGTTGAGTGCCTTTCATTTTTCCATCATGCTTAATTAAACCATAAACACCTAAAAACACGCTATATATATATATTCAACATTAAGCCATCCAAATCCTACAAACTCACACGACATATTTGTTGTTTTTAAAGACAATGCCAATTGAAAGAGCAGTTCAAAAGTGCAGCATCTACACCTCCGCAATCAACACTTTAAAATTAAAATGAAAGCCCAACCTAGGACAGGTTTTAAAGTCTGTCTGCTGCGATGGTGGGCTTAAGTTTAGGGTAAATCAATTTAAATTACTGTCAATTAGGCTTTTTGTTAACTTTGCACCGCATTGTGCAAGAGTTGTGAAATCAGAAATATTAAATATTTCGATTCGCTTCTTTCTCCTCGCATAAACCACCTTCTTAGCCATTAAATTTCTCAAACAACTCTCAACACTCATTTGTTTTAAAAATGAAAATTCAAATTTTATTGGGCGTCGTGTATCCGAACAGCTGGGCTCATAAATTCATGTTCATGTTCGGGTCTGGCCAAGCAGCCACACGCAGTGCTTTGTGGGCAATTAAGCAGTTTATAGCTTCATTCGATATGCATGCTGGGCAAGAAGTTACATTGTATGTGTGCATAATGCGCCATTGTGGGTGTTGGCTCTTGCTTTGGACCGCAAAATGCAAATTTCTTTGAGTCATAAAATAATAAGTTACCGGATTAATTGCCATTATATCAGCGCAGAGGGGCTCAGAATCTGAGCATAGCTAATTTGTCATGACAAAAAATAAAAATCAAAATAAAACTTGCTACTTTTGATAATGTCAAACTCATATACAATAAAAATGCGAATGAAGTGAATAGTATGGTAAAGTCGTCAATAACTGCAAAGATTACATTCTACAAACAACTTAAAAATTAATATTATGCATATTTAATTTCTTTACCAATTGTTTTTTGTACATACAATTAATTAAAATAAAAATACAAGCAGTTGGTTGAAAATTAAAAAACTTTATATAAAATATGTACATAATAAAAAAATGTTAAATAAGTTATGCAAATGTGAAAAGAATAAAATAATAACAAAAAAATATATACAACTTGTGATTCTTATAAAAGTAAATAAAATTGTATTTTTATAACAAAGAATAAAATCATAGTCAACAAATAGTATATACAATCTGTAATTTTTAGAAAAAGACAATTCACCATAAAATTTCCTATTTTTTTTTTTTTTCGCCACCTAACTTATATACAAACTTAATTACTTATTTGATCCGATGCAGCAGCTTTTAAATTTCTCTTGTCAGGTGAAAGGCAGCATAAATTGCATAGTCAATTGTCTTAATATCAAAAATGTCGTCACTCGTCACACACTAGATTTAAATGAGCAATCAATTCAGCACCCCGACAATGTCATTGAACCAACTTTGCAAACTAGCAACAAACAAGTAAGAAGGCTCTAGTCGAGATATCCCGACTAGACGATACCCTGATCCCTATACTTTACGCGTATAGTCAGTGCTTGCAAGTATGTGTGTGTGTGTGTGTACGCGCATACAGCATAGTGCATACAAAACTTCAATGTCCCATATCTCCGGTGTTTATTATCCGATTTCGATAAAAATTTCACAGATTGTCATTATTTTGTTTTATAATTCAAATTGCATCTCAAAGTTTTCAAAATTCAAGATTTTTTTGCTTATCGATCCCATGTGTATATCGGAAACGAGAAGAGTTATCGAAAATCGGAAACAAACTTGTACTGCCTAGGGATTAGGCGAGCTTAAGTTCCAAATCTGGAGTCTCTAGCTCTTATAGTCTCTGAGATCGACGCGTTCATACATACGGACAGACAGACAGACAGACGGACAGACGGACAGACGGACAGACGGACAGACGGACATGGCTATATCGACTCGGCTGTTCGATGCTGATCAAGAATATATATACTTTATAGGGTCGGAGATGCTTCCTTCTACCTGTTACATACTTTTGCACAACTTCATTATACCCTTTTTCCCTATTTTTAATGGGATCAGGGTATAAAAAAAACGAACAAACAAAAATAGCAATCTACTCAGGCAAAGCAAAGCCAATCGGATAGCCAGATAACTAAGCAACGTGGAGCAAATTTCAAAGCCGATTAACAAAAAGCCACAAAAAACTTATAGTTTATGGCTGCAGTCACACAAATCAGCGGCGATCGCCTTACAGCTGACAAACGCAAGACCGCTCAGGATTGATGACAAGTCGGCAATGCCAAATGGCAATTATCAGCGAAGTCTAAAGCCTTCCAGAAAGTGTCATAAAACCAACAGCAGCAGCAGCAGCAAACCAACGACAGAAGAAAGAGAAAAATAGTCAACAAAATTGACGTAATTTTATAAAATCAGTAACAAAAAAAAACTTCAAAAAAAGCGCTACCAAATTGCTATGTGGCGAAAATTGCCAGACCAGATCTGATCAGGCCAGTGCTCAGCTCCATCTTCATTCCTATTGCCACCCGCTGAGAGGCAGACGGAGGCTGAGGCTGTGCGAATTGTAATAATTGCAAACAATTACAATGGCTATAAAAAGCAAACCAGACTCGAGATCGTACTCGGGCCATTGTCTTGTCCGGTTTCGGTCTCATTTAAGACAGATGTTTTTTTTTATTTTCGCCGAAAAATATTTGCAATGACTAAAGCTAGCTAAAGTCTGCCTATCATATGGCCCAAAAGAAAAAACAACAAACCATGGCAATCCCATTAGATAGGGTCCAAGTTCGGCCAGGTCAGATCATAGAGCAGCTCCTGCTGTTATTTTTATTTTTATTTTTTTTGTTCATAATTATGTGCAGAATTCTCTTTTCTGTTGTTTATTTTTTGTGATTTTATTTTTATTTTTAGTTGAATGAAGTTGGATTTCGGCTGTACTGCCAATTACTAGCATGAAGGTCTTTGACTGCGCAATCAGCAACAACAACAAATAGAAAATTTGTAACATTTTTGTCTTAGTCAGAGCTCTTTAGGTTATTATTATTATTATTAGAGTTTGGATATTTTTTTTGACTTGTTTTTCATGCTTTAATTTGTTGCGTAGTTTTTCGTTCCCTTCTTTTTATAGCTTTTGTACTGCTTTGGGGTCTTTTACATTTCACGCTCTTGAGTTAATTGGCTTGCAAAACGTTTCAGTGGCAAAGAAAATTTTTGAAACATTAGATATAAAAAGGCATATTATAAGTTATCTTCGGCGTGTTGAATATTATATAAACTTCACAGCCTACATTCATAGTAAAGTCTTGTTAAAGAACTTGCATATGTATGGCAGCTATAGTGGTGCGATCTAGCCGATTTTGACGAATAACTTACCAAAAGTTTCAGCTCGATAGCTCAACAACTGTGGGATTACTCGCGATGCTGATCAAGAATATATATACTTTATGAAGTCGGATATACTTCCTTCTGTGCGTAACACATTTCATGGCAATATTAATATACACTTTTCAAGTGTATCAAACGTGAAAAAAACCAACTTTGTTTAAAATAAATTTGACCTGAATCAGAAATATCTTTGAAGAAGGCATTAAACAATTATACATTAAACACGATAATCAAAAATCATACAATATATATAAGCCTCTAAAATGATATACACAAACAGTCAATCTTCGTTTTCACTTGCGTTTTCCGTTGGTGTTACAACAAAATCAATAAATGATCAACAATCGGTAGCTAAACACAATAAATCGCCATTTTGCAATTAATTCCAACCGCAAAATGCAATTAACTTTTACACGATTTCTAAAAGAAAACAACAACCCGAACAGCAAACAGTAGACAGACAGTCAAACTGCCATTTTACCCGGTAACCCAGTCATTCAATGTTTCAATCAGTTATTTAATTGACTGCTACAGAGCAGCTAAACTTTTCATTATGCTGCAGCGCAAACATATCAATTAAATAATTAAATACAACCTAAAGCAGGAGGCAGTTATATTTAGAAATGGTTTTATGCACACCGCATATGTTACTGCAACATCAACTTTTAAAGACCTCCAATTAATTGTTAGCAATGATAATGAAATATCAAAAAATTAAGAAACAAAAAACTTTTTAGAGATAAACCAAAAAAAAATGTAATGCTTTAAAAAAAAAATAAAGACAGAAATAAAAATTTTTATTTGACATGCGTTAAACATGTAATAAATTTATAAATGTTTTGTTTTCAAAAAAAAACTATAAGAATATTTTAAAATTTATAAAATGATAATTTTGTATTTAAAACAATGTCAAGCGCGGTTGCCAAAATTACTAACCAACTATCACCTAAGAATATAACTATAATATAGAAAAATCAAGAAATAAGCAAACCAAACAAACTTTCGTTTAATCAGTCTTAAGCCAAGTTAGCACACTTAGTGTTAAACTTGACCTTTAAGTCCAGCAAAAATTAGGGTATTATATCACCTTAATAGAAATAGCAATTCACGCGGCTTGAATGCGTTTTTAGCGTGTATATAAAAGCTTTAAATTCAATACGCAGATTTCAATAATGGGGCGCCACTTAGGTAACAATTTCCATAAGCAATGCCACTGAAAAAAGTTCAAGTTTAAAATTAATAATAATACGAGCTAATTGGGAATTATACAATGGGCTTCGGTGAATAAGAAATATGTAAATTGCAGCCTGGTGTTGACCTAGAATAGCGAGTATCGAATATTGACAGAAAGAGCGCTTTTGTATATCAGTTGCGTCGAAGTGCGAAAACTGTGGAAGTAAACAATTTTTGGATTTGGTATCGGAATTGGGCCTGCCAGTTAATAGACTTGCCCTGTCCTTCAAAATTAATTGACTCGCATGTGTTGTGTTTTGGTTGAGTCGGGTAAGTACCAACATCATTTATGTTGTTATTACTTGTTTAGTCATGCTGCTAATGAGCCACGGGCAGGTTCAATGCAGGTTGAAAGACCCCGTCCAAAAATTATCAGCTAACACACACACACACACACGTTAACGTTTTTCTTTTTTTTGCGTTCATTGTTTTGGGGGATTGGCTTAACGCCGCATGTGGCTCAAAGTTGGCCTGCAAGCATTTATTTAATAATTTTTTCATAAGCATCGTTACCTAATCCCAGTAGTAGCGTTCGAAATTGCGGAACTGCAGCATAATTTAACAGATTTATTTCATATACGTTCCCCCGACTGGTTGCTGTTGCACCACCAACAAACATAACCCAGAGACAAATAAACGTAATTTTCTTTAACAACAAAAAAAACACCATGATTTTTATGTTGTTTTTATTCTGTTAGTGCTGTCGCTTTCACTTTTCCAGTTCGCTGCTTACTTTTCCTTGCAGCTCATTCGTATTGATTATTGCCTATTGATGATGTGCGGCGTGTGATTTTCGCTCATTTCGTCTAAGTTTGCTGTTTGTTGTTTATGGTGTTTCTCACTTTTCGCTGCCGGCTGCTATGGGCCAGAAATGAAAAGTTTTCGCTTTACTATTTGTCATAATTAATTTTTTGCACTTTATTGTTTAATTGATTGACAACAGCGTCTGGTCATTAAAACCTATTAAAAATCTCTTTGAAATTGCCAATAACCGTACATTATAGATAAATCGACTTTTTGTAGGTGCTCTAATTTGGTAAAAGATATGCTGACGCAATTGGGGATCTCTTCAATAGTGATAAATCAGCTACAGTGAAAGCTTAAATGTAAAATTGTTAAAATGTAACATGCGATCTTTAGGAGTTTGTTGTTGAAGGAATAGAGCTCAACTTATTTCTTTAAAATATTATAATATATCTTAAAAGTGTATCAACTTCTAAATGTGTATTGCTTAACTTTTTAAATAGTTTTAAATTATTTAAAGATGTACTAATCGTAGTAATGCAAAATATTGGTGTTATTGTTAAGAATGGAATGGCTTTTCCCTTACCTTACATAGTAAACTAAAAGACTTTTCCATTTCCTGCTCTCAACACATCTTTTCAGTTAACACTCAAAGCGCTTTTGTCAGTATCGCTTGATATAATGATGTCATATATTTATTTATACAAGTCATAAACAAGAATGGCAAATCTCATTAGAGTCAAATGGTAGCAACACAATAAGTATGCAGCTCCTTCCGTTTATGTGCTTCTTATACAAAGTTGCAGCTTTCAAAAACACAAACGAGCTGCATGACTAAGCCAAGTTTCGTTGGCCAGCAAAGCGTGCTTATCAGCAATTTAGAATATATTGCACAAGCCGAAAGCAAACATAAAGGCTCCAGACCTGCGGCCCACAAATTAAGTCGGTGGAAGCGGAGAGCTTGGCTCGACTTAAGACTTCCTTCAATGTACACATACATATTCCCATTTCCTGTTCTTCGCACAGTTACATTTGTTGTTGGAGCAGCTGTTCAAGCTGCTGTTAGTTTGTTGTAATGGTATTGCCTTGCATTTATCATGTGGTTCACACAAAAGCCCTTAGAGCAGCAGTTACAACAATAACAATAACAACAACAACTACAACTGCAACATTTACCAGCATTCACATTGATTTCCTTTTTGCTATCTTGACAGCATTAACTTTGTTGCAGTTGGTAAAAAGTGTGGCGGAGAGGGACGCAACGGGAACACTTCGACAGAGACAAACGAAATAAATGCGCGATCGGGCGATAAACTATTTTTAAAGACAGCTAACTACAAAAAAACAAGCATTGTAACAGCAGCAGAGAAACACTCTATAAAACAAGAAAGAAGGCTCTAGTTGAGAAATCCCGACTAGACGATACCCTGATCCCTATACTTTACGCGTACAGTCATAATACACATAATCAACTTCAATGTTCCATATCCCCGGTGTTTCTTAAGCGATTTCAATAAAGATTTAACAGATTGTCATTATTTTGCTTAATGTTTCAAATGCCTTCTCAAAGTTTTCCAAATTCAAGATTTTGTTGTTATCGATTCCATGTGTATATCGGAAACGGGAAGAGTTATCGAAAATCAGAAACAACCTTGTACTGCCTAGGGATTAGGCGAGCTTAAGTTCCATATCTGGAGTCTCTAGCTCTTATAGTCTCTGAGATCGGCGCGTTCAAACATACAGACGGACGGACGGATAGACGGACAGATGGACATGGCTATATCGACTCGGCTGTTGATGCTGATCAAGAATATATATACTTTATGGGGTCGGAGATGCTTCCTTCTGTCTGTTATACAATTGCTCAAAACCATTATGTCCTTTTTACCTATTTTTAATGGGTTGCTGGAATTTTTGTACAATGAAAAAAAAACATCAAATTATAACAAAAAAAAAAAACAATACAATTTAAAGTTAACTAACTTTTTTCGAATTTGCTAATAATTTTAAATAAATTAATCTTTCTTGCAAAATTGTATGCCAATTATTTATATATTTGCATTGTCAAAGCTATCCTTTTCCATCAAAAATAATCGTTTGCTTGCTAATATACATTTTTCCTTGCATTACGATTAAAAGGTATCAATAAGACAACTCAAAATGATTTCTCACACAGCGAGACAGGGATAGAAAGAAAGAAAGGGAGATAGACATTTAGTAAAGCACTAACAAGCTGCAGCACTTAGGCAGACTGTTGTCAGAGGCAGTGATTCTTGAGCCAATGCACCCCTTACTCCCTTACCCAGCACCCCTTTACCATTTGTTTGATTCTTAGGGCCTAGGTTAGCTTTAAAAGGAGCTGAAGCAGCTGAGGCAGCTTATTTCCTGTTGCTGCAAAATAAAAATTCTAAGCAGCTGCCAGACAAACCGACCATCCGTTGCATCCTTTTGTCTTGGCCAAGGTAACACAAATATAAGAAGAAGATGAAGAAGATGAAGTTTGAGATGGAGAAAAAAAGCAAACGATACTAGAGCAAGAGTTGGTTGCTTGTTAGGCCTTGTCTGCCATTTCTAGTTTGTCGTTGACCATTTTTAGCTTTTTAAGTACTCCTTGGTCATTGTTAAGTACTTTTGCGTGTCAGGCCAGAGCTCGACAGGCTCGCAGGCCTTCTGGGACCACATGTTTTAGTTGGTTATTTATGGGCAAAGTGTCAGCGCTAATCAAATGCCAGCCATCTACAAAATGTTGGCTATATACTATACTAAACTATATACATATAAATGTATCTTACAATCGGCATTGTTTGGCCAAAAAGGTCATAGAACTAAAGCATCAGCGCGTATGCGTTGCATCTTTACCTCCACCCGCTAACATTAAAAGATACAAATCTTTATACCCAGACGAAGACGTGCTGTTAAGCTTTTGGTCATTTCCATGTTTGCGTCAGTTTCCGTTTCTCATTGTTTTTGGTTTTTTGTATCTGAAGCGGTCATAAACTGCACTTTTATGGAAATCGTGGGGCCCATGTTAAAGTTTACATCCTTTTAGAAAATGCCCAAATTACCAATTGAACTGACCAAAACTAAAATGACGCAATACCAAAAGATATTTCTGTTTTTGATCCGCGGCACACGTGTACGCAGCATTTGTCATCAGTGAAGCATACGCCCACGCAAAGAGGGAGACGGTTGAAAGATTTAAAACTGATTCGCATAGAACGTGGCATTTGGTAACTTGAGCTCAAGCTGTCACTGTTGAGGGTACACTGAGATATCCGAAGGCATGGCACTTAAACGTTTGCACGTTCTTTCAACCAAATTTGAAACGCAGGAAGAAGGCAATGATCTTTGATCATTTTGTGAAAGGATAGAAAATACAAATGATATGAAAAAATTTAATCATTAGCTACGCAATTAGATATAAATTTTTAATAATTTATAATAGTTTAAAATTCTAGCAAAATTAAAAAAATTTTATAATATTTTAACTGTATTCAGCACTCAAAACCAATGACAGATATAGAATTGGGTTCATCAACACAGCTTCCATTGAACCCAGACCACAACTCTTAGACAGAACTGACTTGGGTCATTGACAATTCCAATATGTAAATTAGACAGATTTGCTGGCTTATGCTTGAGAAAAAGTTTGCAAACAAAAAAATCTTTGAATAATGCCAAACACAATAAAATGTCTTATTTCATCCCAGCTTAATTTATTTAACGAGCTATTAAGTTGGGTAAATATCGTGACGAGATTAAATTTAAAAAAAGAATACAATAATATATGATTAAGTATGTAAATAATGTGTGTGAAAAATATTTAGAATATATATCCATGGCATTGATATTTCATATTTTTTTGGCAAAGCAATCTAGTTTCAAAACAGGAAAGTCATGCGACTAATATTCAGCTAATGTGACAAATGAAACCAATTGGTGAAATAAACAGTTAAAGGTTTATAATGGTAAATCAAATGGTTAAAAATTATTCAGTCTGACAATTTTCATTGCTTACCCTAATGAATTATCACGATTTATTGATAAATATCTTTAACCCAATTAAATAAATGATTGCTCAGTTGTCATCCCACTTTAAAACATTCATTTATGTCGCTCAAGCCAAAAAGATCACAACATAGTCAGCTTAAGACCATCCTTTGCCTCTTTCAAATCGCACTGTGATATATTTGAGTCCATTTATGTAAATCTGCGTGTCCGGATTAATAATCGGACAACGGGTATCTAAGCAGCTGCCACCCAGCGCTTAAGAGTTTTGTTCAGCATTTTGCTTTCCGCTTTCATGCAAATTCCGCCAACTCCATATGCAAATATTTGTGTTTGTAGTTGTATAATTTGTGTATGTTTTCAGTTTGATTTTATTTATGTTGCTTTTGTCTTTCTTTGTCCAATTAAGGGCACACAAAAGACTCAGGCGACAAACGCGCCAACAAGGCTACAAAGCGACAGCTGCCAATTTTCGGGTCTTTGAGTTTCAAGGCTTTGAAGCAGAAATCAATCAACAAATGCCGCTAAATTATTATGTAAATTATAATTTCTTATTATGAGCTGTGCGAAAAAAAAGTAAAAGTGTTGAGCCTTATGTTTTTACTTAAAGTTATTAAAACATTCGAACAATGGTTTAAGTAAGCTCATATTAAGATACCTTTCACTTAAAAAAATCTTTTGAAGTTCTTAAAAAAAATAATAATTTTAGATCGTCGATTTTAATTTCATTGTATTAACTTTATTTAAGATGACAACTTGTTTTGTGATTTTCGGAAAATATTAAATACAATTAATTCAAAACTAAACAAAGAAGCAATTTTCACTATTTATTTTAATGAAGTTTGAGAAAAAAAAGTCAAATTGAAGTTTCGTTCACATTTTTCATTTTTTCGATGATTATAAGAATAATAACTTATATATGTAGATAAGACCACATTAAACATTTTTCAATATACCCTTTCTTAGATCACACAAAATGTAAAGGGTATTACAAAGTTTTTGCAAACTGACCACAGATAAATCAGCTCATATTTCACTTTCAAAATAAAAATAAAAAAGGCACAATTTGACCACACAGAAACCTTAACAAGTCTGGCTGCCATTTCCGTTGTAGGCGTCGCATGTAATTAACTTTTGGCCCTACGAGTAGGGTGCCCATTTCCATTCCCCTTCAATCTGCATATATCTACACAGACGCTGTGTGGCAACATATTGTTTTTTTTTCTCCTTAACTCGTTACGCTTCACTTAACATGCAGTTCCTGATTTCGTTTTCATACATATTTATTTTTTTTCAGGGATTTTTTGCTCATGGTTTTTTGTGGGCTGTTGCGGTTCATTTATTTTGTCACATTGCATTGCGCATGCGTGGGCGTTTGTTCAGGGGAGGGGGTGTGGCTGTGTGTTGGTTTGATTTCGAACGTCTGATAAATGCCGTTTGTTAACTTTATTTATTGGGCTGTTACCATTTTGGCCGTCAGCCCGAAGGCGGCGTTAACACTGCAAACTTTGTAAGCAGGATGTGACAAGCCCGGCGCCAAAAAACATATATCAATATATTTAATGGTTTTTTTTATTTTATTAAAATATAAAATGGCTTTGGTTTAGTTTCTACAAGCCAAATTGTTAAAAATTATTTTATTTTTAATAAACTAAAACTTTCATTGGCATGTCGATTATTATATACTCTTGAAAAGCCTACTTGTTGTTTTTCATAGATAAATCTTGTTAGAGGTATTGCATTTGTATATGGTATACTAGTAAGAACTCGCCGATTTTGAACTAAAAAGAAGAGTTCAACTAAAGTTACAGCTGTTAAGCTTAGAAACTGAAAGACTAGTTTGCATACAGACGGACAGACGGACTTCGTTATATCGACCTACCTCGCGGAGCTGATCAATTATATATATACCTTATGGGGTCGGATACGCTTCCTTCTAGTCGTTAGACATTTCCTTATTTTTGCACTATTTTTTCTAACTAAAAACTGATGTTTTTTCTCTCTCTCTTTTTTCGCTCTCTCTTTTAGCAGAACTTTTATTATTCCAGTTATGTCAAACGTTATAATTTAAGCACGCTAATAAGGTCTCAAAGTATTTCAAAGTACCCACAACGTTGACAGAAGTCATAAATAAAAAACAAATATGAAAACGACTGAGAAGAAACAACTTTCACCTACGCTACAATGCTGTGAGAGGTCTCTGACAGATTTTCATCCATTTCATGACACATTCTACTGGTTTTTCTGTTTCTTTTGGAACAACACTTCTCGTCTCAATTGTCAGCGGCACAATGGGCAATAGCAACAACTTAATCAAAGTAAAGCAAATAGCGGTTAATTGCGAGTATTTCGTACTCGTCTATTGGGTACTCTATAATTATATGCATGGTGGGTAACATGAAAGTAATTTTGTGTGGCTTAAGTGAAGAAAGTTAAAAGATTTGTTGGCTCTATTGTCAATTTGTAAATGGACGGAAAAATAATGGCAAATTTCGCACATTATTTAACTGTTCTAGCACAATACAAATGAAAGTGTGGCATCAATAAGAAGAAGTGTGGCAAGCAAAACGAAAAGTACATCAAATGGGCAGAGTAACGCCCAATTTGGCAACACTGAAGTGACAGTTGATGGACAACAGTTTAACAAGGGAAAAGCAGCCATGGAAAGTGGATCACGCGCGCAATCCGACCAAGCAAGCAGCTGCAGTTAATCTTCGGGTGATGATTTTTTTTTGTATCTGGGAAGTTGAAAAAAAAAAAACATTTTACATCAATCTGTGTTTGATGTTTAAGTTTACACAATACAAAAAAGGTATATTTACTTATTGATATGCCTTTAATTAAATGCAACAGCAGCAGTTATCGCCAATTAGATATGCAAATCAAAAACACAGTTTGCAATCAACCCTATCAAATAAATTAGTTAACAACTTGCTGTTGTTGCTTAGTTGAACCTCAATACGTTCGTTCGCATTTTGTTTGTGTACAAATACGAAATCTAATCTTATCGCATGGCAAAGCCAAAACAGGCACGCAACACATAACCATTTAAAGTACCTCATTGCGAGTACGTCATTGAACTTGACTTTGAAGGCGTTTCAGCCTAACTTTTAGATCACAGCTCAAGTTATGACACTCAATGTCAGTTGCAGTCCGCGCAGGGCGGACATATGTTCAAATACAGATACAGATACAGATATACGTACATATATGGGTGTCTGTGTAGATGCGCTAAAACCAGTTATTAAAGTGCAAGTCGAGCTGTAGGTAAGCTTGATGGCCATTTAATTGAAGCCCCATCCCCAGATGGCAGCTCACAAATTAAATTTTGAAAACCATCTGCATATATCGTACTTGATTTGTATATATAACGTGGGTGTTTCTCTGTGGGGCAGCAAAGTATGCCGCCTGTCTCACACTTGCATGCTAATTACGACAGCATATATATATATATTTAAATATAAGAAAAAAACACGCTTCGTAAATCGTATTTCGCTGTGCGTTTTACGTTTCGTCATGAAATATGCCCCGGTTTTTGCGTAATGACTCACCGTCATTAAGACAAGTTCTGTTGAATCAAAAAGAAATCAGAAGGGTTTTTGCCAGTTAAAAAGTTGCTGGTTTCTTTTTTTCTTATCTTTTTGGTGTGCTCATTACAACAAGTTTGGTGCTTAAGTCTTTTGTTTAAACATTTAACCTGAACAGAACCCGGAAGGTCTCTCAGTGTGTTAATAAAGCTCAATGATTGCTTAAAACTTTGTTGGTGCCGTTAACCTGCCCTTTTTTCTTTGGCCGAAATTACACAATTACACAACTTAACGGTTAGCTTAAGCCAGTTTTTTGCCGCACACACAAACAAATTACAAGCAGAAACAATATTTTGAGCGCGCAATCTTTAAAATGCATTAATTTCGAATGGAAGTAATGAAACAAAAGTATCTGGAAGTCTGTAAAACTTTTTGACAGCTCGAATTGTTTAGCTTTAGCATTTCATTTTCTTTGATTCCCTCGATCTTTATTTGTTGTGCTATGTGCCCTGCTGTAGGATTATTTCGATTTTAGTTCTTTGTTTCGCGTTTCAGTGCAAGTTTTTAGGATATAATCACAACTGTTCGCTTCATTAACATGTATATCAGAACATGATAAGTCTAACAACTTAATTAGTGGGTTGATGCGTTGGAGAAGCTGCGTGAAACATTATAGCAAATATTTATTGTATTTTGTTCTTAATATACGTCATTTTAAATTCAATCAGCATGATTTTTGCATATCAATCAACAATCCGTAGACTCTTTAACACTATGTACTGTGCTGCTAAGCAAACTGGCAAATATTTAAATAACCAAAGAAAATAAACAAAAAAAACAAGTGTGAAATTAACTCAAGAGCAAGTGTTAGGAAGTAACGGTAGCATAGCAATATTCAAATATGTATCTATATTAGCCACAATGTGTTGGGGAAGATTTTCGTTGAGGTTTTTCTCAATTGCAACTTTCACGCTTACACAAGCGACGGCTTAAGTTTCATTAGACATTACGCATACGCATCAAGCAAAGTGAAATTACGCATACGCTGTGTAAGTGCTTTATGGAAAATTAACACCACACACACACACACTCATAGAGAAAGATTGTGGGCGTTGCAGGAAATCATAAAATGTAATTTTCATTAGACGGAAGATGTAGATGTAGTGTTGTTGTTGTGTATAATATATCTGTTACTTTTGTCACTGCAGCGAAGCGGATAAATTATAGCACGACAATTACCAGTTTCGCTTGCAGTTGTGGGCAGAGTGTGAATGTCTCGGAGGTGGAACCTGCCGTACCGAGTCTGTACTCAAAACTTTTGTCTGCTGCGCTTTTGGCACACACACAATTATGTAATTTTGTGTTTCTTGCAATTTGGACAAAAGCAAAGGCGTGCAAATGCTAAGTAACCAGAGAACTTAAAGTCCTCAAATAAAAAATCGGTGCCAATTATTTGACAGCACTTTTCATTTCTATGCAGAAAGCCATTAATATGTATATGTGTCCAATAAATGTCGGTCAATTAAATGCAATTGATTCAATTTGGCTAATTAATCAATGCAAATAACAAGAGTAAGCAAGTGCGGGTGCTTAATAAGCACTGCTATGTAATTAAATGTTTTGCGCATTTGCTTAGCCAATCCCAAGCTCTCCCGCTCCCCGCTGCCTGATTCACTATCAATGTGTTCATGCGGAAGTCGCAAGGAAAGGCGAAACAAATATACATTTGCGTGTGCCTAATAACAGCCGCTAAACGAAAGCATTGCGGTTCAGCTCAACCACAGAAAAAAAGATGGAGAACACAAATGTTAATTGAAGTAAAATTGGATAAAAAATGAATTTATTTTCCAATGGCACAAAAGCCGCAAACAAAACATCTTAATAAAACCAACAAGCCAGGAAAAAAACAAACGAAAACAGAAAAAACAAAAGCAAACAGCCTCTCATAGTGAGCTAGATTTATAAAATGGATAAAATGACGCAGACGGAAGCACAAAAGTACACACAACAAGCTTGTGGTTTATATATATATATATATATATATATATATATATATATATTATATGTATGTATATGAATATGTACATGAACTGTATTATATACAGTCAGGTATGTTTTGTGTGTATATCATTTGAAGTACGGGGCGTTACTGTCTAATGTGCGGCACTCTAATCAAAAAGTATTTATAATTGAATTGTAGCAATAGCTTTGCTGAAAGATTGTGCCAAACATCAAAGAGATTTCAGATAATGAAAATTAAGACATGTTTTGTACATGCCACATATGGTATTTATATAAATATATATATAAAGCGACCAATGCATGAACTCAAAGATTAATGTTGAAAGCAGAACAGATAAAGCAAAAGATAAATAATTCACAAATCAATTATTGACAAAGCAAGGAAGTGAATTATTGTTACTGTGCTCAACATTTAGAGGAAAGATTTTTGAAAAGGAATCACCAATTATTGACGTATAAAAAAACTGGATCCTCATTAACCAAAGATATTTTATTTTGCAGAATTGATGTAACTTAAATACATAGACAATCTTTTAATTGGTGTCATGCCATCTGTTTTCATATAAGCCGTCAAGTTTGTTTCCTAAATCTTAAAATTTATGATGTCTGTCAAACTTACGCTTGTTCCGACATTCACGTGCTTCTGTTTGGTTGTGACTTAACTGAGAATATTCAAATAAGAACAACAAACGGAAAAACACACAAACGAACATGCGCCAATTATGCAAATCTTGGAGTCCAACAAGTGAACTGCAAACAAATAAATGATTTGCATATCGGTCAATTGTTGCACGATTTTTTCTGCACACGCGTTGGAAATAACAAAAATCTTAAATAAACGACTGTGAAACAGATTCCTTTTTACCTGTAGGCTGTAAATTGACTTAACTTGTTGTTGATGCTATTTGTTTATTTCGTTTTTTTTTCTAACGCACTTTCAATGCCACTGTAAGACGCCTTCGCAATGTTGCACAAAAAATGCCGTATAAAAATAAATATGGCTAAGCACTTTTATGCGAATTAACCCACACGTTGTCGCTATTTTTAAACAAACAAATAAATCAATTGGCAAAAGGAAAAGTCATATGTAACACAAAACCGAAAAAAAAACACAACAAAAACCAAAAAACAGATTAACCTACATAAAAACTATTATTTTTAGTCGAATTTGTCAAGTGTCACAATTACGCATCGTAATAATATGCAAATGCCAATTTTGTAGCCAAAATAATATAGATTGAATGCAACCCAAAGTCATTTAAAGCCATAATTTCACAGAAAATATACTTTTGTTTTAGTAATTATAGAGTATAATTTATTTTCTGCTATTTGTATCGTTTACGGTACTTTGCCCTCTTCTCCGAAGTGAATGTCAAAAAAAAGAAAGAAAACCATAATAATTATTATAATAATATTGTTATATACACTGACCTTCCCAATAGCTACATGCACAAAAAAAGGTCCGCTATGATTACTGAACTTTGTTGAGGGTCTCTCACGTTCGCCAGTGGCTCCAGCTCCAGGTGGCAATGTGGTTTTGTGGTTATGCCGTGAACTAGGCCAGAACTTGGCCACATAACTGGGAAGTTGTATAGCTTACACTCTCTAGTGATCATGCAAACAACTGACTTACAATTCTAGTTAGCTCATTGCAATAAAAATAACCAACTACGCTAGTCACCTTGTTGTTTTTTATGAATATCTTTCGGAACAGTTTATTTTCTACGATAATATATATATTCTTTTCATAAGACTTTTAAAGACATACATTCTTCATTTAATATATACTGAAATAGTCTGCTGTCTTAAATATTGGATGCAATTAATACGTTCGGTCAACAAATGCATAACATTTTAGAATAAAGCTTATCTAGCTAGTAACATTTAGCGATGACACGTTCAGGGATAAGAACTATAAATCAAATTCAGCGATTGAGCACCGATGGGAAGACAACGGGAAAAATTAAATTGGCAACGCTGTGGTGCACAGCATTCAGCGTTTATTTATGCGCATCGAATGAGGTCTAATTATACATAATTGCGCATAATTAAAATTTAATTAACACAATCAAGAGCTGCGCACAGACAAACAGACATATAACGACGCTGTGAGCAACAGAATTCATGCCAAAAGTAAAACCGGCAAAACGTGTCCATTGCAGATGTGAATGTCTTTCGGCCAAGTTGCGTGCCGCATTCAAGCGAAAGAGACAGTTAGAGCAAGTGCAAGAGAGAGAGGGAGAGCGACAGAGAGAAAGACCGATTGCAACAAAATTCAGGCATTTTCTTAGCAAGAAGCGTTAATAAAAACTTTTATTTCTAGCCAAGTGTTAAAGAGACTAGCACAACGCATTTGGCCAAAAAACCAAATCGAGTGCAAGTTCAACAACGAAAACGAGTTTCACATTTTTATTATTTTATATATTTTTTAATTTTTTTTGTGGTATTTTTTTTTGTTGTGCTCTGTTAGCCAACTCTCAACGAGCCTCTGTCCGCATATGAGGAAGTTAATGCCTGAGCAGCAAGCTTCGAGCAGTGGGCAACTTTGGCGCTCCACACGCAAAGATCAGCAAAGCAAAACAAAAACAAAATAAACCAAAGAAACTACTAAGTAACAGTTACTATTTAGCGGACCGGCATTGCGGCATTGCCGCCTTGCTTCGCATAAAATATGCAGTAAAATTGTTTTTCTTTCGTGGAAATGGACGCTTGAAGGGGGAATGTGATACAAATTGAGCTAGTGTACAAAGTAGGTCTAAGACTGCTGCTGCATCGCTATGTATGTATTGGGCTGTGTGCTCAATTCGGTTGAATATTTAGTCAAGCTGGCGATTCAGTGTTAATGCCGCTTGAACACTTGTTTTGACAGCCCCGACAGACAGTCGCACAGTCTGACAAGGTATAATAGTTATATGTGAAAACAATAACACTAAATGTTGAATAAGAAACTCAATAACTATTTCAAGAATATCAAATTGTTTTTAAAAAAAAACATTAAAAACACATAGGTTATGACAGCTTTAATAAATAAATTCCTTTTGTCTACCATTAGATTTATTTCAGTAATTTTGTTTGTTGTTTTCATTTCATTTTATTCCCTTACTTAAAATATACATAATAAGCATTTCGTCATAGTTTCTATAGTGTAAACATTTAATATTTTTACATTATATACTCTCTTCGTGATAGAATTTTTCAATACACTTTTCTGTATAAATTTTTTTTGACTTATGACAAACTTCAAGCAAATGAGCGATATTGAACATTACAGGGCAATAACTTAAACAAACATTTATAAATTATGCATGATATCAAATATTGTATTTTTTTATGGATAATATTTGAAAATTAAATCATACTTTTAAATAAAACGAGTTTATTACATAAATATTGCTTAAAAATGGCTTTTAAGCCACTGTCATTTAATGGTCGCTCACCTTTGTGTCTTCTGACTATGTCGTTGACCAGGCAGAGGAGAAAAATTATGTTCTTGCGCAAGTTTGACAATAATAAATGGTACATACACAATATTCTATAGTTATTGTGACAAGAAGTGGTAGTATGGCCAGCCAAAACGCCGACAGTCTGCTTTCAAAAACAAATTAAATTAAGTACCTTTAAATAAACACAGACACTCACAGCACACACACACACACATTAACACACATAGTAGTTAATGTCTTAGCGCAGCAAGCGGAAATAGACTGTGACATCCGCCGAGTGCTGTCAGCTCGAAATGACTGACAGTCATGGTTGAAACTCAGTTGGGATCTAACATATCCGTTGGACGTTGGCCGCAAAATTTAATTAGAAATCTGCACGTCTTTGACTTTGGGCCATGAGTTAGTTTAGTTCAAGGTAGTCGGTAACATTTTTACACCTTGCAATATAATTGACTAACCAAATTTCTTTCTTTTTTGTTCTTGTCATTTCAGCAGCAATCACACACAAGCCACACACACACATACAGCTCAAATTAGACCGTGAAAATAACAGGAAAAAAACAAAAACAAAATACTCGTTATAATAAAAATAAAAACATAAATTAAAGCAAACAGCCAGCAAAGCGTGCAAAAAGGAAAAGCAACGAAAATTATCATAGCTATTATTGAAAGAGTTAGAGAAGGAGAGGAGGAAAAAGAGAAAGACTAGCAAAGGCAGGGAAGATAGGGGAATTCAGTAGCTTGGCTAGAACGGTCGAGAAAATTATGATTATGATGTTAATAAATTAAAGTTGCCATTAATTTAGTAACGCAAACGGCTGAAGAAGGTAGCCAGACGGTAGCATAATAACAATAAATAATAATTTCAAATAGGCGAGCGAAATAGACGACTTGGACTTGTCTGAACTGGTGAAGACTGAAGAACTTGATCCAGTGCAGCAGCCCTCCA
The DNA here is from genome assembly GCA_035044465.1 of Scaptomyza tumidula. Classification (NCBI taxonomy): domain Eukaryota; kingdom Metazoa; phylum Arthropoda; class Insecta; order Diptera; family Drosophilidae; genus Scaptomyza; species Scaptomyza tumidula. The sequence goes on along the minus strand of JAWNNW010000669.1, from coordinate 769,777 downwards.
ACCACACACATACATAGTGAGATACTATACCTATAAACAACAACAGTTATAACAAAAAGCAGCTCGAGCGCGTCGAGCGTGCAAATTAAAAGCGCACAGTAGCTCAAAGGAGCAACAACAAAGAAAACAACCAAACAGCAACATGGAAGTGGCAACAACAAACAATCACAGTCAAAGCCATCATCATCACCATCATCATAATCATCATCTTGGCAACAGCAGCGCAGCCGGCGATGGCAGCCCTGTTTCCCGTTCGCCATTTCAGCGCGAGGTGCGTGAATGGCAACGCATCGATCCGGACACTGGAGCGCTGCGTAGCGGCCGCTTGGAGGCAGATCGCTGGATAAATGGACCACTGAATAGCTATGGCAAGGTAAGAATACTTATACATATCTATAACCGAATATAAAATGAAAATACACATTGAAAAATATAAGACCAATACTGGTTTGAATAAAGCTTTTTCTGGCCTTAAGCTGATTGATGTTTCCCAAAAATTGAATAATTTCTTTTGTTATTCAATTAGAAATAAAATAGTTTAGACATATATATACATATAGCTCAATTTTTTCATAACAAAGCAGTGAGGCAATTTTTTTTCCTATAAGTTATTATCAAACAAAAATGTTTAATATATTATATTCTTTACGTCATCGAATGGTTAACCACATTTTTTATTAAATAATAAAAAATTATGCTTAACAGATAGATCTAAATGTACAATATATCCCTAATATTCTTACAATATTTAAAAAGACCTTTAAAATATATAAATGCATTAAAATTTCAAGAACGAATAACAGTTGGAACATTTCGAATTCCTATGCATGACCGAAAACCTTTTTTTCGAGTGCCTCAAGTTCAACTCAATTCTTACTGTGTACTGGGCATATAGGGCTATGATTGATGCCCAGGTTGGTAAGCCTTATTGTTGTGGCTTTTGTTTGCAGTTCCAGTATCCTCAAAGCCAAGAATGAGAGTTTTAACCTCAAACAGAAATTGAAAGCAACGCTACGGACCGAAGCATTGCTCAAAATGTAGAGGCGTTTACTAATTTAGTGCACTCTACAACAGGCTGGACTATCGACTGAATGAGTTTGATTGTCAGTTTGGTGAGCTGCCTTTCGATTTTAATCTTTTAATTGTTCATTCAGCTATCAAACAATTGAGTTTTAGCCGAAAAACCTACTAAAATGATTAAAGGACAAGTTGAGCAAAAATATTATTTTAACATTTTGATCACAAGTTGTTTTACGGCAATTGGTTTTTATTATTTTGTTTTATACTTGAATTATGTTTCGTTAAGTATAATTTTGAAATCTTTGAACTCTTATCTAAATATTTAATTGTTAATTTTTTTACCAGGTTTCTATAATTTGTTGCTGCACGTCATTGAAAGTAGCAAGAATCAGCTTGGTTACCCACTTTCTTAAGTTGATGACATTTCAGATTTTACAGTTTTAAGCTTAAGCTATAATTATCCGTCGATGCCACTGGGCATGCGGCTCAAGCCGTTAGCTACGCTTAGCGAAATCTTTAAAAGATACTTTTTAGTCTGCCGCTTTATTTTCTACTTCGGCAAGTAACTGCATTAACTTTGACCATCTTCACAGTGGCATAATTAACAGGTCACACGCACGACCTGCTCACAGATTGAAAATTTTTATAAGACTGTGCCACTTATTAATCGATTTGCCCAACTACAATAATGTTACAAGCGAATAAATCTTTGGCTTTTAAAACGCTAAGAAATACAAAACGCATGGCCAACTCACTTCAATAATTTTTTAGCAAGTGTTTATTTTGCCTTTGCCTTTTTACAAAAACAATGAAATCACATTAAAATAAACAGCTCGCGCTCTTCAGATTTCACTTGTCTCTGGGCTATGCTTTTTTGTGTACCTCTTCTTCTTTGCCATTGATTGTTGCTCTAGAATCTTTCGTTTAATTACACTGGCAGACAGGGCTTTTATTTTGTGCTTATTCATTGAGAGTGCCGAGTACCAAGAGTGATGAATACCAAGTGCCCACCGCCAGTGCCATCTCATTTCATAAGTCGTGCGTGTGGCCAAAGTCAAGTTCAAACCTCAAGTGCTCGTCAGCGAAAACTAAGTTTCTCTAAAATAATCTTAAAATCAATAAAAAGTAAATTCCAATGCTATGACGTCATTCTGGGTAACAAAATAAGTCAATTAATAGGTATACAAGTATATCAAACATGAATTCAAATAAGACCAAGTTTGATTTTTTATTGAATTTAATAAGATTCGTGCAGTTAGTTTGTATATATTTATATTTATATATATATATACATATATATCTTTGTCGAAACTACTGTTTAATTTTGGTTGGATAATTTTTAATACAAGTTAGGGACAGTTAGGGATAAATTTAAAATAAATCATTGAAGAAGCTTTGTTTTCAATCAAATTTGTGTTATTAGTTTAGCCAAAAAAAGATTCTAGTTTCAAATTATGTTCATACCAGTTTATTTATACGTTTTCAATCATAAAAATTAGAATTGTTCAAATTTAATACAAAATCACGTTCAACAAATATAAACTAAATAAGTTCATTCATTTTATTTTCATATTACCATAACAACCATATAATATATAAATATGATTTTTACTGAACTTTTGGTCTTATCATCACTTGAGCGAATTTCAATACATTTTTTTGCCAGGGATACCAATAGAAACCGCCGTTGTAGGGTCCATTGAGGTTGCTTAATATTAACAAAATAATTAGAAGCAATATAATAGGAATAAATAGAAACAAGTAAGAAGGCTCTAGTCGAGATATCCCGACTAGACCATACCCTGATCCCTATACTTTACGCGTACGTTCAGTGCTTGGAAGTATGTGTGTGTGTATGTACGCGCATACTGCATACTGCATATACAACTTCAATGTCCCATATCTCCGGTGTTTATTATCCGATTTCAATAAAATTTCCACAGATTATCATTATTTTGCTTTATAATTCAAATTGCATCTCAAAGTTTTCCAAGTTCAAGATTTTGTTGTTATCGATCCCATGTGTATATCGGAAACGGGAAGAAAGAGTTATCGAAAATCGGAAAGAAACTTGTACTGCCTAGGGATTAGGCGAGCTTAAGTTCCAAATCTGGAGTCTCTAGCTCTTATAGTCTCTGAGATCGACGCGTTCATACATACGGACAGACAGACAGACAGACGGACAGACGGACAGACGGACGGACAGACGGACATGGCTATATCGACTCGACTGTTGATGCTGATCAAGAATATATATACTTTATAGGGTAGGAGATGCTTCCTTCTGCCTGTTACATACTTTTGCACAACTTCATTATACCCTTTTTCCCATTTTTAATGGGATCAGGGTATAAAAAGTGTACTTACCATTGATAACAGTTATTGAACCACCAGCCAGAACTATTTTCATCCGCACAGTTCCTGTTACTGTTATCATTATCCTCATCAAAAGTAGAGAACTTCATATTCTTATGATGCACCATTGCATCCCCCGCAGTACCGGAATAGGTACCGAGGAATGTGATTTCATATGATCCGTCGTCATTTGCAACTGCAAAACTATCGTAACGTGCATATCGAGTTTCGTTATTCAAGTTCTGCAAATAAATATACAACTCGTAGGGCTGAGATTTGGTTATCGTATGCAATTTATCTAGTCCAATGAAGAATTCTCCACGTAGATCACCGAAACCCCGTTGATATGCTAGCCAGTTTCGATTGAAATTAACATTGCCATCAACCCGACGCAGAATAACGGTCCAACCGGGCCCAGCTAATGTTGAGTCACAAGACACTTGAAAGGATTCCGAGCCAGGAAGTTTTAGATCATGCAAATCGGTCGATTTGCATAGACAGCTGGAAAATTGACATTTGTTGTTTTGCGACATTAATTCGGATAGCTTCTTCTCCAGTTCGTCGATTTTTTCTTGCTCGCTTATTGTTTTAACTCTTAGCATTGATATCAATTCATCTTTATTTTCGAGCTGAGTTTCCAGTCCAGATATTTGACGCTCAAGGTCAGGGATTGTTTTCTTCAATGTATAAAGTGAATACTGTTTGAACTTTAAATACTATTAAATGGTATCTGGGAAACTTACAGTTTTTCCATTAACTGCACATATGACTGTAAGCAGCAAGAATGAAAGTGCAATCAGGTGTTTGGACATTTTATTACGAAGGAATTTAATAGATTTGTACCGTTTCGGGAGCAAAAAACGATTCGAAACTAATGCTTTGAGTAAACTAAGTGCTACATACGTTTAATTTGACTTTATAAAAGCTTTCATTAAGCGTATTTGGGTTCAGCACAGTTTTGACTCTCAAGCTTTGAGCTTTGCATAAATTATTGGGTACTCTCTACATAGTATGTAGTATCTATAATGAATATTATTTTAAAGCCTTGACTTTATTGATTTGCATGACACCTGTTTTCGCATAACAATATTAGGTTATGTGTAATGGTGAAAGTTACTAGCGGTTTTTGTCTTATTCATTATAATATTGGTGTATTATTCTTAGTTGAAAATAAAAAGTTTTTCAAATGTATTACTTCTGTTAAAGTTTAAGTACAACAAAATATTGGTTTTACATTAACTATTCGCTTTTAAACATCTATGTTTTTCTATGTTCTCAAAATAACAGAGACCTTTAGCTAATGATTGTAACATTTACTGACTTAAGAGTTTGCATACCCTTTCCATTTACTTGATGGCTGCAGGGTATATCATGTAGTGTATAGAAACTTGCTGAAAGTTGTTGTTTTTGCTTTGTTTTTTATTTTATTTTTCGCTGCCTAAGTTATCGCGATTGAACTTTGCTGCCACTGCTGTTGGTGTTGCTATTGCTGATGTTGGTGTTGTCGCCGCTGCTGCTGCTGCTTTCGAAGCAATCAATAGAATCGAAAACAATCAAAGTACCTCTTGAAAATGAAAGAAAATAAATCTGAAACAAGGGAAAAAGAAAGAACAAGATGGAGATGCGAGCGATTTCAGTGGTCAGTTTCAGTTTAAATAGTCAGGCAGTTCATTTGATTGTGCGGATTTATATCACGATGGCGAAGAAAGAGAAAGACTTGAGTCCAGTGATTGGTTATCCCGCTGTGTTTGTTTCTGTTCATTTGCCGACAAAGTCAAAGGCAAACTTGCCGACAGAATTCAATTGAGTGATCTTTGATTTGTAACAGGGCGCATCCAGAGACGAATGGCCTATCCTATCCCGCCAAAAAGCAAACATCAAGCATCAAACACCGTTAGTCAACAGCGACGGCTGCTTCATTAACATTATGAATGGTTGCACAAGAACAAATTTACATTTTGCCATTTTACTTACCGGCGCGACATGCAGCATTTGAATTTGAATTATTTTTTTTTATTTTTGCCAAAGCCAAAGCTGGATGTCGAGTTTTTGTAGTCGGAGTAAGAGAGTTAGAGTTGTGGCAAACAAAGCCAAGAGTGCAGTCTAACGGTATAGAAAACTTGCCGCGAGCAAGAGACGACTTTTTGTGGGTCACTAGGTTGCCAACAGCCAAACAGAAGATGTGGCATCGAATCTTGCCACTTGGCCAGCTCAATAAGCAATTCCTCTACGTGAAAAACAGGCAACCTAATCAGGATGTTATCTTACGGCAATTAAGCAAAGCCAGTTGTTAATTTTCTTAACAGTTTCAGGAACATATGCATATACCTCGACATTGCCTCATGAACAACCCACAAGTTGGCCATGAGGCAGTCATAAGCTAAAATTGCCGGCATATGATTTATGCAATGTAGTCCTCCAAGCACTTATATATACATACATACTTATACTTGTACTTGCACTTAATGCTCATACAAACATATTTACTGTGCTCTATAGAGATATAAAGGCAACGAGATCGTGACAGAAATAATGCATATAAAAGTGTATATTATTAGCGCAGAGCTAAGACTCTCCAACATGGCCAACAAAATGGCCATTGTTAGGCAGAAAGCAATTTAAAATGCAGCATGCACAGTGGGCTTAAGTTCCTTAAGAAATGAATTTGTGCACCTACAATATTAACGTGCTAAAGATTTCAAAAATAAAATTTCAAAATCAGAAGAAAGAAAATACGTATGTTTGATCACTTGCTTACCACAGTGCAGTGCAAAGTCAGTGTCAGCTAAAAATAAAAAGAGTCAACGCTTTGGCATGTCTATGCAGCGATCTGTGCAAAACCCCAGCCGCCAGGAAAGGCGACATGTATGCGCAGACATGGAGCATATGGCAGGCCAAAGACATACCGACCGACAGACAGACAGACAGACGGATAGACAGAGGGCAGGCAGACAGAGCAAAGGCCCAAGAGCTGAGATAGACAGTCAATCTTATAGCAAGAGACAGCCACGAAGACGACGACGACGACGATGATGTTGCGGGCAGCATCATTAAATTCGTTTAAAGCATGGCCTGGGCAAAAATATTTTTTGGCATAGGCCAAAGCAAAAAGACAAACGAGGAGCAAAGGCAGAGTCTGTAAGAGGCAGAGGTAAGAGCTTGTTTCTACATCATCACGACTTTTGGGCTCTTGCGCACTTGTAATATATGCGCGTATCCCCTTCTGCATTTTACAGCTGCCGCATTTCATTGAACCTTCAACTTGACTTTGAGCCCAAAAGCAACAAAAGCAGCAGCAGCATCAGCAGCCATAAAGCCATTGAGCATTTTTCAATTTGGCTGCGAAATCTCTTTTGGTTTTATCAGTCCAGCATGGCCGCAAAGGGGGCTCAAGTTCGAGATCATGACACTGATTCACTGATTGTTTGGCCGTTCCGAAACATATATATGTACAGTGTTTAAAGCTGGTTTGATTAGATCGTAGCTCTAATCTCGCCTGGGGGCGGTGTGTGTGAGTTTCAATAGCCATGCAGATTGGCATAGCTTAATTAGCCTGGCTGCCAAAGCGAAACCAGGTTCGTCTTAACCACAACCAACAAGACAACATATATTCCAGATAGGCCAGCTGGCTGGGAAAATAAAGAGGTCATCGATGGATATACACATAGGACTGCAGGCATTGAACAACCAAAAAAAAATGTAATACATGGCCAAGAGGAGAATTGAAGACAACGTCTCTTTTCTGCGCTGTGTGGCGTGAGAAACTCAGCAACAGCGAACGTGCATTGCCTCAAGGGTTCGAAACTTGGCTTATAATTTATCTTTGCACCACCAATTGTAGCGGGATCGTGTACTTGATACCTGACAACGACTACTTTGTTTCCGACCAAATGATCTATAAC